>NC_061161.1:20903923-20921423 GCF_022113875.1 Hydra vulgaris
GTCTCAGTGTAAAAGTATTATAATAAAACTTATATATAGCAATACTGCCGTCCTAAGAAAAAACGCAGTAATCGCAAAAATTGAAAAATCGAGATTATTGCACCAAACGTTTTAACATCGTTTTCTGTGTAATAACGCTCTATATAAAAATATTGTGGTACATTCCGAAGTCATCAAACCCATAGTTCATTTTGCCGTAAGTTAAAAAAATATATACACACAAAATTTAGAAGTGGCTTTTTCTCAGAATGTCATTTTTGTTGTTTACTGCGTTTTTACTTAGGGCGGCAGAATAGTACTCAATCAAAAATATACACATAGCATCTGAAAAAGAGTTTATACTGCATTTACTCGAGAAAACTGAAGCTATTATAAAAAGAATGAGATGGTAAGCGTTATTTTTTATTAACAAACAACTCGGTGATACGTCTAAGTTCAATGATTTCACTAACTATGGAGTAAAATCTTCAAAGTGCCTTCAACAAATTAAAGAAACGTCACTATTTGAAAAAGATTTGATAAATCTCATTAAAACTATCAAATTTCGCATGTCAGCAACACATTTTAAAAAAAAATAAAAAATGACATTAAATCTTTACGTATATCTAATAAAACCTTAACTCCAGCTGACTAAACTTCCAACGTGTGCAAAATATCTAAAGATGATTATAACCACCTTCTAATAAACGCAATCACTTCCATTTATAAAAAGGCCGATCCAAAACTAAAGGACGTAGTAAATAAAGAAAGTAGGCAAATTTTGACAAATCATGATATTTTCAATAGAATCGAGATAAACGGAACTGCTGATTGTTTTATAACTTTAAAAGATCAAAAGCAAACTTCCTAAACAACCCTACTGTGCGTCTTTTAAATCCTGCCAAGAACGAGGTAGGAAGACTGTCAAAATTTATTTTATCCAAAATCAACTTGGAATTAAGAATCAGGCTCTGTTTAAACCAATGGCAAAATAGGCAGAATGTAATAAATTGGTTCCGAAAAGTTGATGAGAAACAACTTTGAAAATTTTTAGTATTTGACATTTTAAATGATTTTTATCCGTCAATTGATGAAAGCATACTCAATAATGTAATTACTTTCGCCGAACAACATATAATAATAGACGAGCAAAGCAAATCCACTATACGTTATGGAAGAAAATCTTTCATTTTTAACCTCTTTTAAGCTACGTTACCATCCACCTAACATAATTAATAATCTTCCAAAAAATATCGAGCTAAGATTGTCCGCTAACTCATCAAATAAAGTTATTTTCAATAAATCGACACATTTATGAAGACGCATTAAAGCAATTAGGATACCCTTATAAGTTGGCATATAAACCGAGCATAAAAAATGGTCCAAAAAATAACCACAAACGAAATATAATCTGGTACAATGCTCCATTTAGTAAAAATGTTATAACCAAAATTGGTCAACGTTTTTTAATCGTTTACCAAGCCACCGTAAGCTCAAATAAACCTCAATACAAAGATAAAGTATACATTGATAAGCGAAACCTCTTTTAAGCTACGTTATGCAAACCATCTAAAACCCTAAATCCATAAAAAAGTACAAGAACGACACTGAGTTATCTAAGGAAGTAGAGGAATTAAAAGAAAACAATTTTAAATCTTCAATCAAACGTAATATTATTAAACGCTGTAAATCATACAACCCTGCGTCAAAAATTGGTAAATTCGACATATTATTCTACAAAGGAGACAATCTGCTAAACAAAAGGGGTGAATTAGTAACTAAATGTAGACACAAAAATAAATTTCTCCTTTCATCATTTGATAGCAGAGATTGGTTTTCCATTATGTCTTCTTGTACTATAACATCAGAACTCATTCTTCCGTAGTTTGTAATTTTTAAACGGTTTTTTATATTTTTGATATATATATATATATATATATATATATATATATATATATATATATATATATATATATATATATATATATATATATATATATATATATATATATACACGATTTTTTTTGTATAAGCAACTTAGAACTTTGGTCAGAACTCGAGTTGCTTATTTTTCAGCCAATTTCTATATCTCGAGTTGCTTAATGGTTGCTTAAATTTCTTAGCCTAAATTTCAGTGTTTTTACGAATAAGAGACATAATACGGTTTAATATCAAGTCTTTAACAGAAGAGTGCTCTTTACAACTAAAATCACTTAAATTCTAATTAAAAAAAAGATCACAAATGTTTCTCTCTTCTGCTGGATCTTTATTTTCTTCATTTCCACTTTCTTCGTCTTCTTGTCTGTCTGATTTTTCTACTTGTCCATTTAGTTCCTCGTCTTCTCCGTCTGATTCGTCAGGCAAAACATCAAGTCTCTGTGATTTCCACCAGGTTATCAATGTCAACAGGGGGTGGAACAACATAAGCAGGAATGCCTTCAGGATTTATCTTATCGTCTTTGCTACCATCAGGCGTGATAAGACATCCTGTTTTCGCAAAGCTCCTATAAAGCATACGAAGAAATTTGTCGTTTTTGGATGTTTTACGGTAAGCTAAACATCAGTAACAAGCTTCTCTAAAACCGATTTCACAGTTTTTTCAATATTATTGTACTTGTTCTTTCCATCAATGATTTGATCCAAGCTCATTGATTTTGTCAGTTTGAGCAATATCCGTATGTGATAACTTATTTTTACACCAAAACTCGTGCATCGAAAGGGCTTGTGATGTTTTCAGTGATTTTTTGCAAACAATACATTCAAACAAATTATCTTCTTTTTCCTTCGGCACTACATTTACCAACTCACCACGATGAAAAATCTTTTTGGTAAAACCAAAGTTGAACAAATTTGTCTGCTTTCTCTTACTCATGATCTTAACAGCGTTGTCAACAACATACACAACAACAACACTACTTGTGATTACTTTCTTTTGAAATCGTTTATCTAAAAGAAGTCATTACATTGCAGAGAAAAAAATTGCAATTATGAGTTGCTTATGTTAACATTTGTTCAAAACTAAAGTTGCTTAATATTTTTTTCACATCGAGTTCAGTTGCTTATAAACGAGTTGCTTATACAAAAAAAATCGTGTATATAACATTTTTTTTTTAACAAGCAAATATTACTTAAATAAGTACAATAATAAAATGCACTTATTATAAATAATATTGCGTCACGCGTTTTTTTTTTTAATTTATTATATTTAAACTGATGAAGAAAAGCATTTTTTTTTTGTTTTTTTGTTTTTTATTTGATTTGCGATGGTTTGTGAAAATAATAAGAAGGTATGAAAAATGAGATTTAACAAAAAGTACTCAGTGGATTTTGAAAAAGTTTATAATTTCGAATAGGATTTATATAGCAAACACATATTTGAAAAAAAAGTTAAATAATATTTAGTAGAAGTCAATTTTTTTCTATGAAAAAAAATTAACTTCTACTAAATATACTTTTGTTGTACTGACTAATCCCCATATAAATATGCGCTCCATTACTGAAAAAATAACTGTACGGCAGTTTGAGTTATATTCACGATTGATGTTCTAATAATAATCATCGTAATAATAATAGTAGTAATTTATAACAGTAACAATAATTAAAAATAATAATGTCAATTAAAGAGATAATAATAATACTTAAACAATAACAATAATAATAAGGGCATAGAGGTGGTCGTTTGGGGAGTGCTATAAATAATACCATATAAGCTAACCTACATTTATAGATTAAGTCACTCTCAAACACACACAAAGATACACACATATACATTATATATATATATATATATATATATATATATACATATATATATATATATATATATATATATATATATATATATATATATATATATATATATATATATATATATATATATATATATATATATATATATATATATATATATATACATTTATATATATATATAAATTATATATATATATATATATATATATATATATATGTATGTATGTATGTATGTGTATATGTATATATATATATATATGTGTGTGTGTATATATATATATATATATATATATATATATATATATATATATATATATATATATATATATATACACACACACACATATATATATACATATACACATACATACATACATACATACATACATACATACATACATACATACATACATACATACATACACACATACATACATACATACATACATACATACATACATACATACATACATACATACATACATACATACATGCATACATATATACATATACAAACATACACATATACACAATACATACATATACACAATCACACATATACATGTATGTAGATAAATACATATAAATAAGTAAATACATTATACGTACACACATACATACACACAACGCACACTCAGGTTCATACAAATATGTCCATATATGGAACAGAAGGGTCAGGAGTAGAAGATATATAAGATAACTGAATAGGTTTAAATAAGAAAAACTAAAAGCTATTATATTTTAAAAAATTAGACAGAATTAATTGAAGATAGTGATAATGTTGTGTAAGAACTTTATTGAACTTTATTAAGTAATAGCGCTATCCAGTTGACGAAATGAGAATAAAGTGGCACATTTCGTTAGTTTTGTTATCGACTTTGACTAAAAGATGACTAGTCAACTTTGAGTATTCGAATAGTCAATTTAATCGACTATGGATTTCCTAAAAGTTGATTTAGTTGGTTAATAGTCTTAAAATTCAGGGGGCACAGGGGGCTTAAAATTCAGGGGGCCAGGGGTGCCCTCTGGCCCCCTGAATTTAATAAAACGAATCAATTTTTATAAAAATTTTAAAAATTAGATTCATTTTTTATAAACAACAACTTAAAATTACTTTTTATTAAAAGCGTTGTGAATATTAACTTTTGTTTATTATTTTTTGTTTAAAAACCATAGTTTTTATTCAAAAAAATCTAAAAATGTTACTTTTATAAAAAAATATTTATTTATTTTTGAAATTTTTAAATGATTTCGCTTCTTTTGAGTACCAGATCAACATATTTTTAAATAATATTAGGGACCTGTCAAATGTTTGGGGGTTTTAAAGAAAGTCAAATAATAAAATTTAGTAAAAAAAAATTTTTGGACCACAATTTGATAGTCGAACGGGAAAAACTTCAATTAGCTATGTTAGCTTAAAATAAATCAACATACTGAACAGCCGTAATGTACTATTACAAACTTTTACATTGGACTAACATTTTATAATACGTAAAATTTTAATTAAAATAAATAACACTTAGAGCTCAATTAACGTTTGAGACTGTTAGAAATTAACGCAAATGTTTGACACTATCAGATATAACATTTTACTTAAAAATGGAACACTGTGGGATAAAAACATTATTCTTGATTGGTTTAATTAATACCTTTGTAACAAGTATTTTATTATAAAGAATTTTATAAAGAAAAACTTACATAATATAACAGATGTTTTAACTAAAATTATATAAAAACTTATCTAAGATGTTAACGTTTAAAAATTACTTTGTAACAAGCAAAAATGTATTATTTCAGATGAATATTAACATTTAAAACTATTATAAGTAGAATGTGGTGTTCCTCTGTCTGTAATATATTAATAACTTTACTAAAGCCTCAAAAAAAACTTGTTGTAATAACCTTTGCAGACGACACAAACTTATTTTATTTCTCAAAGTTTATTAATTTTGAATGTTTGATAAAAAAACTTAAAAAAGTAAATAAACTTTCACTAATATAAAACTAAATCACTAAGTACATACTTTCAGGAAACAGTGTGTTACTACAGATGAAAATTACTCCTTAATATTACAAAAAATAAATGTGGCGTCTTGGTGGTGACACTTTGTAGTGTCTCAAAAAACTCTAATCTTGCTCCTCTTTGCTTTTGAACGACATTTCAAATGCTACTAATAAGCTTAACAATATGTTTGCAGAAAATATGCTAAATTTAAATTCATTGACAGGTTTTAAATTTCATTTAAATATCTTTAAGTGTTGCAAAGTTATGGCCATGTTAAATTCACAACCACTTGTTTTAAGAGGGATGGAAATTTTGCATGGTCATAACTTTCAAAACTTTCAAAACTTTCAAAACCTTTCGATGAATTTAAGTTTATTATAAGGTAGTGAACTAAAATATTTTGTTAACTTATTGCCAAAAATAACTAAAATTATTTTGTTAACTTAAATTACTAAACTTTTGGGGATTTCCGGGCAGTACACAGTGAGAACAATCCATCAAGGTAAGTGACCAAAATTATAACTGTTGTGTTTATGTGGATATTAAAGTAAACAAGAGATTTATAATATAATTTTTTTTTTGAATTTGACTTTAAACTAGCTTATGCACGCAAAAGAGAGGAACACAGTTTCATAGGCAACCCGGAAGCGCTTATTAGAATTAAATTTCAGATATGACACTTTTAAGCGTTGTACAAACTCCAAATTTGTTCATTTTTAAGTGAAATTAGAATGTTTTGCATATAATAAATTTAGGTGATTGGAGCCTGGAAACAAAATTACCCCAAAAGATATGCCTCTCCATACGTCAAGTGTAGGCAAAACGAGTTAATAAAATGTTTTTCTAACTAAATATAAGTTCTTGGGAGCGGGAAAAATTTATACAGTCATTTTTTTGAACTCTAACAGATTAATAAATGGAAATTAAAACCTATTAATGAGTTTATATTTAAGCCATTTTCTCGATATTCGGCTGGTGATTTTCCCACTGTGAAATGAATTTTTTACCCATGAAATAAAAAATTTATATTTTTGAAAAAATTGCGCTTTGACGCGAGCTTCTACGCGGTATTTTTTGCGATCTTGATTCTTGAAGTAAAAAAATACTACCGCACAATACAGAACTATGATAAATGCTCGTAATTCTTTTTTTTTATTTTAATAATTAACAAATTACATAATATATATAGATTAGGATAGGTTTTTTTTTTAAATTAATGGATTCACTTTTATTCAAAGTTATTGTTAGAAAAAAGTAACTTTGCAATTTTAAATTTTATACTTTTTTATAAAAATAGTATAAAATATTTTTATAATCAAGACTTTACTTCTTTTTTTTAGATAAAATTTCATTTTTCATTTTATTTTTAGGACTTAAAAATTAAAGATTAAAGCAATGAAATTGAGAAACTAATTTTTTTTATGTTTTGCGTAAAAACATAATAATAAATGCTTAGGATATTTAAGATATACATACCGAAATATGCATTTTTTTGAAATTTGTCCGAATTATAATAAAATAATACATTTCTTTTCACATTCAGGCTTTTTGTCCTATTTATATATAAGCGATACTGCCCTACTTACAAAGTAGACAGTACATGAAATGAAAAAAAAAATAAAAATTTAGGATCGGAACTTACTTCATTAACATATATTCTCTCATGTTACAAAGCAAAAAGACCATATTCGTTTTCTTTGTTACCTAAAACATGCTAACAAATTAATTAATAATTTTAGTGCATGGTAAAATGACTATAATGTACTTAACTATGATAATTAAATAAAAAATTTAAAAAACCATTTAAACCTCAGGAAAACTTTTTGAAGATGATATTAAAGGTTTCTGACATGTACTAAGCTGACTGGTTCGCTAAATACGTTTTTTGTTTTTAAAGAATATCTCAGAATGGATGTTTTGGAGTAACTGTCTATTTTATAAGTAGGGCAGTATACATATATATAAGCTTTTTATTCAATTTATTAGTTTTGCGCAACAAAAGGTTAATACGCTTTGAAAACAAAGTTTTGCGTGGCAAAAACGTGGAATCAAATTTACACTTTATATAAATAACAACCGACGGGGCCTCTATTAATGCTTATCTAATGACAGTCTTCATTTTATGTGCCAAATTTCAGCTTTATACTATTTTTGTCCGGGTTCGACGTTTTTCTCTTCGACTATTGCACAAAAATGGTATCTTTAAATGAAGTCAAAAATAAATATTTCTACACATTATTTTCCAAAAAAAAATGGAACAGATTTCTAGCTATTTTTTTTAATAAAAAAAATAACTATCTATATTTTACCATCAAAATTTCGCGCAACAAGTGTAATGATAATATTTTGTCAACACAAAAAATTAAATAGCGTTCTAATGAGATGAGAGACGCTAATTACTGCGTATAAATTTAATCTAATTACACTGCTTCCTGCTATCACCACACAAAGTCAATTAAAAAAATACAAACCATATTTAACTTCACTACTCTTAAAAATCTTTTATTATTCTAGAAATCTTTTGGTATGATCATACTGCCTAGATTCTCGCATTAACAGAATATACTCTTTTATCTTACTTTCTTTTTTTGAGTTTACGTACTTCCTGCATATTGGACGTATGGGTACAAAATTATTTTTTTTAAACATTGATTATTAAGTACATTTGAGTTCATGCAATAGCTTTTTCAATCTTTACACATTTGTATCTACAATTTCTATAGAAACAGAAAGATCTTTAGATAAGCAAAATTTGATAGCCTGCAATACTGGCTCAACTTTGATACATTTTGAAAATATTAATATTGACTTTTTGTTAGAAAAATTTAAATATAGTTTACAATCCTCACCCCCTTCTCTTTTGCAAAACAATTGTTAAAAAACTTTGTTTTCAAAAACAGCTACCTTTCGATTTTAAACCAACCAATCAACTTACTGAAGAGCTCTTCAGTAAATTCTTTCAAAATATTTTGGGAAATCTAACCTAAAATCTTATCTTATTACAGCACTTGAGAACTTTGCTGACGCATCTTTTTGTATCCACAAAAGTTGGGACACGGAGCAAGGTTGGGACACGGAGCAAGGTAAACAAACGAACAAAACAAGCCGCTCAAAAACAAGAAAAGAAAAAAGAAACTTGCGAAGAAAAGAAAATGAGAAATTGTGAAAGAAATTATTAGTAAAAGTAAAAAATAAAACTAGACTTTTTACCTTCTAGAATAACGGAAAAGGAGAGCGAGCATAGATGAAAAAAAGTATATTATAAAATTCAATTATTTTTTTTGTAAAAAGTCTTCAGCTTTTATTAAACATTTGTATTTTTGTAACGCATTTTTTAGAGAATATTTATATTTTTCGGACAAATTTTGACTGAAAAACAAAATAAAAAAAACAACCAATAACAAAAAAAATTTTTAAAAATCTTCTGAAATAATTTAAATTACAAATAAACAATCGCTTCAAAGCGATTACAAATAAACAATCGCTTTAAAGCGATTAAATGTTACAAAAAATATATAACTTTTCCTATGTTATATATAATATAAAACTTTCCTATTGTTTTCTTAATTCAAAATTTATTCAACAAAAAAACAGTAATTCAACCGTACTGTCAGGTAACAACAATAACGTTAATTTGTATCCATAGCAATAAAAAGCATTTTCAAACATTACGTTATTATTAAGCGGAAACTAAAGAAGATGAAATGTTTTATTTAGTATATTTTTATTAAGTTGAAAAAAGTCAACTAATAAGAAAGATGACGGCCTAAATAAATTTATCCATAAGAAATGAGAATAAAATAGGTACAAAAAAAAAAATTTGAATGGTTATTAAATAGTAAACATTGTGCTATCGAATAACTGTTATCACAAATACGATAACAGAATTAACAACAACACAATAGAAATATGTACATTAATTTATTTGGCGTTACCAATACTTATCTCATTAGCTATTCGTAACATTTGGTAAAATCTAATGCTGGATGAACAACTTGCCATCTTGTATACGTACTGCAGGACCTCCTCCGTATTTCGTAAAAAAGAAAGTCCAAATTTCTTCAGATATAAATCCAAAAGAATTACCTAAAAAAAATACATGTTAAAATGATATACGCTAATAAACTTTAAATCGTTTGTTGATAGTGATTTTTCTGCTTGTGACCAAATTTTAGGCTCGTCATTAAACTGAGGTTCATCCCTTAAAAAATTTTTTTTAGCAGAACTGGCCTTGGCAACAGCCAAATACCAGCACCGGTCGTTTACTAATGGTATTGATAGATAATATACATACATACACGCATACATACATACATACATACATATATACAGATAATATATATATATATATATATATATATATATATATATATATATATATATATATATATATATATATATATATATATATATATATATATATATATATATATATATATATATATATATATATATATATATGAATACCACAGGGGAAAAAAGACACATGTCACATTTTCCAATTTTTTAAGTCCCCTACTATATAAACATAAGCCTGAAAAAAAGATCAGTTGAAGAAAGTACGTAATTCAAGTCATTAAACAGTAGAAGACTGTAAGTGCAAACGATTTAAATGTTTTGAGGCCACAACAAGAGAAAAAAGAGACCGCCTCATTACTGCTTTTAATGAGCTTCAAAACAAAGATGATCAAGACGCCTTTCTGTCTACACAAAATAGTGTGCTAAATGTTGCAAGAAGAAGACCATAAACAGATGGCACAGATCCAAAACCAAAAGACAAATCTTACAGTTATATGATCAAGTTTTAACGGGATGACAAATTTAAAGAAGTAGATGTCTGTGTCAAGGGATTTATTGCCATTTTTGGAATTAGCCACAAGCGAGTTAGGACAATACAGACAGCACTGAAAGAAACTGGTAAGCAATCTAGACTATTATTATTATTATTACATTGTCAATTACGTTGTTGTTTTTCTCATTGTGATTATAATCATGTTAATTATTATTATTATTATTATTATTATTATTATTATTATTAGTAGTAGTAGTAGTAGTAGTAAAAGTAGTAGTAGTAGTAGTAGTAGTAGTAGTAGTAGTAGTAGTAGTAGTAGTAGTAGTAGTAGTAGTAGCAGTAGGCTATTCTTATGTTTACACAACTAGATGGTGAATCTAGGCACTGCGAGATAAAAATAAAGCACACAATGGTTAGGAGAATTTTAGTGGAGTTTTGCTAATCCCTAATAAATTTCTGTTAGCACTAACGCTAATCCCTAGCTATTTGTAATGGATTAGCGTTAGCAGGTGATCCTCACAACCCAAAATAGTAGTATGCTATTGTTAGTGCTTTTTGTAGTTTTACTGTTGTCGTTGTTCTAAAATTTTTGTCTGTGGTCTCACAATTATGGTCCTGTGTTTTTCTTACAGGATTTCTACCAAAAGACAAGCGAGGGAAGCACAGCAACCATGCCCGAAAGCTGACAGCAGATATGAGAGAGCTTGTGATTGCTCATATTGGCTTTTTCAAGGGGCGTTCATCTCACTACTCATGCAAAAAGTCTAGTCGCCTCTACCTGCCAGAAACACTCAACATTACAAAAATGTTTATTCTTTTCTGTGAGCAGCATCATGGTGTTACCCTTTCATATGAGTCCTACAAAACCATATTCAACGAGAACTTTAATATTTTATTTGGGCACCCTAGTTCTTCTGCCACCTGTTCTGCCTGTGATGAGTTTCAAGCAAAAATTAGCAGCATTGACTCTCAGCTTCTTGCACGTTCTGGTGATGAAGAGGATTTACAGGCACAGAAGGATAAACTCTCTGCAGAAAAGGAGCTTCATCAAGGCAAAGCAGAAATATTCTACAAGCAGAAAAGGGCAACAAAGAACGCATGTAAACAAGATCAAAATTCTCTCGCAATCGCCTTTAATTTTCAGGAGTTGCCTGTACCAAACAAGACCACCAACGATGTATTTTATCAACGCCAGCTGTCCCTGCACTCATTTAACATTCACGAGCTTGCAGGGGATAATGTGTACATCTACACATATGATGAAACAGTTGGTAAACGTGGATCAGACGATGTGGCTTCAATCATTTCATTAAACATAGTGTTCCACAGAATGTGAGGAATATTGAAATGTTTTGTGATGGTTGTGCCGGCCAAAACAAAAACTGGACAGTTTTTAGGTTCTTATATGCCCTTGTGCATCTTTGGAAAAGGTTTGACAAAGTGAAAGTAACATTTCCAATCCGTGGTCACTCTTATATGGAATGTGATCGGGATCTGAGCTTGGTAAACAAAACAAACCCTATTGATGTTCCTGATTAGTGGGTGGAAGAATTTAGGAGTGCTCGTGTGAGGCCTTCCCCTTACAATGTGATCATAATGGACCAGGAGAGCTTCTTCAAAGTAGCAGCCTACCTGAAACTACTGTTCAAACCAACCTGTCCTGTGCCAACCCATCCAATCAGGGAAGTTGTTTTCTCTATAGACCATCCTATGCTCATGTATTTCAGAAACAATTGGCATGGGCATTACGAGTCTGCTGTTGTATCACCTGAGAGGAAGACTCTTCCAGCAAATATTGAAACGGTGTTAAAGTCTGACATGGAGAGGAATTACCTTCACCCACTACCAATATCCCTGGCCAAGTTCGAGGACCTGCAGGTGCTAAAAAGGATCTGCAACCCAAAGCAAAATGTATTTTTTGACAATCTTTCTTATGATAGCAGCATGCCAAACAACCTCCATGAGGAAAAATCAGATTCGGAAATCATTATTGCATCAAAATGTTGTAAAAAAAAACTCAATCACTGTCAATAGTAATGATTTTTTTGTAATAAACAAGTAAAAAAAAACTGCTTTGGTATGGTGTGTCCATATTCAAGTAATCAATTGTACAGGCATAAAAAAAAACAAAATCAACTTCAGTTCCATCATTCCTAGTCATTTACAACAGCAAAATAGGCATTATAATCCATTTAACATTGACTGGGTACATTGCAATTCAGCTTGTAGAAGAAAGTCTCAAGTGAGTGGTCTGTAAAAGGGGAAAAAGACACATGTCTATGACCACCCCTAGTTGTTTAAATCCTCCATATTTAATTAAATTATACAATCTGGACAGAGAATTTCTCATAAATACAAAAGAAGTGATACATCTATAAAACAAAACACTTGGTGTCTCAAGAAATAAAACAAGAACAAACATAGACAAAAACTTTCAAAGACAAAATTTCATTTATCTCAAAAGTGAAAATGTGTGAAACATGTCCCTTTTTTCTTCTGTAGTCTTCACTCCCAACAAGGCTGCAAGCAACCACTATTAAGTTGGGAGTTACTAGGAAAAAAAAGAACAGAGTTACAGAGCAAGGAAACGGTTGACAGAAGAATTGAAAAGTTAAAGGTTGTATGAGTCAGGAAAACATGAAGACGGGAGAGAGTTCCAAAGGATTGAAGTACGGGGAAAAAAACTAGAAGAATAAAAGTTTTTAGAGCATGCAGGGACAGATACAGTAAACGAATGAGACTTAGCTGAATGACGAGTAAAACGAGAATGAATTTTAAATGATGGAACTAGAGATGATAACTCCTTTGAGCAGTGACCATGATAGTATTTGTAGAAAAAAAAAAAAGAGATGCAACTTTACGACGATGGGAAAGAGGCTCAAGCTTAGCAGATAGTCCAGGTCCAACAACATTTACAATGCATTTTTGGACCTTGTTAAGAAGAGAAAGTGAATCGTTAGAAGAACCAGCCCAAATATGACAACAGTATTCCATACAGGGACGAATAAGAGATTTGTAGAGGTAGAGAATGGAATCAGAAGTAAGGAAATGGTGAGCACGATAAAGAGAAGCAACCTTAGCAGAAGCTAATTTAGCAATCGATTGTATATATGGCCTCCATGAAAGGTCAGTAGTAAACGATAATCCAAGAAGACTTAAAGAGGAGGACCCAATAAGAGGATTGCCATTCATTAATATAGGAATGTTGACCATATTACGGTAGTTGTTTGCAGTAAACAACTGGGTTTTGTTAGAGTTGAAATTCACAAGCCACTGTGAACCCCAATCTATTACTGAAGTGAGACCGGATTCAAGATCAGCTGCTTGTTCTAGGCGATCGAAAAGAGAAGACTTTTTGTCAAGACAGGAGTATGAAGTTGAGTCTTCAACAAAAAGAGCTACTTTAGATGAAAGGTTGTCAGGAAGATTGTTTATGTAGATAAGAAACAAAACAGGGCCCAGGATGGAACCTTGGGGAAGTTACTGGAAATAAAGAAGAGTGTTGGCCTTCAAGGATGACTTTAATAAACTGGTTAGAAAAAAATGATTTAATAATCTCAATAACTTTCCCAGAAACACCATATGAAGCAAGCTTATGGAGAAGACCAGCATGCCAAACTTTGTCGAAAGCTTTAGATATGTCAAGAGCAATAGCCCTAGCCTCACCGCCTCCATCTAATGCACGATAAAATCTTTCAGTTACAGCAGTTAGCAAGTCGGCCATAGAGCGAGAGGATCGAAAACCCTATTGATTGTCTGACAGTAGTTTATTTGACTCAAGATGAGATGTGAGGAATTTGTTGGTCAAAGACTCAAAGACCTTGCTAATAACAGAAGGAGGGGTCAGAATTTTCTCCAGAGTTTTTGAATATTGGAACCACAGATGCCATTTTCCAACAAGCAGGAAAACAAGACTCAGTCAAACACTTGTTAAATAGTTTAGAGAGAATTGAAGAAAGTTCTGGAGAACAATTCTGCAAGACTGTGACAGGAATGTTGTCTGGACCACAAGCTGTAGACGAGTTTAATTGAGATATGACTTTAGCAACAGAAGCCACACAACTTTAGCAACAGAAGCA
Source organism: Hydra vulgaris (assembly GCF_022113875.1). Lineage (NCBI taxonomy): Eukaryota > Metazoa > Cnidaria > Hydrozoa > Anthoathecata > Hydridae > Hydra > Hydra vulgaris. Next base: position 20,918,529 of record NC_061161.1, read on the forward strand.
ACTATAGCAACAGAAGTGATTTGAATGTCTAACAATGGGTCAACCTGTTTGACTGGAATGGAAGGAAGAGAATGTCCATAAGATTCAAGTGGAATTAGAAGAAAGTGGAATTAGAAGAAAAGTTCTTTGCAAATAGTTCTTCCTTATCCTTGGGAGAGGTAATAAAATCAGTCCCATGAATGAGAGATGGAATGTTAGACCTACCCTTGTTAATAATGCTGTTGAAGATTTTCCAAAAGTCTTTAGAGCCTAACTTCTGTGATAAGATGCAAGATTTAGTGAACTGAGAATGATGGAGTTTAGCGTCAGAAAGCACCTTTTTACATAGATTTCTTGCAATAAAAAATAGCCGTTTGTTCTCAAGAGAGTTGTTCTTTTGAAAAAGATGAAAAAAATGATTACGATAGGATATAGCAGCTGCACAAGAAGGAGAAAACCATGGAGTAGAATGAGGCTTGACTTAAAACCGACAAGAAGGAATAAAAGCTTCCATTCCATCCTGAATCCAGGAGGTTACGTAGGAGGCGCATTTATCAGCTGAGAGAGAAAAAACATCAGCCCAAGGACCATCACAAAGAAAATCACAAAAAGAATCCCAGTCAGCTTTAGGGTAGTAGTAGGTGGTGCGATGATAAGGTGAGCCCAAAAAAGAAGTACGAGAAGAAAGATTTATAGAGATCATTGCTTGGTCAGTTTCACCTAAGGGAGAATAGGGAGAAACTGAACATAAGCTAGGGTCAGAGACAAGACATAAGTCAAGGAGTGAAGGTAAATGATTAGGGTTGTCAGGAAAATGAGTCACAAAGTTAACTATCTGAGTAAGAGATTGAGAAACGCAGAAGTTAAAAGCTTTAGTGCAAGCAGGATCAGTGGTGTTAGAGCCAAGCCATTCAGTGTGATGGACATTAAAATCACCAACAACAAAAATATTGGCAGAGGGGTAAAGAGAGAGGGCATGGTCAATTTGATAAGAGATAACATCTAAAAGAGTGCAATCATGGGAAGAAGGAGAACGATAAAGAACAAAGAGAAAGATGATAGAGTAAAGAGGTGCTAGGCGAAAGCACATAAAAGAATGGTCAAAGGATTTGAACCTGATTTCACGACAAATAGGGGAATTAATGCGTATGTATACCCCTAAACCTAGCATGTGACTATTGGAGTCTTTACGAATCAAAGGATAGTACCCATCAACACTGACATCTGAAGAAGGAATTGCAGAATTTAAATTTGTTTCACTGAGTGCAAGCAAATCAGGTGAATTTTGCAGGAGGTAAGACTCAACTGACGGAAAGTTGCTTCGCAGACCACGATATATTATGTGTATATATATATATATATATATATATATATATATATATATATATATATATATATATATATATATATATATATATATATATATATATATATATATACATATATACATATACTTTTATCAAATTTTAAAAGATTTATTTTAAAACAAAAACTTTCTAATAAAAATGAAAAATGTTAACATTTTTTTTTTCGTACCAAATAAAGTTAAATAACGCAGTGGTTAGAGTTCTGACCAAAAGGTTTAAAGCTTGATCCACACTATTACTATGATAGCAATATTAGAAATATCAGTTATAAAATTTCCACATTAAATGATTTTCTTTGATATTAAAGACTTTCGAACCACAAAAAACAAAAACAAAAAAACAAAAAATAAAAAAAAAACATTAAAAAAAAAAAAAAGCTGATATACTGTATTATTTAGATAAAAAAATAACTTGACTAAATTAAAGGGTGTTTTTTTTTTAGAGGTATAGAACTTTAAGTGCAACACTTTTACAGTGCATACAGAAGTCATTGCAGCTGTAGAATGAAACGTAGAGGAAGACAAAAATAATTGCATTTTCAATGAAGTTATTAATAATTATTAAAGTTAATAAAACTTTCTGGTTTCTGGTTAACAAACACAAACAATGCAGAAAAGCACCGCACCTGAGTTCATGAAAGAACACAAATACATATAGCAAGTTATTAGATATAAAGAAATGTTTCTAGATATTGATTTACTAACTCTAATTATTTTTGCTTAAGTTACCATTCTTAACAACTCGTTATACTTTTTTCTGCTTTAAATACTAATTAAAATTAAAAAGCTCACTCACTAAACATCATCAGCGATATTGTGAAGCAGTTTCGCTTCCTCGTCAAAAAGTATTTTTAACCTTTTTAATTAATTTCTATCTAGTTCATTTAATTTCTATATTAATTCAATGATTTAATTATTTTATTTGTTTATCTTACTAAGAAGAATTGTTTCAAATATGTTAAACTTTTTAAACTACGCGAAACATAAAATAGGTATTAAAAAAATTAACTTTTTTTACTTATAAAATAATTTAGCTTAGATAAAACTAAAACCTGCAAACTTTTTTAAATAAAGAACATTTGTTTCCCTTTTAAACAATCGTAAGATTAATTTTATAAAAAAATCAAAGAGGGATGTTTTGAAAATATTTGTTCTAAACGTAATTTATTTTACTTTAAGTTTTTTTGCGTTAAAAGTGTTTTTTTGTGATTGTCTCTGATCGGTCCAATTAATCTTTGTCACTTTTTTTTTTTGCTTTTTGAAATGTTCTCAAAACGACTAAAAAATCTGGCCAGCTTTTCGCTACTAAATATTATTTGCAATCGGTGCAAATGGTCAGCAATCGAAAGCGATTCCTCCCACTTCCCAACCAAGCCTGTTAGCAATGAAGCTCACTTTTTGCTGAATGGATATGCCAATAAACAGAACTGCCATTTTTGGAGTGATGATAATCCTCAAGTGTATATTGAGTCATTATTACGTCCAGAAAAACTGACTGTTTTGTGTGCTTTATGGGCTAGTAGAATAATAGGTTCATACTTCTTTAAAAA
>NC_061161.1:20928923-21081423 GCF_022113875.1 Hydra vulgaris
TACAGATGTCTGTACATAACATTATATAACTGGTTTTTTTACACTTGCATATTACATCTCTATTAAGAGGCCATCCATAAATGATGTAAGTCATTTTTCTTGGTTTTTCAACCCTATCCGCACTTTCTTAAACTCTGTCAATTTTGGCTAACCTCTCTATTCTCCCCTATTTACTGACATTGATTGATAGCCCCTAATAATAGTATTCTATTTAGTTGTAACTTATTTAGATGTAATTTTTATCCTTTTTTAGAAAACATATAACCTTTTTTTAGAAAACATAAGCCTCAATACTGCTATGCAAATCAAGAACAATCAAGAACCTTAAGTGCAAAAATTAAACTTTTTAAGTCAAGTGTTGAATATGATTCCTTATAAGAATTTGCACCTGTCAAAAATTCAAGAAAACCTTATATAAAGAATAAGTGGTTATAGAAAGAATAAGTCATAAAAAGCATAGTAATATATTTACACATTAGTCTATTAAACAGTTTTTGACAAATATCTCAAAATCTAAAATTTTACCCTAGGTTGTTCATGATTGGCAGGGAAGAGTAGGTCACGTGGATTAGTATGCTGTCCTCAGTGCTAACACACCAACATTTTTGTGGGTTTAAATCTATCACTAAGCAAAAAAACTTTTTAAAGTTTTTTCAATCTTGACGCTTTTTTAAATCAGAACAAAATAGTTTAAGCAAAAAAGACTTATAATTGTCATAAAATTTTTAAAAGTTATCTATTTTATACACAATCATTCAATAAAGGATTCGCAAATTCAACTTAACTTACTTATGTTTACACATAAGTAAGTTAAGTTGAACTTGCGAAAAAGATGTTTAAAAAAAAACTGCATTTTTTTTTAAACATCTTTTCTTCCAACAAGGCTGCAACCAACCACTAATTAGTGTTGGAAGTTACTGGAAGAGAAAAGATGAAGATTGTTGAGAAAAGATGAAGATTGTTGAGAAAAGATGAAGATTGTTGAGAAAAGATGAAGATTGTTGAGAAAAGATGAAGATTGTTGGAAGTTACTGGAAGAGAAAAGATGAAGATTGATTGATTGAACAAGATAACGATTGACAGACTTAAAAGATTGCAAATTATATTAATCAGGATGATGATTGGAAGATGAAGGAAGCGAATTCCAAAGAACTGATGTTCAAGGAAAAAAACTAGACGAATAAAAGTTTTTGGAGCACTTAGAAACAGTAACAGAAAAAAGATGAGACTTAATTGAATGACAAGTAACACAAGGGTGAATTTTAGTAGATGGCACAAGAGACACTAGCTCTTTAGAGCAGTGCTCATTATAGTATTTGTAGAAAAGAGAAAGAGAAGCAACATTACAACGATGTGATAATGGTTAAAGGATGGCTGCAAGAGTAGGTCCAACTATGTTTACAATGCGTTTTTGCACCTTGTCTAAAAGAAAAAGGGTATCATTAGAAGATCCGCCCCAGATATGCAGCAGTATTACTAAGAGATATCACTAAGAGATATTAGAAATAGCAAGATAAAAGCAATAAGAAAACAAGTAATAAGTAAAAAGTAATTACAATGGGTAATTACAAATCAAAGGTTTTCAACAAAGTCTGGCATGCTAGACTTTCCCACTAGCTATTTCATAAGGTGTACCAGATAAAGTTTTTATAAACTATGGAACTTTTCTCTTGAACTGAAGTATTAAAGTTATCCTTGCTAGAAACTTCTGAACCTGCAGTTATTTTTGAGATACCACAAGATTTTAATCTTTCTTATATACATTAATAAGATTTAAAAAAAAAAAAAAAAAAGATTTAAAATCAACAATATTGGAAATAATGTAAACACTATTAAACTATATAACATCAACAACACTTAACATAAATAACAAGTTATTTAATATTGACATAGTATTATACTAATTCAAAAAACTTATAATAAATAATACCTAAATGTTTGCATAGTATATTGTAATTTGAGACAGGTCCTAAAACAAAATAAGTTAAAAAACTTTACATATGCATAATAAAACTTATACACTTCTACAGCTATCTCCTTAACATTTATCTGTAACTATTATCTCCTTAACATCTATCTGTAACTATTAAAATATTTGCATACAATAATTGGGAATATTCAAACTATAAATTCACATACCAGGTTTGATGCATGCATTAAATTTAGTGAACCATTCTGATGATATATAATATTTTTCTGTATAGTTCTATATTGAAAAAAATATTTTAGGTTATATAGATATATAAAAAAAAAAAATGATATTAGGTAAAAAAACAACCATGATCAGATGATCATGATTATACAAATATTTCTGGTAGCTACAGTGTAAAATAATTTCTTGTAGCTCCAGTGTAAAACCATTTCTAGTAGCTAGTGTAAAATAATTTCTGGTAGTTATTGTGTAAAATAGATGATTTATAATAAAAAAAGACTTTCTAACCTTATTTGAATTTAGTTGAGCATTGATTTTCTTGCGAAACATTTCAGCTGTGTTGTCTTTCAGAGTGTAAAATAATACATAAGCTTCTGTATTCAACACGGCAGTTTCTGAAACTAATTTAAAAATAATACATAAGCTTCTGTATTCAACACGGAAGTTTCTGAAACTAATTTTAAAATAATACAAAAAGTTTTCTCTTAAATTTAGGATAATAAATTAACTGTTTTGAATTTCAAGAGAAATTATTGAGATTAGGAATGCTTATGAAAATTTACCATGACAATACTTAAAAATATCTTTGAGCAGGATACGACCATTTAACAAAGTTATACGAAATAAATATGCTTATATAAAAAATATTTTTCTACACAAAAAAGGAAAAATGTTAAGTATAAAATTTAAAACAAAGTATTTCTGTTTTATATTTTCCTCATACTTTCAATATCAACTACCAATTTTAGACTTAAACTCAATAGACAAAAAACTTGAGCATTGTACTACAGTAAAATTTAACCCAATTTTTTTGTTCAACTAAAGACACTTTGTGTGCGATGAAAATAAACTATTTTAAAAACCTAACTACAATTCTTTTTATTTTTTGTATACCAAATAAAAAAAAGAAAGAAAAAAAAAAGATTAACAACAAAGTTAAACAACAAAGAAAAAAAAACTTTGTTTTGTGAAAAATTTGCATAACAAAGAAAAATGACTAAACAGAGAATCATGAAAAATAAATTTGGAACAGGCAGCTAAATATCTGGAACACATATAAACTATAAATATATAAAAACTAGAATCCTCAGAATATTACAATTATATATCTATTAAAAATAAAAAAATATTATAATTATATATTTATTAAGCATAACAAAATATCGTAACTACAACATAACCAACACAACTTTTATGACGGAATAATTAATCAATTTTGAAAAATAACTTTTTTTGAAAAAAAAAATACCTTCTGTCACATGAGAATCATTAAACTCATACCACTTGCCATTAACATAGTTTTTAGCATGTGCAATATAATGACCACCTAGATGTTAAAGAAAACATTTAACAAAATAAAAATTAACATAGTTTTTAGCATGTGCAATATAATGAGCACCTAGTTGTTAAAGAAAACATATAAGAAAATAAAAATAACAATAAATCAAGAAAAAAAAAGACACCTCCAACTGATCCGAAGTGAGTTATGACTGCTGTAAGATCATACTTTGAACAAGAAGATGACTTTTGACAATCTAAATTATTTATAATTTGTTTCTATAAATAATTAAAAAAATATATAAGAATTTTTTCTTCTTCTTCCTTTGTTTCTGCAATTTAGCAAACCAATTTAAATATCAAATAGTAATTAACCTTTTGAAAGAAACATTTCCATGTCTAAGTCTTTGAGAGGAAAGGAAATATAAGTACTAATTTTTGAGGAATAAAATAGTTCATGGCGAAATCTTTTCAAATGGATGCATAAAACCTAAAACAATAAAAATTATCCTAAAAATATTAAAAAGATGTTAAACTTTACCATTTTTTTAAATTTTGAACTATTCCTTACTTACTTCAGGCAACGAATTGACTCTTGAATACTTGATACCGTTTCGCAATCTTTAACAAGAGTATAAAAACTTAATTTTTTAGTTGATTAAAAATTTTTCTCAAAAAATATTAAATAAAAATAACTTTTCAAACATAAAGTTTTAAGTTTGTAACAATTAACAGCAGTATAAAAACTTTTTTATTATTTATAAAAATTATTTTTTTTTTAACAAAAAATAATGTAACATATATAAAGAGTACTGTAACATATATGAGGGGTACTGTAACATATATGAGGGGTACTGTAACATATATGACGGGTATTGTAATAAATATGAGGGGTATTGTAACATAAAAGAGGGGTATTGTAATATATATGAGGGGTACTGTAACATATATAAGAGGTATTGTAACATATATAAGGGGTACTGTAACATATATGAGGGGTACTGTAACATATATGAGGGGTACTGTATCATATATGAGGGGTATTCACAATATGCAAATAAAGTTATCTTTTGAATTTTTTTTTTTGTAATAATAATGTTTACAGTTTCTTTTCATTTAGTTTTTTTATAATAAAATAATTTGATTAAATTAAAACCTATATTATTGTCTTTGATTGTCTATTGTATATTGTATATTGTATATTATTGTCTTTGAGAAAAAAATTTTCTATGATAACTTAAAAAGAAAAGAAATAGAGAATATAAATTAATAGCAAAAAAATTATACACTCCAGCTAATTCTCATTGACAGATGACAAACAAAAAGAAGTTAAATTGACAAATGACAGAGTTGAGTTGAATTGACATTGCCAAATGCCCAAATCAAGTCGAGTTGAATTGACAGATACAAAAGTTGAGTTAAATTAATATTGACAGGTGACAAAGTTTTTTTCTATGTTTTATGATTGTAGATTGCAAACATAATAGATATACTATCTAAAGTCTACCATTAAGAAAAAAAAATTTAATATACAAATATATAGTTTTGTTTCTTGTATCTGAGTATACACTGTATGTAGACTACATTCTGGGTTTTTATTTTGTTTAGCGTAAATAAAAAGATATGCAAAACCAAAAAATTTTCAAATAGCAATATTCATATTCATTTCTATGCATTAGAAATATTCTTACACTAAGATAAACTTCTATTATTTAAAATAAGCTTATTAATTCCTATTTTATTATTTCTTTGGTTTCTTTAAATAAAATAAAAAAAACAACAATAACAAAAACACCATAAAAGTTAACAAATGAAAAACAGACGTAAAGACAAAAAAATATAAATAGAGCTTGCATGATTAACAATGAAATTTAAAAAAGTAAAATAAATAATATTAATATGGTAAGATCATTAATTTGCATATGGTAAAATTGCTTATGACAAATTTCAATACAGGGAATACATTATTATCATTAATTTACTTTATCATTACTAATTAATTTGCTGAACTTTGCTCAAATATATCTAAACATGTTTAAAAAACATACTTTTTGCATTTCTCACAGCTGTACATATTGTCACCTAAAAATATAATAAAAATTTATTATTATTATAAATTTAAAAAATATTAGAAATAAATAATTAGGAGTAGTATAATGGTCAACTACCTTGCAACTCATAATATGGTAAAAAGTTAAGGAGTAAAAGTCTGTAAGGATTATACAGCCCTGGAAATCAATGCACCCCCTCCCTGATTATCCTTATTTCCTAAAGTTATTTAACAAATGGGTAAAATGGCAAAACAACTATGTAATTTTCAATAAGGAAAAGAACAAAAACAAAAAAGTGTTTAAAAAAAATCAATCTCGCTCTTTCAATGGTGCCTTATGGTGCTTTTAGTGGTGCCTGATGGTGCTTCCAATGGTGTCTGACGGTGCATTCAATGGTGTCTAACAGTGTTCAATGGTGTCTGATGGTGCTTCAATGATGTATTATTATTAAGTTGTGTTTGATTGTGTTACCCAGTGTATTAAAATTAACAAACTTATCTTTAGGAAACAAAATAATAAGATAATATCAAAAAAGTCATAAACCTCTAAGAACTACAAACATATTTATTTTAAATCTCTAAGAACTACAAACATATTTATTTTAAAGTTCTAAAAACTACAAACATATTTATTTTGAAGCTCTAAGAACTGCAAACATTTATTTTAAAGCTTTTTTTTTTAATTTCATAATTTTTCATATTATGAAATTAAAAAAAAAATTATTCAGATGATTGCTTTATTAAGATATTTAAGTTTAAACAAAATCTAACCCTAAAAATCAAACTTTTTTTGGAAATTAGGTTCTAAGCATGAAAGATTTAAAAAGGCAAATTAAAAACAAAGGAAGCTATTTTGTTGGAAATGTTTTGCTTATTTCAAAAATAATTTTTGATTTTCATAATTTTACTCTGTTAAAAAATTATGACGGAAATAAGATTTTCTTTAGTTTTCACCTTAAACCAGACACAATAAATTTACCCTACAGTCAATTAAAAGTTTATAGGTTAATCTGTTTATTACTTTTTCACTCTAATTAAATTTTTTTATTATGTTAAAGTTAATTTATTTTATTACTTTTTCACACTGACAGAATTTCATTTGAGATTTTTAAGTTTTCATGTTAACTAGTTTTGTACTTTAGCACGTATACTCTTAAAGTTAAAGTGCAAAAGTACACAAATTAACCACTAAATTGCTTGGTTTCTTCAAGTTCAAAAATCTGTAATTGAATTGAATTTACTAAACTTATACCCAGTGAAAAATAAAACTGCGTCCCACATGAGTTCCATGCGGATTCCGTGAGAGATTCATGGGATTTATATGGGACGGATTTTCCTATGTGGTATCCGTATGGAAATTTGCCACTTAAAACCCATATGGGTAAATCCCACATGGGTTACATTTAGTATTTACCCACATGGGATTTTCCCATGTGGTATCCATATGGAATTTTGCCACTTCAAACCCATATGGATTTGAAGTGGCAAAATTCAAAATGATATATATAAATATATATATATATATATATATATATATATATATATATATATATATATATATATATATATATATATATATATATATATATATATATATATATATATATATATATTTATAATGTAATAAATTGATCAATTAATATGTAAATGTAATATATAAATAAAGTAATATGCAAATGTATTATATAAAAAAAAAAATAATGTATATATATATAACAAATAAATATATATATATATATATATATATATATATATATATATATATATATATATATATATTTATATGTATATATATACGGTACAGATATGAACCGTAAGTTCATCATTAGCTAGCAAGCTAGCTCGTTTAGCTGCGATAATACAGCCACAGAAAATGATGCGCTGTGGTAATTATGTGAGTTGCTGGTCTAGTTTTTTTTGAAACTGTCAATAGTAAAGGCGTTGACAACATTATCCATCAGAGCATTCCAAATATTTGCAACCTGATTGTTGAAAAAGTTAAGTTAAACGAGGCAGTTGCTATTATTTTCTATTATTTTTTATTAATTTTTGGATAAGGTCACCACATTTTCTTCTGTCACTTGGTGAAGTTAGTCCAAGTATATCACATCTTGTCTTGTAATCAAGGTGCTTTATATATATATATATATATATATATATATATATATATATATATATATATATACATATATATATATATATATATATATATATATATATATATATATATATATATATATATATATATATATATATATATATATATATATATATATATATATATATATATGTGTGTGTTTGTGTATATACACCTTGTACAGAAAGTTTAAACGCACTTGTTTTTTTAACTTATCTAATACTTTTAAGAAATGATAACCTGATAAATTAATGAGATATGCTTTGTATTTTTATGTTTATTTATACTTTGGGTATAATTCATTAGTTTAGATAGAAAAAAAATTGTATGGATATTATAACGGAGGTAGAGAGTGATGCAAAAATTAACGGAGCAATTAACTCCTTTCAATTTTTTGAAATAAAATTTAAATGCACATTGATAAGAAAACGCGTAAAACTCGTTTATTGAGAGATTTTTTATTGAAAAGTCTTTTGCATTTTTATCACTCAACAGTCTGTTAACATTAGCATATTTCATTTCGATTCCTATTCTGATTTTATTTTGAATAAAAACCGCAAATACAACTGTCTGTCTAAATGTCAAAATATCATATTTTCATGGGTAAAAAATGTTTCGTCGAAAACAAAATGGCAAGTCATTGGAATGCTGTTTCGTCGAAAACAAAATAGCAAGTCATTGGAATGCATAAAATGAAATTAAGCAATAAAGAAATCGGCAGACGCCAAAGTATTTCTGAATTCAGCGTTCGTACAACAATAAAAAATTATTTATCAACTGGTAGTGTCAATGATAAACCTCGTACTGGGCGTCTGAAAAAACTGACAGCACGCGATGAAAACATGCTTTACACGCTAAGCAGACGTAACCTAAAAGCTGGAGTACCAACTTTAAGTGCAGAAATCAATAGCTCGCTGGTAGACAAAACAGTTAGTCGAATGACTATAAGTAAGTTATTATGCAAGAAAGAATTAAATTCGTTTCATTGTTTCATTCAAAGACGAAAAAAATGGTGCAAAGAGCTTTTAAATTATTCAGTAGAACAATGGAAAATGATTATCTTTAGTGATGAATCAAATTTCAAAATTATTAACAGAAAAAACAAGAGATTTGTTTGTCGCAAAAATACAGAAAAATATTTAAAGAGGAATATTTAATACAGAATACAAAAATACAGAATACAAAAAAACAGAATACAAAAATAATACAGAATACAAAAAATACAGAAAAATATTTGAAGAAAAATACAGAAAAATATTTGAAAAAAATACAGAAAAATATTTGAACACCTATTAAGCCGCATTCAAAAAGGCGGTGGTTCCGTCGGTATATGGGGATGTATATCAGGCTCAGGCGTTTGCTGTCATATAATATATGAAGGAAGATTAAACCAGTATGAGTATCGTGACATTTTGGAAAACGCGCTTATCCCTGTCGGGATTTGTTCCAGGCTGATCAAAACTGGTTATTTCAACAAGACAATGCTCCATGCCATACAGTGCATTCAATCACTGATTATTTCCTTAAAAGTAATATTCAACTTATGCCTTGGCCAGCACGATCAACTAACAAAAAAACAAATAACTAGTCACGAATTGCTCAAACAAGAACTGACCAAACTGTGGCTTGAAATACCAATCAAGATGATTGAAAACATACCTTAACTTTTAAAAAAACAAGTGCGTTTAAACTTTCTGTACAAGGTGTGTATATATATATATATATATATATATATATACACACTTACTAAAGCGTGTTTTGATAAGCATTTGCTCACTTTTTCTGCTTACCTTAGGCTATACCGTTTTTTTTGAAAAAGAAGAAAAAACGAAGAATAATGAATAAAACGATTGCTTCCCCATCCCAAACCCTCAGTTGATGTAGCAGCACTCCACTGCGAGTCAGGCTATTTGTCAGTCGATGTATGTACTGAAGCCCCCAGCAGCAGGCTATTTGAGTATGATGTCAGATTTCTTATTATAGTACGCAATACTATTTGTATATATATATATATATATATATATATATATATATATATATATCTGAAAATCACAAATCTAATAATTTTGTTTAGATGTGTTATATAATTTATACCACAATAAATTATGATATGAAAAATAAGGTAGGATATGAGGACAACGATTAAAGAATAAATTTACTTATGGAAATTTAGATGTTTGTTGATTGGTTTCAAAATATTATAATATTTGTGACGAAAAAGTAAAGATACTATTGCATCAAGCATCTATTGCACTTAATGTTACATTATTTAAAGTAGGTTCTTACATGTTTTTTTTGTTGTTTTTTTAAACAACTTTTCCTAATTGAGCACTTTTTCTTAAATTAGAGTCTCATGAACGGATACAAGCTCTTGTCAAATTATCGATAATACATTAATCATCGTAAGTAATAAATTAAGAACTAATTATGTGTGAAATAAAGTCCAAATTGAAGTCATTAATGACTTCAATTTGGCTCTTAATTAAAACTGCTCTTAACTAATAAGGCTTTTAATTACGATTGTTCTTATTATTATTTTAATCTATAATGACCATATAATTTAGGTTGATTTAGGTTATTATTGATATTTGTTTTTATTAAAATTTATCTATATTAAAATTTATCTTATATTTATCTATATATATTTTAGGAAATGCTTGAAGAAAGTAGTTTTACTATATTCTTAATATAGTAAAAACCTTAGCATTGAGCGAGCCAAGGCGATTTACTTTGTAAATCACAAAAGAACAAATAATAGTTTTCACATTTATTTTTAATGTAATTAATAATAGCTATTATTTAAATATAAATTCATTTTGCAACACATTTTTTAATTTTGTAGAATTTTGTTATAATAGTTAATGGTAAATGCCACATTATTTGTGGAGAACATTGCATATATTTAATCCTAAATAGCATAAAGTAGCTAATACCAGATAAATTTAAGCCTCTGAAAGTTTCCATGATTAATTTCATTTGAATTAGAATATGTAGCATTTAAGATCTATAAAACATGTGGTATTTTTAACCTATAATCTGTGTGGGATTTACCATATATAACCCAGATACGCTGACCGTCAGGTCAAGTTATCTTGCTACTGGTAACATGTAATCTAGTACAACTTGCTGCATGTTAACATCAGGAAGGGCGTCCGGTTGTAAAACATTGCTTTAACTCTTTCCTAACAGCATTTATATGTCGCTATGGAGAACAATCCAAACCACACAAGTGTGGAAACATGAATGTAAAAATTACAAAAAAAAAAACAAACACATTAGACAAAATAATAATCATCACATAGATTACATATGGAATAAACCCACGCGTATCCCATGTGGGAATTAACATATGGAACCCATGTGAGATTACCATATGGAACCCATATGGGACAAAATAATAATCCCCACATGGGTTACATATGGAAAAAATATAGATAAACTGATAAATTAAATAAAAATATTTAATTTATCAGTTTATCTATATTTTTTTCATATAATTTGGAACTGTTCGCTTTTAGGGACAATTTTCTGAAAAGCAGACTTTAAAAAATAATAAAATCTTATTTTCCACAGAAACTTGAAATTAATTTTTTTTTTTTTACACTGCAGAATTGCATATATATATAATTGTATATATATATATATATATATATATATATATATATATATATATATATATATATATATATATATATATATATATATATATATATATATATATTTATATATATATATACATATATGTAGGGTGTCCCAAAAATAGCATTTTTGAAAAATTTATACTGAGACCCCCTTAATGTCTTTGACAAGTTGACTTTGGGAAATGAAAATAAATATAAAAAAAAATTTGCAATTATGTAATCTTCATATTTTTATTTAAAATCTTGTATCAATCTTATAGTCTTAGAAAACTTAAAGTTTTTTTTACCCTCTGATGATTTTTGTACACCAGTACTGATATGTTGACTGATATAGTTGCATTATTTAATGCATACAACATATAATAACAACAAATTTGAAACAACCTTTTAATTCGTCATTTGTGAAAAAAGCTTTCAAACAATCTTGCAGCTGAATATCTGGTCCAGTAAACCAACTAAACATAATAGTTAAAAATGTTAGAAAATTTTCCAAATATAATATAAAATTGAAAATGGTAAAAAACAATACCTCTTCACCCAATACCAACCATAAGAGAACCACCCAGTATCAGTAACTATACCAGAAGATGGTAGAGCATATTGAGTGTGAATTCTTGATAATTCCTCCTTATCTAAAAGAAATTTCTAAAATAAAATCTAAGATTAATAATTGAAATAATGTGTAAAATGACTTTAAAATATATATAATACAAACTTGGTATAGGTAATGATAAATCCTGAAAGGTTTCTAATCGACTTGAAAGCTAAAAAAAAGAATCAATAAGTTTATATAGATTATATTTTTACCTTTTAAAAACTTTATGTATTTATTAATAATAAACAAAATAAAATCTAACCCGATTGCAAGTGAGACACTGAACTGAACTAAGTAACTTTCCATCAAAAACACTGGTTATAATGCTTGTGTACTCTGTTTGATGAACTGAAAGGAAAAGTCGTCATCTGACAACAATAGTTTAAAATAATCATCAGAAAACAAACTACAATAATCATAATAATAATAAGAAATATTTTAATAGTAAAACAAAATATTCTAGCTTATAATTTTTTTATAAACCTTTTATAACAATTCAAATAATTATATGAAAGGTGGTTTTTGTTTGTTCTCTATTAAAATCTCTGCTAAATATAAAATACCTGAGTAGGTGTTACTGTATTTTCTTTTTTTTAATTTAATTTAAATTTTACTCATTAATAATTTTTTTTACTTTTATTAGTAAAATAAAAGTTTGCATAACTTAAGAACTTATTGAAGGATTTCCTTTGGTTGAGGGATATTGTTTATTGCATCATGTGCTTCAAATAGCATAATATTTACTTTAAAACAATAAAAACCAAGTTGACAATTGTTCACCAGAAATCCATATAGTTTATACTCATGAGATAAGTTGTAAGTTGATATTTTAACCAGGTAAAATGTTTAACATGATTGCTCAAAAAAGCAACAGAATACAATTCTGTTTTATTCTTAGGCAGGGTTGATAGGTTTAAACAAAATAATTTAAACAAATGGTTTAAACCATGGTTTAAGTGATTTGAAAAAATATCAAATTAAACCAAATTAATATTTTTTATAGATCTTTAAATTTACAGCAGCAAAGTAAAGGGTTATGTTTACAAGTAAAACTATACCTTAGAAGTAAATACTTATTCTGAATGCACCTATATATATATATATATATATATATATATATATATATATATAATATATATATATATATATATATATATATATATATATATATATATATATATATATATATATATATATATATATATATATATACATATATATATTAAATTTACATTATGTTATTTATTTGACATAGCATTTTTTTTTTTAATGCAGCAACAGGTCAGTGTGATATATGCAATAATACTGATAGAAATTTTACTCAAGTGAAATGTCAAATGCTTTTTTAAATTTAAAATGTTAATTAAATATGGCTTATTTGAAAAAAAGAAGTTTAAACAAAAAAAAAATGGTTTTTTTGGTTATTTTAAAAAAGCCTAGATTTTTTTAAATACTTTTTTTTTCAACCCTATTCTTGGGAGAAAGTATTATATATATTAGAATTGCCTTCACCAGAGTACTTCAAGATACCATTATGTTAGCAAAAAAATTGTTATAAAGATTTTTTTTTTGTAAATATTTCATTTGAATTATAACACAATTGAAGAGTTAAAGTAACTATGTTAAGTCACAACCAAAGTTAAAAAATAATATCTTTCTGATATTAACTTGACATTAAACTTTTCATATCAATACTGAGTATTTTTAGTGCAATACTACCACTATAAAGTTTAAAAATTCAAGAACTAATGTCACTAGTACCACTGACCCTACTTCCTCTAAAGCTTAAAAATTTAGTTTTTCTCAATCTCATACTCAGATAGTTAATGTGGTGATTCATTTTCCAGAAAACACTAATCCAAAAAAATAATTGAAGGCAAGAACCATCAGATTTTTAAATAAGAAACTGATTTAAGAATAAAAATAATTAAAGAAACTAAAAATTTCTAAAGGATGGTCTGGGAAGCCTTGAAATACAAAATTATCAATACTAATTTTAAAATACATTTTTGCATGAAAGAAGCCACACAAGCACTGACATAGTAATCTAGCATTACTAAATGTGATTTATTAATGCTAGTAAAATAAAATCAAAAATTTCAAATAAAATATCTATAGTATTGCAATGGTTTATACTTCAAATTATGAAACTAAAAATTAAATAAAAAATTATAACTCTCCATAAATAAATAACCATTTTTTTAAAAATAAAATTTTTAATATAAAATTTACCTTTACTCTTTTTAATCTTTTGTTTCTGAGACCAGGAAATAGTTCTTTTTTTAGAGTTAAATGTTTTACTTTCATGTAGGTCTTGAGATTCTGAAGATTCTAAAGAATAACAATAAAAATCACATTTTCAAGTCAAACCTGATTAGAAAAATAATTTAGTAAAACTTGTCTTGAAGAGTTAAAATACACACAATAAAACAAGATACAAAAAGCCTTGCCCCCCCTCCTTCATCTGTTAAAACAAGATACAACAAGCATCGCACCCCTCCTTCATCTATTAAAACAAGATACAACAAGTCTCGCACCCCTCCTTCATCTATTAAAACAAGATACAACAAGCCTCGCACCCCTCCTTCATCTGTTAAAACAAGATACAACAAGCATCGCACCCCTCCTTCATCTATTAAAACAAGATACAACAAGCCTCGCACCCCTCCTTCATCTATTAAGCTTGCGCAGATGTATTTTTAATACATTGTTTCGATGTTTAGGATGTTGAATTGAATCTTCTTGACTCGATGCATGGGTTTTGCTTGTGTCTCTGTTTTTATGACTAGGCAACTCATTCTATTATCTCCTAATGAGGGTACAGCTCAGTTTTAAACTCAGTTTTACGATTTTGAAGTTGGCTGGAAGTCAGGTTTCCCAAACTCATGTGGTAGCTCTCAGAGAAGCTGATTCCATCAACAGCTAAAAAATATCAAAGTACTAACAGTCCCATGTTGCGCATGGATGGTGTTCCTGTTTGTACTTTAGGTGTGCATTGCCAAGGCCACATTGGAGCCCTTTGTTACGGCATAGGGTTTATTTTAAAAATGAATAAAGTAACATAAACTATAAAACAAAAACAACCACTGTCATCACCAAGTTCGCTAAACCTATCATTTACTAATATTCCTGGTCTTCGAAGTAACTTAGCTTCTGTTGAGTCTTATCTCTTGCAAAGTTTACCAGACCTACTTTCTCTTTGTGAGACTAATTTGAGTTCAGCTGTCTCATTTTGTGATCTTAGTGTTGATGGTTATCTTCCTTTAATTTGTAAAGTCACATGCTTGGCCTGGGCATTGACATTCGTAAGAATTCACCCATTTGACGGGTAACTAGGTTTGAATCCACAGACTACTCTTTTATGTGCTTTTGTTTAGCAACACTTCACTTTATCATCTTTCTTTTTGTTCTATATCACTCTCCTTCATCTCAAGACTGTACTCTTCTTGATGTTATTTCTGATCATATTGACCAAGCCCTCTCTCTTTATCCATCAGCCAATATTGCTGTTATCAGTGACTTTAATGTTCACACACTAAATGGCTTGGCTCTAGTGTCAGTGACACTGCAGGCATTTAAGCCTACAACTTTTGCCTTTCTCAATCCCTAACTCAAATAGCCAACTTTCTAACTTGCTTTCCAGACAACCCAAATCATTTACCTTCTCTACTTGACTTATATCTTGTTTCTGATCCTAGTCAGTACTCAGTTTCTCCACATTCACCCTTAGGTGCCTCTGATCACAGTTTGATCTCTCTAAAACTATTAACTCATTCTTCTTTATCATCAGAATCCCCCTATCATCTTACAAATACCTTAAAGCTGACTGGGAGTTTTTCCTTGATTTTCTTCGTGATAGTCCTTGGGTTGAAATCTATCATCTTCCTGTTTACAAATGTGCTTCTTACATAACTTCTTGGATTCAGGCTGGCATGGAATCCTTTATTCCCTCTTGACGATTCCAGGTCAAGCCTCACTCTTTTCCATGGTTTTCCTCACATTCTGCTGCTGCAATTGCCAATCGTAACCATTACTTTCATATCTATCAGCAAAACAATTCTTCAGAAAACAGACACCTGTTTATTACTGCTAGGAACCATTGTAAAAAGGTTTTGTCTAACGTCAAAGTCCACTATTCTCAGGTCATGAAATCTCATATTTCATCACAAAAATTAGGCTCTCGTGACTTCTGGAGAACCTTTGATAGTATCAATGATAAGGGCAAGTCTGTAATTCCACCTCTTTTGTATGGTTTAGACTTCTTCTTGCAAAATTGTTCTCCGGAGCTGTCATCTATCCTTTTCAAAACTACTCAACAAGTGCTTATCAGAGTCTTGTTTTCCAGCCTGCTGGAAAGCAGCATCTGTTATTCCTATTTTTAAAAATTTTGATTCATCTAACTACCGTCCCATTAGTCTTCTTCCTATCATAAGCAAGGTTTTTGAATCTTTAATTAACAAACACTTAATCTTTCATCTTGAATCTAATAACTTACTTTCTGATCATCAATATGGATTTCGATCTTCTTGTGTATGGCTGATTTGCTAACAGTAATAACTGATAGGTTTTATCGTCCATTAGATAAAGGTGGAGAGATTAAGGCCATTGCTCTTAACATTCCTAAAGTGTTTGATAAAGATTGGCATGCTGGTCTTCTCCATAAGCTTTCTTCTTACAGTGTATCTGAAAACATATTTAAGATTTTAAGATATTGAATCCTTCCTTTCTAATCGTAGTTTAAAAGTTGTCCTTGATGGACAGCACTCTTCTTATTATTCTGTAACTTCAGGGGTTCCTCAAGGTTCAATTCTTGGCCCTATAATCTTTTTAATTTACATTAACGATCTTCCAGATATTCTCACATCTAAGGTGTTCGCTGATAAGTTCTCCATTTACAAACTCTACCATTTATTCTTGTCATGATAAGAAGCCAACTCTCTCTTATTGCTTGGAGGGGGCATTTGTGCTTGAAAAGGATCTCACTTCTGCTACAGCATGAGGCTCACAGTGGCTGGTAAACTTTAATTCAGATAAAACTTAATTTTTTTTCAGCCAATCGTTATAACAATAATTTAGAGCTTCCTATATTTATGAACCGTAATGTACTCAATGAGTCATCTACCCTTCATCTTCTAGGATTAACTCTTACTTCTGATCTTATTGGAAACCATATATCAAATCTGTTGCAAAATTAGAATCTGCTAAAGTTGCATCTCTTTATCGAGCTCGACACTTTTTTACTCTGGATTCTACTCTCTATCTCTATAAATCTCAAATCCGGCCTTGTATGGAATACTGTTTCCATATGTGGGGCGGACCTTTTAATGATGCCCTTTCTCTTTTAGACAAGGTGCAAAAACGCATTGTAAACATAGTTAGGCCTGCTCTTGCAGCCAACCTTCAGCCATTATCATATCGCCATTATGTTGCTTCTCTTTCTTTTTTCTACAAATACTATAATGGGCACTGCTCTAAAGACCTAGTGTGTCTTGTGCAATCTACTAAAATTCACTCTCGTGTTACTAGTCATTCAATTAAGTCTCATCCTTTTTTGTAATTTGCTTCCTTCATCTTGCTTTCCTGATTCATACAATTTGCAATCTTTTAAGTCGTCTGTCAATCATTATCTTGCTCTACAATCTTCATCTTTACTCTTCCAGTAACTACCAATTACTAACTAATTAACTACTAATTAGCGGTTGCTTGCAGCCTTGTTGGAAGCGAAGATGTTTAAAAAAAAAAAAAGATACCAAAAGAAAACAAGAAACCAAAAGAAAATAACTAAGAGAAAAATGATGAGCAACAAATCACAAGAAAACATGATCAACGATAACTAACCATGAGAAGCATTACCGCCAAGTAATTTTTTCTGAGTAACAGTACAATCCTCCTCATGCATTGATTCATCTTCTTCATTGTCTTTATCTAAGTCAATGACAGGACATTTTAATTCTTCATGCAAACGATCCATTAAACAACGTAAAAATTCTTGGGTATCCTAAAATAAAATAACTGAAAAAATATAAAATAAACAATGAAATTATATAATAAATAAAAAATACTTCATAAAGCTTTTTTACAAAAAATATCAACACGCATCAAGCATGTGGTAAGTAAAATTTTACATTTTTATAGAAAGTTCATACTTGACTTAAATATTGCATACTTTGCTTAGCAATATGAATAGGATATAACACTGAAGTAGGGAGCTACCGGGGTCTTCAATGCATACATCAAATGAAAAAATAGAACATGCAAGAAGTG
This sequence comes from Hydra vulgaris, assembly GCF_022113875.1. NCBI lineage: Eukaryota > Metazoa > Cnidaria > Hydrozoa > Anthoathecata > Hydridae > Hydra > Hydra vulgaris. Next base: position 20,947,041 of record NC_061161.1, read on the forward strand.
TTGCTACATTTACTAGGGGTTTGGGTTAAGGCAGCAGACATATATATATATATATATATATATATATATATATATATATATATATATATATATATATATATATATATATATATATATATATATATATATATATATATATATATATATATATATATATATATATATATATATATATGTTTATATATATATATATATATATATATATATATATATATATATATATATATATATATATATATATATATATATATATATATATATATATATATATATATATATATATATATATATATATATATATATATATATATATATATATATATATATATATGTTTATATATATATATATATATATATATATATATATATATATATATATATATATATATATATATATATATATATATATATATATATATATATATATATATATGTATGTATTTATTATCTTTTTCTAGAGCTCTACATACCTGTTGTGAATAACCTCTAAAGATAGAATTATGGATACGAATTGCACGCAACAAATTGGTTGGATTTAAATACTTTACCCTTTTAAAAAATTTAAACATTTCAAATTAGTAAAAAAAGTAATCTAATTTTTTTCATTTTATATAAACATATAATATATAAAATATAATATAATTTTATCTAACCATGCAATTATACAATGTGTTTATGCACACACACACATAAATATATATATATATATATATATATATATATATATATATATATATATATATATATATATATATATATATATATATATATATATATATATATATATATATATATATATATATATAATAGATATAATTTAAAAAAATTTACCTTTCTTTACTCCATAAATCTGAAATAAGGTTTTTGTAGCACTTCGCTACAGTCAACTTTGTTTTGTCAACTCCATCTTTATTTTCAAATTTAATTGATACATCATTACATTTAAGAAAGTACTTTGTGAGTGGAGAACTAAAAAATAATATGATTATTTGATAAAACATTTCAGTATACACCACTAAAAATATTTTTTATTTAAAAATTTTTTAAATAAAAAATATATTTTTAGGGGTTCCCCAAGACCTTGAACATTTAATGGGTCTCTAATAATAATAAGAAAAAAAGTTTTTAAAAAGTATGTCTTGTTGGGTCTCAAAAAAAGCAAAATTATATAAAAACTTCAAAATTAACTATCACTTTATTTTTTCATAAAAAAAATTTCATAAAAAAATTACTATTTTAGATTTTAGTTTTTGTTAAATTCCCTATTTTTTCATTTAAAAATGAAAAATAGGGAATTTAACAAGATTTATATAATTTTGCTTTTTTTGAGACCCAACATGATATACTTTAAAAGAACATTTTTTTGATAATTATAGAGACCTGTCTTATGTTCAAGGGTCTAGGGGGACCCCTAAAAATATTTTTTATTCAAAAAAATTTTAAATCCAGTGTTATTTTATCATATAGAACACATTAAGGGGGTGGCAGCATAGATTTTTTAAATGTTGTTATTTGGGACACCCTAATCTACGCTGCTGGCAGTCAAATTTATCAATGCTTAATAAAAGTTTCACTGAGCTAGTAGCAAGTCTCAGTGAAAATTTCTATAGTTAGCCACTAAAAAAGATTCAACTATGTTACTAAATCACTGACAAAAGGAACGTTTGCACAACATAGCAATAAGGAAGTGAAACATAAAAAATAAGACTATTTTTTATGTTTGACTTCCTTACTAAAAAAGTGAGAAAAAAATTAACAAAATTAAGTCTGTAACTTTAGTGGATTTGAATGATTGGTCTTGTTCTTTATGCAAGAAAAAGTCAGTGGAGAGTATGCAACAGTATTGTAAATGAAATGTTTGGCATCATGACCGATGCATTGGATACGATTCTGAAGATGATGAATAATTAGTATGTCAAAATTGTACAGATTAACTTTTTTTTCAACTTAAAAAAATTTTGTTTGTAAAACAAATGTCTGTTTAATAACTTAACTATCTTATTTCATTTTGTTGCGATGAACCTTCTGTTTACAATGTTAGCCTTCTGTTTACAACGTTTACAATGAGCCTTCTGTTTACAAGGTTATACAATGAGCCTTCTAATTATATGATGTGTTAAATAACACTTAAAAATTCTCTTATAGGATAGCTGGTTTTTCTTGATATTTTAGAGTATTGTTGAACTATTATTAGTGAGTTTAATAAGGCCCATTGAAAGTATGATATAAAAATATTATTACTCCATTAAATAAAATAGTATGCTTACATGTAGAAATGAAATATTTTACATAATAATCAGAAAAATTTGTAAAATAATGTATGTTGTGTTTTAGAAGACAAAAGGTTTGTTAGACAGGCCTTAATAATCTTTGGTACCTTATACATATACAGGCCTTAGCAGGAATAAATAAGTGCACAATTGGTGAATTGCCTGTCAAAAATGGGTGATTTTGATATTTAGCATTTTCATGGGGTTTTTTAATATTTATATTAAAAAAAATTATAGATAAATATAAATTGATTATGTTTTAGTAATTAGTTTTTTAAAGTTTTACACTGTAATGTTTTGTATCATATTATAAATACATCAGAAAAACAATCGTCAACAACAGTTGTTATTCTGGTATTTATTCAAGCATCTTGAAGTTTTCTGGAAAAATTGTTAAAAACAACGTTGCATTTGATCAAATTTATTAAACTCAATTTTATTAGTTTAAAAATTTATTAGAAAATATTAGATTGTTTTTTTTATTGAAACGATTTATTATTTTACAAATATTATTTTGTGTCACGCTTGTTCTTATTTTCATATTTAAAAAGTTCTTTGTTACTCTTCTTATTTGTGAAACATTTTTTTCTAATTTTAAAAGTTTAAAAATTGCACTGAAATAACTCAAACAATTAGAGCAATATTAATAAAGCAAGTAATTATAAAAAAGGACTTTTGAAATTAAAACTTGAATGAATGAGTTCATTGCATTTAAAAATGTTTTTGAGTGACGTAATTAAAATTTAAACAAACAAATTTTAATTACTGTTTATTAAAAAAGATTTGATTTAAGTTTTAAATAAGCATGTATCTATTATTTTCACTTCGATTAAGTTGAATTTTAGACTGTAAGATTGACTTCTTGACTCGATGTATGGGTTTTTGCTTGTGTCTCTGTTTTTATGACTAGGTAATTCATTCTATTATCTCTAAATGAGGGTACAGCTCTAAAACTAAGTTTTATGGTTCTGAGGCCGGCTGGTAGTCAGGTTTCCCAAACTCTATGTTAGCTCTCAGAGAGGCTGATTCCATCAACAGCTGAAAAATATTAGAGTACTAACAGTGCCATGTTGCGCATGGATGGTGTCCCTGTTTGTACTTTTGATGTGCATTGCCAAGGCCACATTGGAGCCCTTTGTTACAGCTTTGGGTTTTCTAGTGGAAATGAGGCAATTGCTTGGGCTATAAAACAGTGTACTGAGTACTATCTCTGTTTCGAGTCAAGTTCTTTAACAAATTTAAAAATGAATAAAGTAACAAAAACTATAAAACACAAACAACCACTGTCATCACCAAGTTCGCTAAACCTATCATTTACTAATATTCGTGGTCTTCGAAGTAACTTAGCTTCTGTTGAGTCTTATCTCTTGCAAAGTTCACCAGACCTACTTGCTCTTTGTGAGACTAATTTGAGTTCTTCTGTCTCATCTTGTGATCTTAGTGTTGATGGTTATCTTCCTTTAATTTGTAAAGACTTTAATAGTCATATGCTTGGCCTGGGCATGTACATTCGTATGAATTCACCCATTTGTCGGGAAACTAGGTTTGAATCCACAGACTACTCTTTTATGTCCTTTTATTTAGCACCACTTCACTCTATCATCTTTCTCTTTGTTCTATATCGCTCTCCTTCATCTCAAGACTGCACTCTTCTTGATGTTATTTCTGATTATATTGACCAAGCCCTCTCTCTTTATCCATCAGCCAATATTGTTGTTGTCGGTGACTTTAATGTTAATCACACTGAATGGCTTGGCTCTCATGTTAGTGACTCTGCAGGCATTAAGGCCCACAACTTTTGCCTTTCTCAATCCCTAACTAAAATAGTCAACTTTCCAACTCGCTTTCCAGACAACCCAAATTATTTACCTTCTCTACTTGACTTATGTCTTGTTTCTGATCCTAGTCAGTGCTCAAATTCTCCACTCACCCTTAGGTGCTTATGATCATGGTTTGGTCTCTCTAAAACTATTATCTCATTCCTCTTTACCATCGGAATCCCCCTATCATCGTACATCTTACAACTACATTAAAGCTGACTGGGACTCTTTCCGTGATTTTCTTCATGATGGCCCCTGGGTAGAAATCTTTCGTCTTCCTGTTGACAAATGTGCTTCTTACATAACTTCGTGGATTCAGGCTGGCATGGAATCCTTTATTCCCTCTCAACGAATCCAGGTCAAGCCTTACTTTTCTCCATGGTTCTCCTCGCATTATGCTGCTGCAATTGCCAATGGAAACCATTACTTCCATATCAATCAGCAAAACAATTCTCAAGAAAACAGACGTCTGTTTATTACTGCTAGGAATCATTGTAAAAAGGTTTTGTCTAACGCCAAAGCCCGCTATTTTCAGATCATGAAATCTCGTATTTCATTACAAAAGTTAGGCTCTAGTGACTTCTGGAGAATCTTTAATAGTATCAGTAATAAAGGCAAGTCTGTAATTCCACCTCTTTTTATGGTTCAGACTTTGTCACCTCACCTTAAGACAAAGCTGAATTGTTTGCCAAGAACTTTTCATCAATATCATCTCTTGATTCCACTAGTAGCGTTCTACCTGATATAGCCGTCAAACAGATTGATCAATTGCTCGACATCCATATCACTCCAGCTTCTGTATCTAAAGTGATTTCCTGCTTAGACTCTTCTACAGCTTGCGGCCTGGACAACATACCTGCTATAGTCTTGCAGAAGTGTTCTCCGGAGCTGTCGTCTATCCTTTCAAAACTATTTAACAAGCGCTTATCAGAGTCTTGTTTTCCAGCCTGCTGTAAAGCAGCATCTGTTATCCCTATTTTTAAAAATTCTGGAGAGCGATCCGATTTGTCTAACTACCGACCCATTAGTCTTCTTCCTGTCATAAGCAAGGTTTTTGAATCTTTAATTAACAAACACTTAATCTCTCATCTCGAATCTCATAACCTACTTTCTGATCATCAATATGGATTTTGATCTTCTCGTTCTACGGCTGATTTGCTATCAGTAATAACCAATAGGTTTTATTGCGCATTAAATAAAGGTGGAGAGGTTAAGGCCATTGCTCTTGACATTTCTAAAGCTTTTGATAAAGTTTGGCATGCTGGTCTTCTCCATAAGCTTTCTTCTTACGGTGTATCTGGAAACATCTTTAAGATTATTAAATCCTTCCTTTCCAATCGTAGTATAAAAGTTGTCTTTGATGGACAGCACTCTTCTTCTTATTCTGTAACCTCAGGGGTTCCTCAAGATTCAATCCTTGGCCCTACACTCTTTTTAATTTACATTAACGATCTTCCAGATATTCTCACATCTAAGGTGGCATTGTTCACTGATGATACTACCATTTATTCTTGTCACGATAAGAAGCCAACTCCCTCTGATTGCTTGCAGGGGGCATCTGAGCTTGAAAAGGATCTCACTTCTGCTACAGCATGGGGCTCACAGTGGCTGGTGAACTTTAATTCAGATAAAACTCAATTTTTTTTAGCCAATTGTTATTGCAATAATTTAAACCTTCCTATATTTATGAACGGTAATGTACTCGAGGAGTCTCCTACCCTTCATCTTCTAGGATTAACTCTTACTTCTGATCTTTCTTGGAAACCATACATCAAATAAGTTGCAAAATTAGAATCTGCTAAAGTTGCATCTCTTTATCGAGCTCGACACTCTCTTACTCTGGATTCTATTCTCTATCTCTATAAGTCTCAAATCCGTCCTTGTATGGAATACTGTTGCCATATCTGGGGCGGATCATCTATTGATGCCCTTTCTCTTTTAAACAAGGTGCAAAAACGCATTGTAAACACAGTTGGACCTGCTCTTGCAGCCAGCCTTCAACCTCTGTCACATTGTCGTAATGTTGCTTCTCTTTCTCTTTTCTACAAATACTGTAATGGACACTGCTCTAAAGAGCTAGCGTCTCTTTTGCCATCTACTAAAATTCATTCTCGTGTTACTCGCCATTTAACTAAGTCTCCTCCTTTTTCTGTTACTGTTCCTAAGTGCTCCAAAAACTCTTACTTGTCTAGTTTTTTTCCTTGAACATCAGTTCTTTGGAATTCGCTTCCTTCATCTTGCTTTCCTGATTCATATAATTTGCAATCTTTTAAGTCATCTGTCAATCGTTATCTTACTCTACAATTTTCATCTTTTCTCTTCCAGTAACTTCCAACACTAATTAGTGGTTGCTTGCAGCCTTGTTGGAAGCGAAGATGTTTAAAAAAAATAACACAACTATAAAAATATTGTGTATTAGAAAGTATATTTTATTTTTAAAAAGTTTTTAACTAATAATATAAAATTAAAATATCTTTTTAAAAACTACTAAGCTCTTAATTTCTTTATTGTTATTGTTATTATTATTATTTATTTTTTTTTTTACAGTTTTTATAAGATATTTTTTAATGAAATTCTTACACTGGTCATTTGAACTCATCACGTTTATTTAAAAATAATTATGTTAAAACATTTTAAAAAAACATTCAATTACGAACTTTTTTACCTTAACAACATTCACAATAATGTAAGAATGAATAAACATTTTTTTGCATTTTTTTACACTGTTGGTTGCGTAATGGGTACTGTCGATTTAATTTATTTTTTAAAGTCACGGTAGTGATTTCTGATTGGTTGATTTTTTTTTTCTTAAAAGAAAATATTTGAAGAAAACATTTGGGTTAAATTTTTTTGATTGAAAATAAATAATGAATGCATACCAACAAAATTAAAATTATCGCTTTAGTCGAAGCTCGCCTTCTTTGGTTCTCAGGGTCTGTAATAATATATATATATATATATATATATATATATATATATATATATATATATATATATATATATATATATATATATATACATATATATATACACATGGTTAGTTAGTTATATATAAAGTTAGCCCAATCTGCAGACTTGATAATTTATTCCATGCATGTTAATTCATAACAGTTTTAGTAAAAGAGATCATCGCAATATTTTTAAGATAACGTTGTTGTTGTTTTTGTTGATATTTTAAAGATATTAGTATTTTTTCTACTACAGTCAGAAAATCAAATATTTGTATAACTTTTTACTAAATCACAAAAAAATATTTATTACTTGGGAAAAAATTATACAAATATATATATATTTTTAAATTATTAATTTTCTTTACTTTTATTATTACTTTTTAGAAAGTAGCCAAAATCATGACACAATTATACATATTTTGTGATTATTAGAGTTTGCAGGCAAAGAAAAAATAAAGGCAGTATGATTCGGTTTCTCGTTTTATATTTAGTTCATATGGTTTAATAGAGTTGTTCATTTTGTTTAATTTCCATTTAGTTATGGTTTAACTTTTTCACTACAGCAAGCCTCTAGTAATGGCTTTCGATTATGCTTTACAATTTATCTTGTTTTGTACATTAATTTCTATTTCAGACAAATAGAATTTGTTTGTCATAAAATTAATTCTCTAGACAATCAAGAAAACTTAAGAACTATACTATGGTTCCATAACATAGATTAAAAGAGGTTTCGCTTATCCCAATGTATACTTATGTAATGTATACTTAAGTGTAATGTATTTTATACATGAATAAAATATTTAATAAAATAGTAATTCATAATATATATATACATATACATATATATATATATATATATATATATATATATATATATATATATATATATATATATATATATATTAATAAACTATGAAGTTAACATTAAAAGGTTAATACTTACCAGTTTGATAGAGCCTGTAGAGCAGAGTTCATATAGCATGTATTACCAATATTAACCAAGCCACATAAACCTTATAAAGATTTTGAATTTTATATTACAATTTAAAATATTTAAAAAAATATGTACAAGGACTTTTACATTTTTTAAAACTTTAGTATTACTTTGATAAAAAACCAAATAAAACAGTTTTATTTTGCACAAGTGAAAAAAAATAATAAAAAATATTATTTGACTTAATGAACTTACAATATTTCTAGTAAATAGTAATACAGTATATAGTATATAGTGAATGCTTTATATAGTATATATTAGTTATTTGTAAGATTTTGTAAGATTCTTGAACCTTTACAACATGTTTTATAAAATAAATTTATTTCTATTAATGATGGTTTAAAATTTAAATAAAGCATGGATTCCCAGTATGAAGAAGAGAAAACAAATTATATTTCTTCTGAACTTCTGACTCCTTTTGAACTGATAAGTTAGACAAAGGAGAATGTATACGTATTTGGACAATTTTAGTTTTTTAAAGAACTTGTGATTTTTATAAACCTTTAGTTATTTCAAACACTTTAATATTTTGAAAAAAATACTTCGACAAATATTTTTCTTTACCTCTTAAGTAGCCAAGTGATTTTGTTATTTGGCAACACCAGTTAACACCAGGAATCCTCAAGAAAAGTGCAGATGAGTCAAGAAGCTCAAAATTCTAGGTTTTCATTTCCTTTCAGCCAAAACAGAAAACCAGATTGTCTGTTGCTACTCAAATTGATCCTACAACATTAATAAAATCATTCACTGATATCTCCAACTGATTAGGCTTCAATGTAAGAGATCAAATGACTGTTGTAGCAAAAGTTGGCAGTGTTTGGTTACATCATTTTCCAACTCACAATCATTGGCTCACCTTAACTGTGGGGCAGAACAAGAAAAATAAGGTGCCCAAATAAAGGAGAAGTTTTAGTAGAAGCGCCTTCTTCATCCATCTGGTCACTGGGATTCAAAACTTGTTTCGCCACTAACTGGTAAATGAATGATTAATTTATTACTAGCTCACTGTTTCAAGTGTTGAAAAACAAATATAAAAAAACAAATATTTTTTGTATGTTGTTATTCCCACCAGTTGTTGGAATAGGTCATTAAACGATGCAAACGAAAAGTTTTAGACATCCATATAATTATCAATTCTACCGGTCACACCCAAAAAGATGCCTTCATCAAGTATTTTTCTTCCTGGAAACTGTTAGATACCTAGATTGCTCTCCATTTTTGACATCACTTCTAGTAACACTGGATATAAAGCTGGATGCACAGTACTCATTAAGAAGGAATTAGGTCATGCACTGTTGTGGAAATTTGTCACCATCATGTTTACTAATATTATATATTCGTCACATCTGGAATGCAGTAATGGAAATGGACCTATTGAGTCAACTTTGAAAATGCTACAAAACCTTTAGGATTTTATTTCTCATAAGTCTACAAATAAAACCAAACCTGAGTGGCCAAAAGAGAACCAACCTATTTATTGCCAGGCAACACTCATCTTAATTGGGCTGGTAGTTGCCTTGGAGAGAATACCTTTCCAAGGGTTGATTATCAAGAATTGATTTAACTGACAGTTCATTATCTTAAATATGACTTGGCACATAGTAAGACGTTTAGCTTCAAAAAATCTGGCGTGCATCATCGTGCAAGATTGTGCTCAATTAGCTGTACATCTTAAGTTATGATGAAGCAGCTGTGTTTATATCACAACTAAATCTTTAGTATTTAACTAAAGATTTAATTGTCTTTGCAGGCTTGGACAGGAATGGCGCATGATCGAGCATTATTGCTGACCACGCAAATGATTTTATTTTTTGACAACTTGACCACGATTGTTTAATAAACAATGTTTATATGTTTTGATGAGTTAAAAATTTCAGAAATGTTCTGAATGTAGGAACGCTAAGCTAAACTTAAACTAGGAAAAGAAATTTAAAAAAAACTAACGAAAACAAAATTCCTAACGAAAAAAGAAACGAAAAACAAATACATAACGAAAAAGAAATTATATAAGCATTAAAATGAAAATAAAAACTTAAACTTTAAGCAAATTTTTTTTTTACGTTTTTTATTACGTATGAAATAAACGCTATTAAAACTTATCTTTAAAAAGCGTTATTAAAGTTACACAAAACGTTTTTAAATTAAGTAACAAATTATTACTAATGATTGGTTTAATAAAAGAACTAATTTTATTAAATTTATTAAAAAGTGTTTTATATAATATTTTCTAATTGTATAAACATTTATTTTGTCAAAAAAATTGCAAAAAAAAATTGTTTAAAAAAATAACGTAGTCTTTTTAAAATAGTAATTTTCACTAATTTCATGCTCTAATTAGTGAGTCTAATTTAAAAAAAGTTTTAAACTTTTTTATTCGTAAAAATAAAAATGTTTTAAAACTTTTTCATTAAATCAACAAAATACATGCTTATATAAGTAAATAAAGTTATTTTATATTCTTGTGTAATTCACATAAAATGTGTAAAAGTTAGTAGTCACAAAAGCTTTTGAACTTATTCACAAATTAAAGTAAATTAAAAAAATTCTTTCTAAATATAATGGTTTAAAATTTTTTTAGGAAGACATAAGAAAATAGTTCTAAACGTTTAAATTTATCATAAAAAATAAATGCCTACATAAAACACAAGCGTTTAGGTAAACAATAACTATAATTATTTTGATGGTTTTATTGAAAGCCTTTGTGTAAAATAAAAAACTTTTATTAAAAGATATTTATAACTAACACTTTTTTTTTGGCATTTAAATTGTTAAAACATCAAAATAGTCATGGTCAAGTTGTAAAGAAATAAAAATATTAGTGTGGTCAGTTACAGAGTGCAATTGCACGCCATTCCTGTCCAAGCCTGTCTTTGCGATATTTGATGAAAACATTTCACATACTAAATGATCTGCTATGGCCTTGAAGCTGTATGACACCTAAAGAGGAAAAGAAATAAAGCTTGAAAAACCACCTTTCCCAAAAGTCAATGGTAGCAACATCTATTTTTTTTTTTGTCTCTTAAAATAAAATGTTATACATGTGGGTTTTTTACATTTGTACATAGCACATTTGTTTGTTTTTATATGGTGTTATATTGGGTACTATGCAGTAAGCTGCACTTATTTAGAGAATCCGTTTGAAAAGTGTTGATTATTTGAAATTGCTATAAGAGTTTATAAAATGGTTTATTTTTCTATTACATTCATAACTTTGATAGATCAATTTAGGTGCTTAGCTTAATGCTCTGTCATTAGTGTCTTTCTGTGAGGATTTAAATCTGCCCATTAACACTATATTTTTATTTTTTAATCTGGCCATATAGATTTATAGCAAAAAAATAAATAAGCAAAAAAGATTTTTAATTGTTAAAATAAAATTTTAAAGTTTTTTTCTAGCTACAGGTTTTTTAATTTTTTGCCTTCACAGCAGCACCTTCTGGAGTAGCAGAACTGTCTTAAAAAATTTTTTTTAACAAGTATCCGACCATCTGCAGCTTATTAGGACTAATTACTTAAGCATATTAATAACTAGGGCCAAGGGCTCTATGAAAAAATTTTGGGCACTGGTACCGCCCTTTCCTGTCCAAGCAAAATTTAGTGGGAAATCAGCATTTTTTCACGAAAAAAGAATTTTATTTGCCATAAAAAACATTGTAAAAAAGCCGAAATCGGTACCCAGATACAGTCGACGCTGTTGCAAACAGTCTAGAATAGCCCCTGTAATATTTATTTTAAATATCTATACTATATATTATCATTATATTGCAGGGCTCAATTTAACGGTTGGACATCTGACATTGTCTGGCTAAAACATCAAATTGTCCGATCAATTTACAAAGTAATCGGACATTTTAACCGACGGGAAATAAATTTTACAAAATAAAGCTAGCGTGCGATTAAACGCTAATGCTGACCACGCAAATGATTTTTTTTTTAACTTAAAAAAATAATCTTTTTAAAGATTTTTAGAAAGACATGGATAAATAGTTTTAAATATTTAAATTTGTAATAAAAATTACATATCTACTAAAAAAAAAATCAAAAACGATTTAAAAAAAAAAGGTGCCAATGGTAGAATTTGAACCAGGTCACTTTGCTTCTGAAACTCAGCAAGCTAATTACTTCAGCCACATAGGTGTGTTGTCCGACGAACATTTTAAAACTATTTTATAAATAAAAGATTTTATGAAATAGCAAATAAGCTTTTTTAAAAATTTGTTCGCCTTTGTTATAGTGTATAATATCTATATACATGTTACATATATATTTTGCCTTGTTTTAAATTAAAACATAACGCATAATCCTTATGTGAATTTGACATCATAAAATTCTAATTATTTTTTGATTTTTTAAAGACATTAACTTTTTTAAATTACTGCAATATTAATATTAATTACCACAAAAAATGAGTTAAATTTGTTGTTAAAATTATATCATAGTATATATCATTTAATAAAAAAAAACTTTTAAAAACAAAATCAAATTTTATATTTTTTTATCAGAATAAAATTGCATATTTTTATGAAATTAGTTTTAAAATAAATCGTATATTTTTTATCAGAATTAAATTATATTATTATAATCTTTTGTTCAAGCTTAAAGTATTTTTTACTTGTGTTTTTCAAGTGAAAAAATTGATCATTACAATAAACAAAATAAAATAGTTATAAATTATATATTATTATATTTAAATAAATTTTTTTAATGCAAAGTTGCAAAAATATTCTTGTGCTTGCAAGATGATAAACAAAATTTTTTATTATTTTTTAACGTTCCATTTAATAACTTTGTATATAAAAAAAAATTGTTGTTAACTATAAACAATTTTGTTTTCTGTTACTAAATATTTTGATAAAATAATCAGCTTAATAGAGAATAAGTTTTTTTAAATTTTAAGTTTATTTGAATTTTTTTTATTAGTAAATAGCACTTACATCTAACATAATTGTCATTCAAACTTTTGTAACAAACTTTTTTACATAATCGTTATTCAAAAGTGATTTTTTATAAAGTTAATTACTTTTTTTATCTTACCGTTTATAGAATAATTTAAAAGTTAAAAAATTATGAAAAATTACTTAATGGAAATTGCACTAGGCATTTAAATTGCTGGCAACTTAATACTTTAAAACAAGGCCTGACGTTATGTATATAAATATCTCCAAAACTTTAGTGTTTTATTTTATATTTTAGAAAATATCGAAATAATTTTTAAAAAAAAAAGGTACCAGTAATAGGACTTAAACCACGGCACTTTGCATCAGACCCTCTGCAAACTAACCACTTCAGCCACTAAGGTGTATTGCTCAAGAAAAGTTTTAATGCTATTTAATAAACAAAAGACTTTATAAAATGACAAATAATTGCTATAAATCAAAATTAAGGAGATGTTGCCGGAATGCGCTTTTGAAGTGAAAGTAAGACTTTATAAAATGACAAATAATTGCTATAAATCAAAATTAAGGAGATGTTGCCGGAATGCGCTTTTCAAGTGAAAGTAAGACTTTATAAAATGACAAATAATTGCTATAAATCAAATAAGGAGATGTTGCTGGAATGCGCTCTTCAAGTGAAAGTAAAACTGTAAAACTTGATACAAATTCTAACATTATATAATTTGAAGTTTACGTAAGTTAGATATTTGTATACATTTTCATTCATGGCTTTAATAGCTGCAAAGAGTTCCATGTCAAACCATTTGAAAGGGCACTACTACTACTAACAGCACTATTAAGTTCAGCAATAATATATAAGATATTATTAGGCGACCATATTATCACATTTGACTATGTTGTAAATTTTAAACAAACTATCTTTTGGTCTTTAAATTACTGGAACCTAATTATTGAACAATTTTTGTAGTTTAAAACTTTAGATAAAAGATTAATTAAATGCACAAATAAAAATTTGAATCAAAAAAATATACTCAAAAATTTGCTTAATAAGCTTGTAAAGCAAATATATTTTAACCAATAAGAAAATGCAAAAAAAAATTAAAGTTGTTCTTCAGAAAAACTAATATTATTTAAACTCATATTATATACCCATACTTATATTATATACTCATACTCATATAATAAAAACCAAAAATAATAATTACCTCATATTCCCTAACAAAATATATATATATATATATATATATATATATATATATATATATATATATATATATATATATATATATATATATATATATATATATATATATATTTAAAATTGACTAAAAAAACTAGGAGAAACGATGGTAATAAGAGTCATAAATTGGTGTAGTAATGGCAAAATATAATAATAATATGATAATAAAAATTACAATTTTAAAAAATTCTGTTAAAACAACTGGATAACTATAAAGGCTAGGAGTAAACTAAAACAACTAACCTTGTGGAAACAATTCTTGCTGCTCTTCCATTAAATTAAGTTCCATTCAAAATAAAGTATTGGTTTAACTAATTTAAATATAGATTATTACAATAATATAGAAATATAATAAATGTATAATATAGAAAAATATAAATGCGATAGTGATGTAGTGGTAAAACACTCGCTTCATAAGTGAGAGGTTCCGAGTTTGATCCTCACCACGTCCCTGGTAGTACTGCGCTCAACTTGTTTCTCCACGCAGCGGCCTTGTTCGTCAAGGTTCGTGTTTCGGAGTTATAGAGTTGAGAGAGGGTTATAACCACTATTAAGTAGCCTCTTCGTCTGTAGTGGCCTTCTCGGCCTTGAGGAGGTGAATAACAAAAAAAATAATAATAATATAATTACTAGTTATTCAGTCTATACTTTGTTTATGTATTATGAAATTATGGTAAGGTTGAGGTATCTTAAATGAGTAAAATTACCTTAACTATAGAAGAGCGGGACACTTTTGTATTTGTGTGCTTTTAAATGTTAACTTATTTGACTTTTTTGTTTAAATGTTAACTTATTTAAATTTAATAAAAAAATTATTATATAGATATAACATTGTTTACATATTCTGTTAACAAACTTATCAAAATAAATGTTACTATTGCCTATTAAATATTACTATTCATCTCTAAACGAAATCTATAACAGAATCATATATAAAAATTAATATAAACCTACTTTGCTAAACCTAAGATTTGCTAGTATTCAATCTGTCATACACGGTTTATTAAATTTATTTTTTTGTTTATTATTAATTAGTATCTAATTGAATACTTAAAACAATATATGCCATTTAAATTTTTTAAAACTCTGGAGATTTTTCTACTGGGCAACCTGATGACTGATTACGAGCAATAAAAAAAACTTTATAATAATTACTATTAAATTAAACAGCTACGATTTTATTCAAAAAACTTTTAAAACTTAAGTTTTTCAATGAGATTAGCAATTATATATAAATATATATATATATATATATATATATATATATATATATATATATATATATATATATATATATATATATATATATATATATATATATATATATATATATATATATATATATATATATATATATATATATATATATATATATATATATATATATATATATATATATATATATATATATATATATATATATATATATATATATATAAAAATTGCAAAGATAACCTTATATATAAATATATATTTCTTATTATTTAAGTGTTTTATATATATATATATATATATATATATATATATATATATATATATATATATATATATATATATATATATATATATATATATATATATATATATATATATATAAATACATATATATATATATGAATAGAGAAATAATTTACTTAAATCGATTTAATAGAAATTTAAATCAATGGAAAACACAAACGATGTTTTGACGTAACAACGGACAGTTAAGACGGCGCCGAGATCAACATAGAATTTTTAATATCTCGGCTTATCTCGTTGATCTCGACGGAATAGACAAAATTTGTATTTTTTTTTTTTAACTTTCGGGGAGGTTTTCCTGGTATAAGGTTATCTTTGCACTAATACACCCCACTACTTTAAAAATTATTTGTTAAAGGGAAGCACTTTTTAGGAACATATGAGGTGTAATATAAGATTTTTTTTTCTTTTATATTATTTAAGTGTGTATATATACATAATATAAGTAAAAAGGCAACTTTACAACTTCCGAGAAAATTTTTTTTTTTTTTTCTTTAATCTTTAGTAAATACAAATTCGTGTTTTATATTAAACCGTGAACAAAATAATCTTTTACATATACAATATAATAAACTACATATAAAGTAATTAAAATTGTTTAGATCGTGATATATAAATTGTGAACAAATTATAGAATAGCATAATATGCTATATAACAGACTGCTTTTATAAAAACTAATCGTTTACATATAGAGAATAAATCGTTTAAAGGGTATATTTGAAATATTTAAAGCTACGAATTTTGAAATATACAAAAAAATATTACGATTAGGTACCGGCATTTTTTGAAGAACTCGGGAAACTTCCAGGGTCTTTTGTAACAGTCTTTTGCAAAATCAAGAAACCGTTTTTTCGTAATTAAAAAAAAAAATTTTTTTTTTTTTTGCGTTTGTGTTTGGATGAGATTTTGCTTCTTTTTTTTTAATGACTTTCTAATTCCTCTTGTGATCCATGGACAATTCAAATAGTTTGTTTTTATTTCTTTTTCTTTTATTGGGAAGTGTTTATTGTAATATTTAAGGGAAATATCTATGAAAATACTTTATGCAGTGTTTGTGTATCCAAGGTTACATTCTTGATATACCTTATCCCAATCTACGGCCGATAGAAAGTTTTTTAAATTTTGAATGGAAGTTGAAAAATATATAGGAAAATTGTCCGATATGTCTTGATAACTCCAGTTTTTAAGGAAGTTTCTAGAAATGAATTTGTCAATATATTGTCTATAACAGAGGCAGCGGTTGAGGTTAAATTGTTCCAACGGTGTCTCTCAATGCTCAGTATTAGGACCACTACTTTTTCTTCTCTATATTAATGACCTTAATAACTCAATTAAGTTTCCAACTCCTTATCACTTTGCTGATGATACTAACTTGCTCGTAATCAACAAATCTTTGAAAAAAATTAACAAATACATTAATCATGATCTTGCCAATTTAGTTCAGTGGCTTCGCTCAAATAAGCTTTCTCTCAACTGTAGCAAAACTGAACTGGTCATATTCAAATCTAATAAAACAAAAATCAACAAAAATTTAAACTTTGGATTAAGTGGCCAGAAAATTATTCCTGTAAACTCTATCAAACATCTTGGAATTATAATTGATTCCAACCTATCGTTTGTGTCCCATCTTAAAGACTTAGCCATAAAATTGAGCAGATCAAATGAAATGTTGACAAAAGTTCGCCATTATGCCAATCTGGAAACACTATTAAATATATATCATGCCATTTTTGGCTCACTTATCCGATATGCTTGTCAAATATGGGGACAATCTCAACAACAAGCAGTTTTAAGGATATATTCAAAACAAAGCTTTAAAAATAATACATATTCAGAATTACAAATTCAATCCTAATATGCTTTATCTTATCCTTAAACTATGTGACCTTGTTCAATTCTTGAATTTTCAGTTTGTCTGCAATTACCAACACAAAAACTTACCTCTTACCTTCAACAATTTCTTCCCAAAAAATGCAAATAACCGTTACTATCTCCGATCAATTGATAATCTGAATCTTGCAGTCTTAAAACATCGTTCTGTTACTTATGGATAAAAGTCCATAAAAAACCAAAGTATAAAATCTTGGAATAACCTTCCCTATGACCTAAAAGCTCTCCATTCAATCTATATTTTTATGAGTAACCTATTCCATTCTTTCCTAATCAAATACAGCTAATAAATCCAAAGATATGTATTTGTGTTTAAGCGTTTGTGATATGCGCATGTGAATAAGTGGTGAGTGTATATGTATGTATGTGTATATTTATGCATGGATGTGCATTTTTGTATGTTTATGTTTGTATATATTCAGGGTCGGACTGGCTTGAAAAAAAGGGCCGGAAAAGTTTTTGTCATGGCAACCCACTTCATTGTATGTTGCTTATACTGAATATATATATATATATATATATATATATATATATATATATATATATATATATATATATATATATATATATATATATATATATATATATATATATATATATATGTATATATATATTATTATTATTTCAAGTATATAAAAGAAATTTTAAACTTCGTCGCCTTAATATTAATAAAAATAAATATTTTTAAAACACTGCTGTTAGTTGGAGTTTAAAAATAGTCGAAATAGTCGACACAATCGCCATTCAATATTGACTATTTTAGCAATTTTTTCATTGTTTGACTAGTTGATGCCAAAACATCAACGATTGCATTGTTATTAATTCTTGAAAGAAGGTCCTTTTTACAAGACATCAGCATTAATGATTGTAAATCTGACTGGCTTATCAAGTTTCTAAATCTGTTCAAAATAAATTTTAACTTCGAAAATGACCTTTCACAAGCAACTTGTGATAAGGATGTCAACACAAATTTGTAAGCCAGAAACAAGTTTGAAAACGCAAGACTATGCAACTTCTGGAGGACAAAGTAACAACAAACAATATAATTTATGCAAGATTTGCATTTTTTTGTGGCTGTTGCTGTTTTCTACTTCTGAAATTGTAAAGACAAATTCAAATTCTACATATTTATATTGTTGGATGTTGTCCGAGACAGAGTAAAATGCTTCCGTGTCAAATAGCAAATTATATTCATCTTCAAGAGTTATTTCAAAACTCTCCCATTTCCTTGCAAAGTCCAATAATTCCGTTTAAAGCTGATCTTTTGTTGCACTTGCATCAAAGTTTCTGAAAAAACCAACCTTTTCTGCTGCAAAGCGTCACTAGGCACTTTTTTCAAAATTTCTTGGACCTAAACAAGATAAATCAGCATATAGTCTACCATGCTCTGAGAATCTCTGTTTTAAACTATTGATTACTTGATCCATTACCATGTTGTGAACATTGGCACGAAATTTATCTTTCGCACTTTCAAGTTGGTTTGCTCTTATTCTTTCCTTTTTCAAACCTGTCTAAACTTCAATGTCGAGATTTTTTTTCCTAGTTCACTGTTTGCGAATTCTGAGAAATTTGTAGCTGCTTGAAAAATAAAATCTAAATTTCTATCTACTTTGCTTACTTTATTAATACTGTCTTGAACCATCTGATAGGTTCCTAATATATCCATTCCATTTGTTTGCAAATAATCAGACAATGGCGTTGTGCTTCGGTTACATATCGGATCATAATAGAACACTGATCCTGTACATTAATATCTTTTGTTATATAAATTTGAACAGCTTTATAAAATTATATTATAAAGTAAATATTTTGATTTCCCGTTGATTACAATAATCAATGGGAAATAAAATGCAATCTAAATAAAAATATGATAACTTTTTTGGGGGAAACCGCCCCACCGGGAATCTCCTGGTATCCCGGCGGCCCAGTCCAAGCCTGTACATAAATGTATGTGTATGTAAACACATAAATGTATGTGTATGTAAGTATATATATATATATATATATATATATATATATATATATATATATATATATATATATATATATATATATATATATATATGTGTGTTTGTGTGTGAATATATATATATATGTATGTGTGTGTGTGTGTGTATGCAAATATGTGTTGGTGTATATAATATATACATATATAATATTATTAAATGTGTGTATATGTATTTATGTTTGTATATGTGTATGTATGTGTGTTTATGTATGTGTGTATGTATATGTACGTGTGTGTATATACGTATATTTGTGCATAGTATATATGAATCTACATATATGGGTGTATATTATGTTTGTATACAATTAATGTATACATACCTCTTTTGAATACAGGGGGATATAAGTATATGTGTTTATATGTATTTGTGAACGTAAGTGTGTATGTGTGTTTGTATGTGTGTATTTGTATGTGTCTGTATATGTGTGTATTTATGTGACTAATACTAAATTACTATTATTAATATACTATGCTTATTGTAACTATTTTTATTTCTGTCATTTTATTTTTATTATAACCATTTTATTTTTATCATTGTATTGTTATTATTGTTACAACTACAACTTTTATTATTATCATTGTTAGTATTTTTACTCCTTCAACTTTTAATGTTCGTTTTGTTACTGCTGTGCATGATTAATATTACTATTTGCATTAATCAAAATATTTATTAACTTTTATTTGCAAGGTTTTTACTTAAGATTAGTACATGTACTATTTGTAAACTTCCGTGAATGTGACAACTATTTCAGAATATATGAATTGATTGATTACCCAGTTGGGTTTGTTGATGATTTTAAAGATATTTATCTGAAACATATTATCCAAAAAAAAGTTGAGTAATAATTTTTTTTCTTTGTAATTTAGACGATTTATGTTTAAACCCCAATATGAAATTGTTATTTACTTTAGAAAAATTTCATTTTATTAGTTTGTAATCTTAATAATTTCACCGCTGGGTGTTTTTGTTTTGTTTTGTTTGTAAACTTAATAATTTGTATATATTATAAGGGCTGTCCCGAACGGCCCTGTATATTATAGTTTGTAAACTAAATAATTTCATTTTGTGTATAACAGGTGGAAAATATAACGTTTTTTTATTTTTTAATTAGTTATCTCAATTGTAAAAACTTCGCACCGGAGATTGAGATGTCCTTTGATCGATTTTGATTGATCGTTTTGCATGTACAGTAAGATAGGCAAAAAAAAAAAAAAAAATTGCACAAGCAGTTTTTTAATAGTTTTTTTTTTTAAACTTATCCTTTTACACATGTTTTTTAAAAGCTGTAAAAAGTTCAAATGGTCATCAAAGAGTACTACTGTTATGGAGATTTTACTTGTATATATGTACTTGTGCATGATTTTACCAAAGGATTATTGTTTTTAAAAGCACTAAAAGCACACAGGTGTTATATTGGAAGCAAAATAGTTGTTGGCACAAAAATTTTGTTTAGTATTTTTTTTGAATTTTTGTGGGAAAAAAATAAAATTTGGTAAGTTTAAGTCTAAAATTATATTTACATATGAAACACATAAGATACTTTCATATGTAACACATAAAATATATACGTAACTCATGAGTTTTGATTACGTAACTCATGAGTTTTGATTAATTGAGTAAAATTGATTAATTTATAGCAACTTGCACATTGTTACCCCCCACACACCCCTATCGCGCTGGCCTTGGCAACATGCACATTGTAAAACAACATTGGACGATTTCTCAACAAAACTTAGTTGTGGATTAGGTTTATAATGGAAAGACCTGCAGAGAAGTTTATAACCAGACTGGAATCTCTTTTCGAACAGTCGACAAACATTATAAAAAAGTATAATTTGAATGGGACTACAACTGATATAGCAGGAAGAGGCCGTAAAAGAAAAGTATCTGCTGCCATTGATAGAAATATCATCTTACAAGTCAAGCAAAATAGATTTGAAGCTGCTCAAAAGATTGCAAACAAAGTTAAAAACGACCACAAAATTATGATTTCAGCTTAAACTATCCGAAATAGAATCCGAGAGCAAAGATTTCATGGTAGAGTATGTCACAAAAAAATTTGATTCTAAGATATGTAAAGATTATTATTTGCAAAAAAGAATGTTGACAAGACTATTGAGTACTGAAAGAAATTAATTTAGAGTGATGAATCCAAATTTAACCTGATCTCATCAGATGAACAGCAAAAAATTTGGTGAAAAGAAGGCGAGGCATACAAATTGTGTTGCATGAGAGGGTAAAACATGGTGGTGGAATTGTCATGGTGTGGGGATCAATGACGTGGCGAGAAGTTGGGAAATTGATTTTCATTTAATCAACCATGAATGCCTATTCCTATATAGACATTTTAAAGCAAACTTTGAAGCCCTCTGCTCGTAAATTTAGATTCGGAAAAACTTCGTCATTCAACAAGACAATAATCCAGAACATTCTGCCATAGCAACAAATGAATATTTTTAAAAGAATGATATTAATGTGATAAAATGGACTACCCAGTCCCCTGACCTTAATCCGATTAAACATTTGTGGTACATTCTAGACCAGAAAATTGGAGATCGAGCTTACAGGAGACAAAATGATCTAAAAGCAGCTTTATTTGAAGCATGGGATAAAACAATTCTAGAAGAAACCAAATCTCTAGTGGAATCAATGCCTCGACGTCTGCAAACAGTTATTCTAGCAAAGGTTGGCTCTACTAAATATTGAAAAGTATTTTTTTTGTCTAAATTTGGAAATTTTTCTTATTTCTGCCATTATTTTTTTTGCAAAAAAATATTTGATGAATATAAGTACAGTTTTTTTTTCTACATCATATGAACTTATATTTAAAATTTTTTGAATACAATGCTTTAATATAATGCTATTTTCAAATAATTGATAGTTTTTTTATTTAAAAACAAAAATAAACTACCGTTTTTTAATGCCATTTATTTTTTTGCCTACTGTAAATTACAATCCCCATTCTCTTTTGTTTATTTTTCTTTCAGAAGAAAATAAAATTTGGTTAAAATTTGGAGTTTGAAAACTTGAGTTTGTTTGGTATGTTTTGTCCGGATTTTAACAACGAGAAATTTTGCTTAATTTATACGCAAGTTTTTGTTGAGTTGTTAAAAACGAGAAGTTTTGCTTATACGCAAGTTTCTAAACCTTTATACAACTAAACATTGAAAATTATAGCTATAGATTTACGCAGTTCAAATTTCTTCAATATATTTTTGAAAAACAAAAGTAGCCATTGTCAGGGCCGCCGAGAGTTGTCACGCCACCTGGAAAAGCAATCCTGAATGGCACCTTTATTTATCAAATTTTCCCTATATTATATATGAAGGACCTTTTTTTTTTAGGTACTTAGATTTCATTTGGCGCCCCCTTAGATATCTGCCGCCCGGGATAAAATGTCCCTGTGCCCCCCCCTCTCGGCGGCCCTGGCCATTGTGTGTTTTTTCTAACTTGTAGTTTGTAACTTGTAAGCTCTGTAGTTTGATAATCTCAGCATGTAAAACTATATTCATGTTGATATGCACTAAATATTTTATTGAAGCAACATACTACTTTTATGGCAACACAAGAAAGTTATTTTGTTCAAAATAAACATTTGAATTAATTTCACGCAAAGAAAGCATTTACATAAAAATTAGGGTACACGAAACAAAGTAAAATTTGCATTGAATAGTCTTAATTTAAACTTCTTCTAATAAAAAAATGCAATTTTTATGAATAACTTCTGATGTTTGTAAAAAATTCTTGCAAATATGTTTCCTCATAAAATGAGGTGCTTCGAGTCTTGAAATGAGAACTACACCACTTTTGTTTTCATGAGGCCATGAAAACAAAAGTGGTGTAAGCACTATATTAAAAACAATGGAGAAAATAATAAAAATAAAATTCCGTAGTTTTTTAATTGAATTATCTCACTTGTTTTTGAATTCATAGCAGCTTTTCAGTTTTAACCATCTATTGAGACATTTCTTTAAGTTTTTTTTAATAGAGTTACGTTACACGAAAAAAACACATTTTGTAAATTTGTGTGTTACACCAATTTGTTCTCATGGCCTCATATTTAAGTAAAGTACTCAAATGTTTTATCATTATTTCAAAGAAAAACTTTTTATTTGTAAAATATTTTATTACCAATTGGAAAAAAGCTACTAATCGATAATATGTTTTTATACTGTTTATGTAACAAATACTTAAATATCAAACTGTATCTACATTATGTAATCATCTATTCGATTTGCATAATTTATAATAATTTTGTTCTGTCAGAATCTTTTTATATTTAGATTGTAAATTTATTTAACTATTTTACTGGAAATAAAGAAAATTTAAAAATGATTTTAATACAGCGGTTAGAAAGAAATGATTTAATAATCTTGAAATTTTTATATGAAGAAACTAATTTTAAAGAGAAGACTAACTGTAAGATTATTGGAAAGTAATTGAAAGAAGTGTTTTCTAGAGTTTTTAAATATTGAAAACACTTATTTAGCACTCATAAATAGTTTTACAAGAATTACCACTTGTAAATAATTTTACGTGAATTGAAGATAAAGAGATCGCAGTGTTTTCTAAAGTTTTAAATATTGAAGATAGATGAAGAGATCACAGTGTTTTCTAAAGTTTTAAATATTGAAGATAGATGAAGAGATCACAGTGTTTTCTAAAGTTTTAAATATTGGAACCACTTATTTACCACTTATAAATAGTTTTACAAGAATTAAAGAGAATTCTGGATTACACTTTTGTAAGACTATGATGGAAATGTTGAACTACGAGCCGAAGAAAATTTTCTTTATGAAATGCTTGAAGTATTGAAGTCTGAGTGCTTAAAGTCTGAGTGATTTGAATGTCAAACAATGGGTTAATCTCTTTAACTGGAATGACAGGAAGAATATGGCTATTAGATTTAAGAGTCAAATTGGAAGTAAAGTTCTTTGCAAATAACTATGCCTCATTTTGGGGAGAAATAATAAGATCATATGACAGCAATGACACTGTTGAAGATTTAAGTTAACTGCTGAAGTCTCTAGAACCTACCCGGTGGGAAATCGGCTAGCGAATAGCTAGCTATAATTGTAACGATAAAGACAGCGATTTGGCCACAAGGATCGCTAGCTTTTTTAAGTTAGCGAAAAGCTATCGATATTTGTAAAGATAAAAACAGATATTTGGTTAAGAGGACAGCCAGCTTAATAAGCTAAAGACCCACTGGCTACAAAATCACAATGTTTAAAGTTCGATTATCCTCATAATTATAATAGACTTAACGCTAAAAATCGAATTTTTAAAGATGTTAAAGACATCAGGAAATAATAAAAAAGGACAAACAAAAAAAGCTAGAAAATCGCTATAAAAATAGCTAGTCGCTCGCTAGTCGTTAGCTGATTTCCCACCGCGTAACATCTGAAATATGGTACAATTTTTAGAAAACTAAAAAAAACAAAACATTGCTCTAATGCAGAACCTTTATACATTGACTTCTTACAATTATAAAAAGACATTTTTTATCAAGAAAGATGTTCTTGAAAAAAAGATGAAAAAAACGATTATGGTTTAATATAACAATTGTAAACAAGTAGGTAAAAAACGTAGAGGATTGATTTAAAAACAAAGAGAAGAAATAAAAACTTTTATATCTGTTTGGACCCATGAGATTAGTTAAGAGGGCATTATATAATACGGATATATATAAATATAAACATATATTTTGGTAATTATTTATAAGCTGGCACATAATATCTTTACATACTTTTTTGACTATAGTATTTACATGGCGTAGTATTTGCCAAAAGAAAAAAAGGATGATTAAATAAATGTGTGGTTTGACTCTAACAATACAAGAAAAGAAGCCATAATCTCAAACAGAAATTAGAAAAAACATTAAATCAAACAGCTTTTGTTAGACAAGATTAAAATGGTTTGGGTTCCAGCATGTAGAGTGCTAGCAGCTTAAGTAGAAAATGGTAGAGGTAAAAGTAAGAAAAAATGGAGAGCATAACATATAGTATGAATAAGCTTTAGTTAAGGAAAGAAATTGCTTAAGATGTTTATATTAGCAACGCATTTTTTCAGTAAAGCAAGATGAAGAGGCCTATGTTCGTTTTTGCAACCACTTTGTTCGTTATTGCAACTTGTTGTTCGTTCATGGATTTCATAAGATTCTATCAAATTTTAAAATAAAAAGAAAAAAATCTACAAAAAATATTAAAAAAAACAACTTACAAAAATAAAAAATAAAAAAAGTGATAAAAACCTTTTCGAAAAACTTAAGAAACAAGCTAAAAAAAAAATATATTATTCGAATCTTTTAAAAAATAATATTGGCAATATTAAAAAAACATGGAATGCTATAAAAAAAGCAATAAGAAAGGAAAATATTGATCCAGGTAATATCCTGCCTAACCATTTAAATACCGATAACAAAAGCATTGTTATCAATAATCAAAAAACATTGCTGAAAGTTTCAACAACTATTTTATAAACACCGGAAAGACACCAGAAAGATACCAAAAAGTCACCGGAAAGACACTAGCTAATAAAATAATTCAAGTAAAAAAATACTTATCATTTATAAATGTAGAGGACTTTGTAATGGACAAGTTTGACTTATTTTCTGATGAGCTTCAAAATACTTTTAAAATAATACCGTCAAACAAGAGTCTGAGACTTGATGACATAAGCTCTCAGGTGGTTAAAGAAGTTTATGATGTTATTGAATATCCTCTACTGTATAACTTTAATCTCTAGTTAAAAAGTGGAGTTTTTCCTAAAAACTTAAAATTAGCAAGTGTAGTTCCGATATTCAAAAACGGAGATAAATCTTTTTTATCAAGCTATAGACCTATCTCCATACTTCTATGCTTCTCAATAGTACTAGAGCGCATAATGTACAACGGACGTTTTACATATCTCTAGAATAACAATATCTTTTTAGTAACCAATACTGTTTTAAAAAAGACCATTCAACTAAACATGCAGTAATAAAGTTATTTAACAAAATCATGATAAGGTTTAAGAAAATTCAATATAAACTTGGAGTATTTTTCGATCTATAAAAGGCTTTCAATACGAGATCCTTCTATACAAACTTAGTAATTATGGTATAAAAATAAAATTTTTATTGGTTTAGTTGCTATCTAAACAATCGGAAACAAGCCTTATATTGCAATAATCAATTATTATTGTTCGCTTGAAACATTCCATTGAAACAACACTTTCCTTGAAACCATTACTTTTGGGGTTCCCCAGGGGCCCATTCTAAATCTTTTGCTATTTCTTATTTATATCAAAGACATATTTTTATTTTTTTGTATATAAGTGAACTTTATTCTTTTTGCAGATGACATCAAACTTTCTTAACCCACTCGAATAATAATACTATTTCAAACATAGTAAATCAGGAACTTTAATAGTTGAACGATTGGTTGAAAGTCAACAAACTTTCCTTGAACATCGAAAATAACAAATACATCCATTCAAGTCAGACACATTACCACTAAAACTTTCAAATATTTTAGTTGACAAAACAAAACTAAAAAGAGCATTTTTTGTGAAGTTTCTAGGAGTAATACTTGATGACCATATATATTTTCTGTGAAGTTTCTAAGAGTAATACCAGATGACCATATTAGCTGGAAAGAGCACATCAAGTTATTAAAAAAACATATATTATAAAAAAATATTGAGATTATGCATAAAACTATATATATTTAAAAAAAAATTTATTTAAATAAAATAAAAAAAATTTGAATAAATTTATTTAAAATATACTTAGTTTTTTGTATATTGCCAATATTTTTTATATTATATATATTTTTTAATAACTTGATACGTTCTTTCCAACTAATATGGTCATCTGGTATTACTGAAAAGAAATTTCACAGAAAATGCTTTTTTTAGTTTTGATTTATCAACTAAAATATTTGAAAGTTATAGTTGTAATGTGTCTGACTTAGATGGTTTTGTATAAAAGATGTATTTGCTTTTTACAAATACTTTTTGCAAAGTATAAGCTTTTTACAAATACTTAAAAGTGTTTCGAAAAAGTTTATACTTTGCATTTGTTCATAACTACATTAACTAAATTAAACTGCAATGTTATCTAGGCAAGTACTTACCAATCAAAACTAGTTTAAGCTTATAAAAAACAAAAGCAACCACGCCGTATTTAACAAATGGAATACTAAAGTTACTAATGGAGTACTCAGGGCGGATCCACAGGAGGGGCGATAGGGCGATTGGTCCCTCCCTTATATGATTTGAAAAAACTTTTTTTTTGTATTTAGTATTTGTAGTCTTTTATAAAAAAAGCATACTTGATTTGTTGATTATTTTAACAACCTATATTACGAATTCTAATTTATGATAACTCGACTTTGTATAACGGTCAATCACTTTTTTAACATTTACTGGAATTTCTCTGTGCACATTAAGTAAGGTCGATCCGACCAGGCTGTTTTCTGTCATTCGTGTTCTCAGCCAATTTTTTATTCTTCACAAGGTTGAGAAGCTACATTCAGCACTGGCAACATTTACAGGGCATGACTTGATGCTTTGAAGCAACTTGTGAGTTATTGGATATTGCACCTGGCCATACAAATCAAAAACAACAGAAAGATCAGTAGGTAGTGATTTGATTACCCCCACAAAATTTACCGCCTGGTAAATTTTGAAATTAACGGTTTTATTTAATGCAATTTTTTGTTTGATGTAAATCTAAACTTTTTTTGAAAAAACTGATTAACTGAGCCCATTTGTTAAGGAGAACATATCTACTGCACAGCCTTAAGACACAATAGAATCACTTTCTCTAATTGATAATAGTAAAATTCTTGCTTTTGATGAAGATGTTCTGTCATTCTAAAAATTTTCTTTCTTTGATGCTATGAATGAATGAATGATGAATGAATCTGCAACCTAAAAAGATTAATTCTCTTTATTTCGTCTCGAAAAATAATAATAACTATGGAAACAATCTATAACTTTTTTTTTTTTATTGTAAACTGATATTAAACTAATATTACAAAACTATTTAAAACTACTGAAATCCAGTAAAATCAACAAAAAATTGATTTAAAATGATTTTTATCTTTAAAAATCTAAATAGTTCATTTAAAATTTATAAAACAATTAATATTACCCTGACAAACTGAAAGTCTACAAACAAAAAAATTGTATTAAAGCTTCAACTGTCATAACGATCTCTTAATTTATTGATTAAAAATCGATAAATAAAGTATTATTTTTAAAAATTTATATATTTTTAAATTGCGCTCGAACTATTTCTACAACCCTTTGACTTTATTACTGATTAAGTGAGGCAAAAATTAAAGTTCCTATCAAGAAAACTTTGGACTGTTTTGTTATATCACTGCAATATCAAGCTTGCCACATTTTATAAGATAGGTTTATATTGTTATTTTGTATTTTAAATCCCATCGAATCAAACACAAAAATCAGTGTAACCTATAGCAGTATAGTTTATCTAGCACATCAATATAGCGTGAACACAAAACTAGTACACCGAAAAAAAACTTTAAACCAATGTTACACATGCATGTTTTGAGGAATAATTTTCGAAATGTGTCAAAACGTAGAAAATAAGGCGTTTTATTAAAAAATACAAAATATGGCCATAATTCTTTTTTTTCAAAAATACATGCAAGTATTCTAATCAAGGCGCTGTTCCAATTATGGCAACAGCGACAACCTATATACATGTGTGTGTGTGTGTGTGTGTGTGTGTGTGTGTGTGTGTGTGTGTGTGTGTGTGCTACACATATCTTATAATTTGTGGTTATTTTTTGTTTTATTGATATTGATTGTATAATATAACAGAAATCAACAGGGCCAACGACAAAGGGGCATGTACCCTCCCCCCCCCCACATACTTTTTTGTAAAGGACCTTTTTTTTTTTAAAAAAAAATGAAAAATCTAGATATAGTGGACTTTATTTAGAAATTTACGATTGACCCCCCCCCCCCACTTCGAAACTTCTGTCGTTAGAATGTGTTGAAGTTATTTAAAGAGTATTGTTTTAGCATTGAAATAAATAAAAAAAAAAAGTAATAACTGACAATCACAAAAATTGTATGTTCTGAATAAAGAAATTGTTAATAAAGCACAAAGGTTATTTAACACGGTGAAATTGACTCAAAAACCATTATTTTTCAACGTGCAGTCATGAGAGTGTTTCGACTAAAACATAAAAATAGCTGTAATCTGAGTTGCATTGTTAGACCTAGAGCAACGCCGAAACATTGAAGAAAATTTATCTGGTTTATGTCAATTTGTACTCGAACTGCTTCTAAAAATTTCTAAGAACTTAATTCAATTCATGACACCCCAATATCTGTTTCAACCGATGAACGATGTTGAACAACTATAGAATATTCCAATAAACACTATTTTTTCGTGACTTGTTACATCTCCGTTTTTGCCAAACAGTTTGCTTAGCTAGTTTCTAAATTGCAACTTGTTTTTGAGATCCTGCAGTTGCATAATATTTGCAGTATAGTACCTTTTTTCAATTTGAATATACTAACTATTTGTATTTTTTCAAATGAGAATGATTTGGATATCATTTCTTTTAATATGAACTGAATGCGGCAATTTGCATTTCACGTATACTTAACTGAAGAAAATTAGGCAACTAATTTTATCAAAATTATGAAACCAGACTAAGAGATTGAAAAAGATCAGGTTAGTCGATCAGTATTAAAAAAAGATTGGAAAAGAAATTACATAGATAAGTTAAGTAAGACTTTGTCATCGGTTGTCTTTTTCCCCTATACCCCCCTGGAAAAGGACGTCATAAAATAACTCCTAAAAAAATTATTTTATCTTGCAATGTTTGAATCTGCTGCTACACCTTTGAAAAATGAAATTAAAAATATTCTCATACATTATCTTCTTAAAGACACATGTTTACGTAGTTTTCCATGATAATTAAACTAAAATAGAAAATCTATAAAGTGACGTCCTTTTCTGACAATCTCCGCCCCTCCCCCTGTCCTTTTTAACTTGACCTCCTCCCCCCTTATTTGGATGACGTCGTTTATGGATGGCCCCATAGAATGAAAATTTACTTTACCCTAGACGACAAAAAAACTGTTGCTTAATTTATTCCTTTCCTTAAAAAAAACCTCAAAAAAATAATATAAAAAAAGCAGAGCTTTAACAACAAGATAAATTTATTTGGAGAAACTGATACTTTTTTATAAGACGCACAATTGATTTAGGAAAAACAAAGAAACAACTGATTTGAGAAACATTTATTCTTTAACAGCATATTTACGGATACCAAAATGTCTCAATTTTTTGACCTGTCGAACAGTCTTAAGACTGGCTTCGTGTTTGGTTAAAGCACGTCGCATAGCACGAGTTTTCTTTGATCGCAAGTCCAATGGTTTGTATTTTTTATTGGCATAGAACTTCTTTAAGTTTTCCCTTTGGCTTTGTGAAATAACTGTTAGCACACGGGCAATTGATTTTCGGAAAACCTTTCTAAATAAATATATAAAAAAAGAAGGTAATACTAAATTATAACTACAATTAAAAACAAAACAAAACAATATATATATATATAAATATATATAAATAATAAAACCTACATTTTACTAAGTTTAGATGGTGCACCTCCTGTAACCTTATTTACATTGAGTTGCTGAAGCTCAGTTTTCAATTCATTCAACTGATGAAGAAGTTCTTCTTTCTTCTTTCCTCTAAGTTCGTGTGCTTTTACTTTAACCTAAAAATGTTAACATGCTACAACTTTTGATCCTGAAACCTAATTATTATAATTAATTATTATAATTCACTCATTTGTGATCTGAATATCTTCACTCTTCCTAAAAATAATTCTATATAAAACATAGTAGTATATACATATATAATACAGTAGCAAGCTGGGGGTAAAACTATTGGCTCACATTCAAAATAGCCGAGGATCAAAGCCACCTGCATTTTTACTATTTATTATTCAAAAACATTGACAAAAACTTGTGAAAAGAAACAGAAAACCACCACCTATAATTTAAATAAATTATATAAATAAATTTTTTGTTAGGAGGGGAGGGTGGGAGTTGCTTTTATCCTTCTCGCCCTTGCTGCAGCCTATTTAAATATATATCCGATATATTATGAGACCAGAAGCATAAAAATGAAAACTTTTTGTAAAATTCTTGACTGGACCGCTTATAACTGTTTTTGGATTTAGATTCAGCATTATTTTTTTTAAATTTAGTATAAAAACATCAAAATTTTAATTTTGGTTAATATATATAAGTTAATATATTGTAAATAAAGCAAAATATTGTGCAAATAACAGCAAAGTTCTAAACAAAACTGTTTTTAGCAGAATGTGATGAATTAATAGTAGTTTCATTAAGCAATTCTTGTAACCAACTTTTGTTGCTTTAATGTGTAACTTTTTTTAAATTATTACTTTTATGAAATTTTCACTATTGAAATACTTATTTTAGTCTCTTTCTAAAGATGTATAATAATCAAGTATAAAACAAGTAGTAAACTTTAACACACTTTTTATAAAATAAAAAATATTAGGCACTATTTTGATATTAAAAACTATTCAACATCATTTTCTTTAAAAAATTAAAATCTTTATAGTCTGCAAAAGACATTGGAAAATTCATAGATAGTGCTAAGGCATGCTAGCAACTCTAAGCTAAATATTTATTTTGTTTTACATTAAAAAACGAGAACGCAGTAAATCCCAGAAAACTTAGTAACTATGTAACTTAGTTAACTTGTCACTTTTTCAGATAAGAATACTACATTGCTCTTTGTTTGAAAATTGAACATGTTATAAAAATAATATAATATAAAAAATGCTGTACAAACTATTTAAGTTTGGTGAGTCATAACAACCTTTAAATGTAAGATTTTATTAATAAAATAGTTTATGAATATTGTCTGGTATCATAAGTTCAGAAAATTGTTAATTCTATTTTTAAATGTTTTTATTTACAGAATTAGTTTTATCTTGTAATAAGAAATTTGCAATTGTCTACCACTCTATTAATTAAATATGCATATTTTAAAAATAAATTCTCAATGAATTTGTTGAGACGATTCCTGGACATGTGCCTATATAATCTCAAAGGCTTCGTAGATCAAATATATTCAGCTGAATTTGATATTTTAAAGGACTTTAATAAAGCAACATCAAGATACTTTTGAGTAAACAACACATTTTAACCGATATTACTCTGCAAAATATTATCTTATAAAAAAAACTAACACTATTATTTAATATAACAAGTACCACTTAGTAAACTACAAAAAAATTTAAACATGGTATAATGATTATAATATGATATAACTGTGCAAATATTTTTCTTGAATTTCCTATATTAGAATTCAATTTATTTACTTGAATTCAAGGAGTTATTAGAAAAACTAATTGAACAATTACATTTATATTATGATACATTTGTATCATTACTATAATAGTAATGATTTCTTTGATTTAACTATACTTATAACAATAATTATGGGTAATATCATAAACCTAAAAATGTGAATTAATTTTATCAAATACCTAGACTTTTTATTACTTGAAAGTTATGCAATTTGTATATTTATACGTTTATAAATATTGTATATAAGTATTGTTAAATTGATATTAACCCAGAAGGAGCAAACTTGCTACGAACCATTAAAAAAAAAGGTTGTGCTTTCTACAATGTTAAAGTTAACTATTTAAAAAATAAAAAGACAATTAGAATAAAGAATATTAAAATTAATATCTAATTTACCTTTATTTAATTACAAATGATTTATTTATTTTTATTGGTCCTTGAATAAATTTTTGTTATAAAATTATAAACAAATATTGTTTAATAATTTTGACATAAAAAGTCATGATTGATTAACTTGAATGTTTATCACTAAACTCATCAACATCAGACTATCACCATTGAACTTAAACTATACAGTATAGTCAGAAAATGGAACTGTAGGAATATAATGTAAGCTTTACTCGAATATTAGAGCCATATTATTTTTACAAAAAAGTAAATTATATTAAGATAAATAATGATAAAATATATAGATACCATTTCTTGGCCTTGGAATTTCTTTCCTTCTTTAGCGACAGTAATTAAAAGGACCGGCAACCGATAATATAAAACAAATTTAAAAAATAAACCATTTTATTAAACAAGAGTAAAAACTTAGGTAAAATTCAGAGCGGGATCCAGGATTTTTTGATATTTGTATTAAATACTTCCGGGTAAGTTTAAACTTTAAATTTTTTTATATTCATAATTATATCATATAAGATTTTTTTTGCCAGAAACTGCGCTGTTTGGTGCATGGGAACAAAAATTATCTTAAAAAGTAAGTATTACCCGCTTAAATAAGGAAAATTAGTAAAATCCCCCAAATGCAAATGGTTGTCTGTGATGAAAGCGCAAATTTTAAAATTACAATTAAAAAAATAATTATACTTCAGTTTCAATTATCAACTAATTTCTAAAAATACATATTTCAAGACATTGTTTTAATAACAATATGTATAGAACGTTGAACAGCAACCAACAAAAAAAACAACAACTTCTAAATAAAATTCTTCGTTCTCATCTTTTCAAACAAATTTACCACAATGGTATTAAACATTTTTTTTTTTGAAGTACATTTCATCAAATAACAAAATTCAGTTTAAATTTATTTTTTCTTCTAATAATAAATATGTAAAGCTTTAATCGGTTTGATTCCACCTTAAGTTTATGCTTTTATATAAGAAAAAGACGGAAAAGTAAATTGCTCTAAAAGCAAGTTGTAGGCTTGTCTAGAAGTATATTGTAGAATCAAAGAAAAGAAAATAAGTTTGTTTATAAATAAATTTATACCAATAATTTTTAAATAAATTTATAAAACTTTAAAGTTCACCACCAATGTTTTTTCCTTTTTTTTCTCCCGACTTCTTATATAAGAAACTAAATTTTCTAACATGATTTCACTTGTCAGTATTTAGTTTAGTTTAGTTCAATGTTCAATAATTTTGAATATTTACAACTCTCCATAAAAGTTATCAAAGTATTGAAAAAACAATCTTTGATATCAAACAGTCTTCGGTACTGGTACACATTTGTCACACAATTAGCATATCGTAAGAATATACTAAAAGACATTATGCGTTTATGTTTCTCGTTTACCGATTTAAATATTCATCCAGACGATTTTTAAACAAGTTAACCAAAGTTGCGTCAGTTACTGTTTGCGGCAGGGTATAACACTGGGACAAACACTATTTGTAAAGAGTTTCTCTCACTCTGCATACAATCCAGTACTCGTTGCTGTGCCAGTCTTTGGTTATGATCTTGCATAATGAACTTTAGTAAAGATGGAAAACTCAGTGATACGTTAATATCCTCAATATTTTCGTATTTTTACGTAGTGAAAGCAGGGCCGACGCGAGCAGGTGTCACGTGGGAGTGCCAGTACACTACTTGTTGACTAAAAAACAAAATAAATGTGCCGACTATTTTGTCTAAAGGGTCTATATTTGCCGACTGACATGTCTAAAAGGGTCAAATTTGCCGACAAATTTGTCTAAAAAGATCAAATTTGCCAACTAATTAAACAAAAAACTCATTGATAGGGGGAGGGGGTGTAACACTCTCCCTCACCCCTCCTCCAAACAAGTGTCGTGTAATTAAGATATAATGATGGTAAGGTCAAGAAGAAAACAAACATGCCTCGTTACCATTAGTACACGCAATCTTATATAAATGCATTGAAAAAATAAAAACAAGAACAAAAAGCAAAAATTATTTAGAGGAATTTGCAAAATATATAAAATCATTCGAAAAATGCACTCTATTTTATAATTCAAAATATAATAGTCAAAAGATGATAAAAATCAAAAGTTCAATGAAATGAAAAAGACTACATTTATATAAATTACTTACTTGTAAAATACTACTTAGAAGTTACTTTTGTGAAATAAATATGGTGTATATATGAAAGTCTAATCAGCTTTGCTACAGAGCGTAATTTAAAAGCTACCCTTACATCTAACTTTAAGTGAAGCGCACGTATTCAATCAGTAGGTTCGAAATCTCTACAATTTCATTTCCAATTAATCAAAGTGTTTATATTACCACACCTTGATTATGCACTTTCCTTATTTGAAAACTGATGCATCCTTGATTGTATAAGTTCAACAAAACGGATATCAAACGTGAGACACCATCAATCTTGTTGACGACTAAAAAATTTCTACCACTACTTTTTTTTTTGGCACTAACGGTGCAATCTATTCCGAATCTAGAAACTATAACACATCGGTTTAATATAGTTAATGATATATATCTTGCAAAAATTATTAGCTCTCAGTCACGTCATTAAAAAATAAAGCTAATAATATAACAGATAAACAGAATTCTGTAAAGAGTGACCAGAGCAAGTAACTTTTTATTCCGCTGTACATCAAAACAAATATTTATAGCTATTCACGAAAGTCTAAACGAGGGTGGAACGAGGTCTAGTTTTTTCTTGATAAAAAAAAAATTGAAAATGATGTTGACTTTATTTATTAAAGAAAAAGTAATTAGGTTTACAATAAATGTGAACTTCTTATGAAATTATTTATATCAATTAAAAAAAGTTAATTATAAAAGTACACATGTGAAAAATGAGCAGCACAAAAGTTTAAACAAATTTTTACAAACAAACAAAAAATGGAAAAAAAAATGCAAAATTATTATTTAAAATATCTGGCTTTGTTTTTATAGCAAAGATAAACTCGTTTCTGCATCGGTTCACTAAACTTCATGCACATCTCTTGAGGTACCATTAACTAGTACTCATTCAAAAATTGCTTTAAGTGGTCAGTTGATCGTATTTGGTGATAAATAAGTTGATTATCAATCCAAGACCAAATATTTTCAATCGGATTAAGATCTGGTGATCAAGGGCACCAAGAGATCACATTAACCTTTTTCTGTAAAAAATATTTTTTGATTGATTTAGCTGTATGAGCTGGAGCCCCGTTTTGTTGAAAGATGAATTGCTTGCTTTTACCATAAAACTGTCGGATTAATGGAATTAAACACGTTTCCAATATTTTTTTGTAGGTATACTGATTTTTTCGGCCTTTGTACAGCTTACGCATACCAATACCTTTATGAGAAAATACCAATCGAACCTCCACCGCCTTGTTGACGTGGTTGCAAAAACCGTTCTGAATATTTCTTTGTTGCAAATCTTTTGACATATATTCTTCTCTTGCGGTTTACAACTTAAAAATTAGCTTTATCACTCCGAATGACCTTTAACCAATCTTCAACAGTCCAGTCTAACTTTTGACCATATTCGCCGTTTACGTTGGTCCATGATTGATAAAATAGGTTTTCTTGCTGTAATGTACATTCCAATACCTTTTTGCAACAATGTTCGCCTAACGAGCTCTTTGCTTACATTATGATTATTTTTTGACTCGTTAAAGATTTGTGCTAGCTTTTTATAGCTGCGCCTAGAAATCTCTCTGCAGATTCTGAATATGCTACTTTTGTCCAGGTCACTGACCTTCGATGGTCTTCCGGAACGCGGCTTGTCAACAACGTCCTTGATAAACTCCTGGGTTTTGACTGTTTTTCATACGTAAGATTCAGAACCCTAGTACTTTGCCTATTTGAACGTTGCTGTTAATTTTTGACTTAAACCAAGCAATACTTTACCATTTGATCTCACTTGAAACTGGTTTTCGCCCCATTTGCACGCAATTGTTTGAAATTTGCAAGATTTCAGTTGATTTTCCTACTTGATCAAAATTACAGACATTGACCTACTTCGATAAAAGTTTTGTATGCGCTAATGTGATATTTTCAAGTTATGTTCTCAAGAACTGCATTTTTTAATTTCAGTACGCATTAACTTTTCACAATCCGATCACCGATAATAAGCCTTTGAAGCGCTAGAGGGATTAGTGAAAGAGATGCCTCTGTAACAGCAAAACCCACAAATCTCCACAACGCACCACTTAACGTGCTTAGTTTTTTCCTTCATGTTGTTGCAATATACTTCACAGAAATTGTAATCGTTTTTTGTTTTGATAATAATCTGTTAAGAATTATGCAAAATTGATTTATGAAAATAAATAATCAGCATTTAAACCAGGTTGCAAAATAAACAACAATGTTGGAGAAATTGTTAAGAGAGTAAAAGAACTAATCCTTTTTAGACGGAAATCGTGACAGAGTGCAAGAGGTTTTGGAACTTCTACAGCGTTTTTATGTAGCCGACAACAACACAATCTTGTTTATATTATAATATTTACAAAAATTAAATAAATAATTATATATATTACTTATAACATTTAAAAAAATGTTTTTTCATAAAACTAAAAACTCTTGTAAATATGCCTCTCTTATGTAAAGTTTTACATTTATTGTAATCTTTATTTTTATCGGTGTTCTTCAAAGAACAACTTGAGTCGTTTAGACAACTTTGAGTGGTTGATAAATAATATTCTATTAGAACATCGCACTCTATTTTACTAACGTGTGATGACAAATTTTGAACAAAAGTTTCATGCAAGGATTTGCTGCATTTTTTCTTAATAACATCCTGATTATAAACCATGTTATTGGCGTTTAAAGTCAATAGACTGTTGATCAACGGCAGCTATGCTCTAACATCGACGTTTTTTGATTGCACGCGAACTTCAGATAACGCTCTACTTTTTGTACATTTTAATGTTGATAAGTGCGGCGAAGAAGCAAATTTTTCTAAAACGTTGTTTTCTATAAGAAAAAAAAACACAGCAAATAAAGAATAGTTTTTTGAGGCTTTACGTTTTTAATCCAAAATTTTAAATAAACAAAGAATTTGAATATATGTCAAGAAACCTACCTGCGTTACAGTTGTTGTCAACAACAGTTTTTATAGAACTTTGATTACCGAATACACTTAAGGTACATTTTCTTTGAGTATCATAAATAGACATTTCATGAATGTTAACCAAAGAATGAAAAAATGGAAAAGAAGCTCTTTCATTTACAGCTATTTTTTTGAATAGCATTTCAGACGCTGCACGTTTTATTTTATGAATACATATTTGAGAAACTTCATTAGCAACTATATGTTTTTTGCTTTTTCTTGTATACCTGCATTCTGCTTTTAACGGCTTCATATCAAAAAGTTTGTTTAAATCGAAATACGGAGTAGTTTGAACGAGTTCAATGTTTTTTGAATAAAGCAGGTCACTCATTTCTTTAAATATGATAGCTTCTCTTATTGATGAAGGACAAGCATATTCTTTATGAGCCTCTAAAAATAAAAAGAAAATGAAATTTAGTACATTGTATTTTGTTCACTCCATTGATTTTTACAGATGATTTTGAGAGTTATAAAACTAACGAACTGTTTTGAACAATTTTATTATTGTTTAATATCTAACGATGGAAAATAGAAATGTCCAAAATAAGCTTTTTTGTTTGTGTGAGGGCCCCAAACAGCATATTAAAAACAGTCTGACATTTATTTTACAAAGAAAATAGGATTAAATATCTTACCTTGTTTAGCTAAAGAGTATTTTGATATTTCGAAATCTTCGATTTTTTCAACCAAGTCTATGTGTATTTTGAATTCATTTAATTTTTTTATTTCGACTAAATAAAAACAAACATATTAAGTTAAATATTATTCAACAGATAAATTCAGCAAATATTTTTTAGAATTGTTTATTACGAATGTTTATTTGTATAACTTAAAGAGTTAACTTAACTTGCACTTCAATGAAAGGTTATTTAGACAAAAAGTTAATGGTCCTTCTTTAATAATGTTGCTTACTTAGTCTAAGTCGGCCGAGAAGAGGTCCAACGTTCAATACCTCGGGCCTCTTTGATCTAAGTTGGAACCCTAACTAATACCCCATGGCTGCTATCACTAATGTAAATATTTTATTATAAATAATAAACGTAAACAACAAGAATTTTTGAAAAAACTTTTTTAATGAGTTTTTAGAACTATATTTAATATACGCTACTTCTGATTATAGATTATATGTTTCTGTAAACTATAATCTCTATATAAGATGGTACAAAATAAATTTCTTTTTATGGTTACATAAAATAGGTGCTTGAAAATATTTGATCTTAGTAAATCTTTCAGTTCTTAAGTTATTAACGGTGCTATGGCGCTAACAAATATCAAACATTAGAAGTAGTATTTTTTGATTGTTCTTTTTTCTTTTATTATTATTATTGCTGTTATTGTTATTATTATTATTATTATTACTTTTTTCCTACCATAGTATATCCAGATATAAATAGACGTTGTTCGAAAATAATATGTTAGAACATGGGTACTAGTGTTTTTTGAATTCTATTAGGACATGGTTACTGGTATAGTATATAGTTTATAGTATAATATATAGTATAGGTAGTAATCAGGTCATCAAAAATCATTTTAAAATATTGCGTATGAAATGAATATATAAAATATTTTATAGCTAAATTATGAAATGAAATTTATAAAAGTTACACAATTTTATTATTGCTGCCGGCATCAAAAAATAAGAGCATTTAATCTTTGAAAAAACAAAAAACTAAAGAACTATTGATGAAATAAATAAAATAAATAAAGAACTATCGAACTTTTACAAAATTAACAAACAAAAAAAAACAACATATATATATATATATATATATATATATATATATATATATATATATATATATATATATATATATATATATATATATATATATATATATATATATATATATATATATATATATATATATATATATATATATATATATGAAAATGTATTTACCTTTTGTTTCAAACATCTTTTACTTTATTAAAATATACTTTTTCAATTTCAAAATATATTTTTAAAAATAAACTTTTATTTTTTAAAGATTTTAAAACTTTTATTCTTTAAAAACAATTTTAATTTATAAATTGCTTGTATCACTTCAAATTTCAAAGTTGAAATGTTAAGAATATTATTTGTTTGCAAATTATAACAAAACAACAATTTGACGTCATATTTGGGTTTTACATGGTAAAAAAGGTGAAAATTTGTTATCGAATTATTTGACGTCACATTTGAAGCCTTATTTTCGTCTTTGTTTTTAAAATTTTTACTTATTATATTTTTAATTGTTTCAACTTCATATCTTGTTTTTCATATCTTGAATTTGTATATTTAAAGTATAAAGCATAAGCACAACCAGCGTCTTAACTAAATTTTTCTTCGTTATATCTTGCCCTGTTATTGCCCGGATCGTCTCCAGGCGTATGAATTAATTATAAAAAATACCTTTACAAATACTACGTAAAAACGTCAAGGAAGACATTAAAAGGAAGCTATAAATGATTATATTACAATGCAATTATAAAACTAGCAAATATTATTTAATTCCGTTGTTTTTGGACAATTTTTTTAAAGAAAGGCCTCTGACTTTTTGTGGATACTTTGACGCCATCGCCACCGTTGAAAAGTATGGGAGCGTATTTTATTTTTTTATCTCGTTAGAATCCTCATTTTATTTCTGCAATGTATATACCGTCACCAGAGCATGTGAGTTTCTTGACACTGGGTTTACATTTCTGAATTAATTTAGACTTGTTATTGCAAGAATTCACTTTTACTGGGCAATATTCATATATAAATTAATATTAGGGCTATATTCATTAAAACTAGCAAAATTACTAATATATAGTCTGCATTTTTTAAGAATGTATTGTTTTTTCATTTTGTTGTTATGGTTATCTTCGTTTTGCGTAGCAACAATCTGTTTGTGGTAATTGCAGATATTTGTGAAAGCTATATTTACTAAATTTGGCATGAGTACCAATATCAGGTCCCGTTTCTATTAAAAGTTGAATTTTTTTATTTTCAATTTTGTCGCTATAAATACTTATTATGCCTAGCTATTAGATCATTTCAGTTATAAAGAGGTAAACTAATTTTTGAAAACAGCTTGTTCAATATTCGACCCATTACTAAATAACTATTAAATTTTCGAAGAACTATTAAATATTTAGTTAACTAATGATTAACCAATAATAAAAGCTATAGTGCAAGAAAACAGTGTCAACCTGAATTGCTTCGAAAATTTATCAAACAATAAAATCGTTTGAAGATTATTTAAGTAATAGTAAAACATCTTAAGGTAATGTTTTATGATTTGTTCGGTTTGATATTGATTTTAGCAGTCATAAAAAAAACAGGTTCACTGGAAACCAGGAGTTTATTGATCAGATCAGTACTCTCTTCTGGATGTTTCTTGGATCAAGTTTTTGCGATAAGATTTAAAGTCTTTATTTCTAGCTTCATGAGCTTCCTCTGACATATGTCCTATGGGTAAAGGATTTGAATTATGCCATGTCCAGGCATCAATACTTTTTACACAGATCAAGCCATTGAAATACCTTGGATATAGAGACACGTATAGCCTAATAGCTTCAAAACAAAAATCATTGAATTTTATGCAGTCTATTTTATATCCTGAAGATAATGTTACTAAGATAATATAAAATCTGAATATAAAGCTTTGCTAATTTTAGCTCTATTTTCATATGCTGCAAAAACATGTATCACCATTGTTGCCTAATCCAGAACTACCACTTTTAGAGAAATGAAAAGCAAGTCCAATTTTGTTCATAAAGTCAGTCTGAATCTCTTGTTTAGTTTTAGATACCTTTTCTTTTTCATTGC
This sequence comes from Hydra vulgaris, assembly GCF_022113875.1. Lineage (NCBI taxonomy): Eukaryota > Metazoa > Cnidaria > Hydrozoa > Anthoathecata > Hydridae > Hydra > Hydra vulgaris. Next base: position 20,989,329 of record NC_061161.1, read on the forward strand.
ATTTAAAAAACACAAAGAAAAGGTGTCTTTTGTTTAGCTACAGATACCTTTTCTTTGTGTTCTTTAAATGCAACAAGCAAAATCATTTCAAAAAATCAAAACCATTTTTGAATTTTCTATGAGAATAATCTATATTAAAGATATTAAGACTATTCATGCTTTTTTATAGAGACACCACACACTGAACAGAATATTATCTGGAACATCTAAGACATCGGTATGACTTAGTTGTTCCAAATAATATTGTTTAAACTTTCCCATCAATTTTTGTAAGTTCAATAATTTATTTTACTTCAATAGAAGATCCGCAAACATCTAATAAATTTATACCAAAGCTATCTATCTTTTTTTTAATGTACTGATCTTCTTTGAGCACAGATTCCTTGAATTCCGTTTTGTTTGCAAACTTTAATGCGCTACAATAGACTGTGGATGATGACTTTTGATTTCTCCAAATAAGCACAACTTCATTGCTATTGTTATATTCAGTTAAATGCAATGGGAACAGACATGAAATGAATAACAATTTTTCACGTTTGAAAACATTGTTTATGTCAGTTTTTTTCTTCGATGAGCATGCGCAGATTAAACATTTTTGGCAATTGTTTTGATACAGCGTTTTGTCGGATTCATTTCGTTTTGTTGCGAATCGCGATTAGCGAAAACCAATCAAGTTTTGAATATTATTTCGCGTGATGTTAACAGTAAAAAAAAGCAAAATCATGTTGTTTTTAAAGTAACAAAAAACAAAATTCTCAACCTGGCGTTATTATAAATTTTATATGAACTTATTCTAAAAATTGACAAGCATGAGTAAATTCATCAAATAAGGGGCAAGACTTATATAAAAAAAAATGACAAGACTTATATATAAAACTAAATCGAGAGTTTACAAATATAAATTTTCACACTGTCAATTACGAAAGCTACACTTCTTATTTTCAATTGGCCACACGAAGATAAACCTTTTTGTGTAAAACCCTAAATAAAGTTAAACCTGCTGTTCGTTTTTGCAGTAACAGTTTTTAATAGAAATGATCATATCAGAGTTTGGCATTTATTTTCTTATACTTTTTTGTAAAAAAAACCTTATATTAAATGATTATTTTACAAAAGGATATCACATCTTACATATAAAAACAGAAATGTTATTATTAATGCACAAAAAAAAATTTTCACATGCTTCAAAGTAGAAAGTATGCTAAAAAAGTAATAACTGTCTCTAGTTAAATAGTTAAATAGTTAAATACGTAAACTTATTGCTGCCATTTTTATTGTTGACAACGAAAAAAAGTAGCGCGAAAGAAAGTAAGTGGAAATCAAAACAGCGTTTCGTCATAGCAAAAAAATTCGCCTCGCGCGAATATTTCGTCTTGTGGAAAACAGAGTAATTGAAAGAACTTTTATATATATATATATATATATATATATATATATATATATATATATATATATATATATATATATATATATATATATATATATATATATATATATATATATATTTATATATATATATATATATATATATATATATATATATATATATATATATATATATATATATATATTTCGTCTTGTGGAAAACAGAGTAATTGAAAGAACTTTTATATATATATATATATATATATATATATATATATATATATATATATATATATATATATATATATATATATATATATATATATATATATATATATATATATGTTGAGTGGATTACTTGTTCTTGCTAGCAATTAAAATACTAGAAGTGCAAATAATTAAAATTAAAAGTAATTAAATTACTGTCAGTGTTATGAGTTAATTTAGTGTTAACTAAATTACTGTTAGTAACTAAATTCCAAACAACTATCGAAAATATCTCAAAGTGGTTTATAAAAAACGAGGTAATACTCAACTTTGCTGTCAGTAAAACGAGTCCATGTTGTTTGGCAAGAAAAATCTTTCTCAAGACAATCAAACTCAACTGTTACAACAACGTTAATGTAAAAATGGGTTGTTGCTATGCTTTATTAAGTATCATAGCAACCAAAATAAAACGTATATAAAATCTGAACTTTAGGGGACGAGCATTCAAAGGAAACTTGACTGAAGTATCACTTAGCTCAAATGAATATTAGACATCACATGGCAAATTGTGTCAATTATTAGTTACAGTGAGACAAAATATAAATTACTTAAGATTTTTTCCTAAATCTATAATTTTCAAAGTGTTACTGAGAACAGATGCTATGACAAATTTATTCCACGCGATCGTTTGTCATACCTCTGAAACTCAAAAATAGCATGTACTAATTTTGCGTTTTGACAACACAGATGATATTGATATATAACACAACGTTAATGTCACCAAAATTATCTATAACTATAATTTTTTTTTCCAAATTTTGTTATTTAAATGCTCAGATTCATGATTACTTAGAAATTTAATACAAAGAAATTATGAATAAATTTTTCCTAAAATAAGTAAAATAGACACTAAAATTAAATAAGTTTTCAAGCTTAGACAACTAAAATTATTTTCCATTTTGTCCACCTACTGGCCGGCTGTGCGTTGCAATGCTTAAGTTTCTTTTCTATATTTTTAACCCATCCTTGAATGCCATGAATGTTTAACTGTAAATTTGTTTGTTTCTGTTTTATTTTCATTTAACAAAGTAACAAACTTAGAGTGCAATCTATTTTTTTCAATTATTTGAAATATTGTATAGAAACTAAAATACGACAAATTGTCACAACAAATTAAGGCGACAACTTATTGAAATTGTTGAGTTAAAAGTATTTGTTCATTTAACGTTTTGTTATGATTACTTACTTATTTAGCCGTACATACTTACAAGTGTCGTGTAATTAAGATATATAATGATGGCAACGTCAAAAAGAAAACAAGCATGTCTCATTAACAAGAGTAAACGCAATCTTATATGAATGATTGTAAAATGAAAAACAAGAACAAAAAGCAAAGATTATTTGAAGTAAGTTGCAAAATCGTTCAAAATCAAATTCGAAATTGTTCAAAATCAAATTCAAAAAATCAATAAAATGAAAAAGACTATGTTTATATAATTTTTTTTCTTGTAAAATCCTACTTAGAAATTACTTTTGCGAAATAAATATGGTGTATATGAAAGTCTAATAAGCTTTACTACAGAGCGTCTATTTAAAACTATTATTATATCTAACTTCCAGTGAAGCGCACGTATTCAATCAGTAGGTTCGAAATACTATGATTTCATGGTATACTACAAAAAAAATTCACCTACGTTGATAAAAATTTTTACCCTCCAATTAAACAAAGTGTTTATATTACCACACCTTGATTATGCACTCTCCTTATTTGAAAACTGATACACCCATGATTAAATAAATTAAACACAAAGCAGTACTACGGATATCAAGCTTGAGACGCCATCAATAATGTTGACAACTAAAAAAATAAATTCTACCACCACTTGATTTTTAGCACTTACGGTGCGATCTATTCCGAATCTAGAAACTATAACACATCGGTTTGATATAGTTTATGATACACATCTTGCAAAAATTAGCTCGCTGCCACGTCATTAAAAAATTAAGCCAATAATATAACAGATAAACAGAATTCTGTAACGAGTGACCAGAGCAAGTAACTTTCTACTCCGCTGTACATAAGAACAAATATTTATAAAACAAGTTGTTTATAGTGTGGTATTTTCTCTGTTCTCTGTATGTATATATTACGTGTATGCTTTTTATTCGCGCTTTTGTGATAATTTCCAGTTATTTTTTTATAAATTTCCTTTAGCATTTTCTTTTCACAAAGTGATCACCAATAATAAGCCTTGGAAGCGCTAGAGGGAGTAGTAAAAAAGAAGCCTCTGTAACAGCAACACCCACCTATCTCCACAACGCACAACTATTGTGCCTAGTTTTTCCCTTCGTGTTGTTGAAATACACTTCATAGAAATTGTAATCGTTTTTTGTTCTTTTAATAATCTGGTAAAATTTATGCAAATATGATTTGTGAAAATAAATAATGAGCATTTGCACAACAAACAAAAATGTTGGAGAAATTGTTGAAAGAGTAAGGGAACTAATTTTATTTAGACGGAAATCCTCACGTGCTCCTGTGATTTGGGAACTTTAATAGCGTTTTTATGCAGCCGACAACAACACTTGTTTATATTATATTATTTACAAAAGTTAAATACATAAATATATATATTACTTATAAAATTGATTGCACGCAAACTTCAGATAATGCTCTACTTTTTGTCCATTTTAATGATGATTAGTGCGGCGAAGATTCGGATTTCTCTAAAACATTGTTTTCTATAAGAAAATAACACAATTAATAAAGAAAAAGTTTTTTTAGGTTTTACGTTTTTAAACTATGTTTCAAATATACAAAAAACTTGAATACTACCTGTGATACAGTTGTTGTCGACAACAGTTTTTATAGAACTTTGGTTACCGAATGCATTTAAGGTACCTTTTTTTTGAGTATCATAAATAGACATTTCATGAATGTTAACCAGAGAACGGAAAAGAGGAAGAGAAGCTCTTTCATTAACAGTAACTGTTTTGAGTAACATTTCAGACGCTGCACGTTTTATTTTATGAATACATATTTGAGAAACTTCATTGGCAAGTAAATGCTCTTTGCTTTTCCTTGTATACCTGCATTCTGTTTTTTAACGGCTTCATATCAAAAAGTTTGTTGAAATCAAAATACGAAGTAGTTTGAACAAGTTCAATGTTTTTTGAATAAAGCAGGTCATTCATTTCTTTAAATACGATAGCTTCACTTATTGATCAAGGACAAACATATTCTTTATGAGCCTCTAAAAATGAAAAGAAAACAAAATTGATTACATTGTATTTTGTTCAATCCATTGATTTTTACAGATGATTTTGAGAGTTATAAAACTAACGAATTGTTTTGAACAATTTTATTATTGTTTAATATCTTACGATGGAAAATAGAAATGTCCAAAATACTTATCAGTTGAACAATCAGTCTCACGACTTTATTGCATTACTCTTAGACGAAGTCTGTGTGTTTGTTTTTTTGTTTGTGTGAGGGCCCCAAACATCATATTAAAAACAGTCTGACATTTCTTTTACAAAGAAAATAGGATTAAATAACTTACTTTGTTTAGCTAAGGAGTATTTTGATATTTCGAAATCTTCGATTTTTTCATCCAGGTCTATGTGTATTTTGAATTTATTTAAACTTTTTATTTCGACTAAATATAAACAAACCTATCAAGTTAAAGAATATTCAAAAGTTAAATTCTGCACAGATTTATTTACTATTTAGTTTTTTTTCGACTAAATAAAAACAAACATATTATGTTAAATATTATTCCAAACATAAATTTGCAAAGATTTATTTCGGTTGTTTATTACGAATGTTTATTAGCTTAACTTGAAGAGTTAACTTTCAATGCGATGGAAGGTCATTGAAGTTAATGGTCCTTCTTTACTAATGTTGCCTACTTGGTCTACGTCGTCCGAGAGGAAGCCCGACGTTCAATACCTCGGGCCTCTTTGTTCTAAGCCAGAAATCTAACTAATACTCCATGGCTGATAACACTAACGTAAAAAATTTGTTATAAATAATAAATATAAACAACATATATATATATATATATATATATATATATATATATATATATATATATATATATATATATATAAATATATATATATATATATATATATATATATATATATATATATATATATATATATATATATATATATATATATATATATATTCATATATATATATATATATATATATATATATATATATATATATACTATATATATATATATATATATATATATATATATATATATATATATATATATATATATATATATATATATATATATATATATGTATATATATATATATGTATATGTATATATATATATATATATATACATATATATGTATATATATATATACATATATATATATATATATATATATATATATATATATATATATATGAATATATATATATATATATATATATATATATATATATATATATATGTATATATATATATATATATATATATATACATATATATGTATATATATATACATATATAATATATATATATATATATATATATATATATATATATATATATATATATATATATATATATATATATATATATGTATGTATATGTATATCTATATATATATATATACATATGTGTATATATACATATATATATATATATATATATATATATATATATATATATATATATATATATATATATATATATATATATATATATATATATATATATATATGTATATATATATATATATATATATATATATATATATATATATATATATATATATGTATATATATATATATATATATATATACATATATATATATTTATATATATATATATATATATATATATATATATATATATATATATATATATATATATATATATATATATATATATATATATGTATATATATAAAAAGAACAGAGTTATAGAGCAAGGAAACGGTTGGCAGAAGACTTGAAAAGTTGAAGGTTGTATGAGTCAGGAAAACATGAAGATGGGAGAGAGTTCCAAAGGATTGAAGTGCGGGGAAAAAAACTAGATGAATAAAAGTTTTTAGAGCATGCAGGGACAGATACAGTAAACGAGCTGAATGACGAGTAAAACGAGAATGAAATTTAGTTGATGGAACTAGAGATGATAACTCCTTTGAGCAGTGACCATGATAGTATTTGTAGAAAAGAGAAAGAGATGCAACTTTACGACAATGGGAAAGAGGCTCAAGCTTAGCAGATAGTCCAGGTCCAACAACATTTACAATCCGTTTTTGGACCTTGTCAAGAAGAGAAAGTGAATCGTTAGAAGAACCAGTCCAAATATGACAACAGTATTCCATACAGGGACGAATAAGAGATTTGTAGAGGTAGAGAATGGAATCAGAAGTAAGGAAATGGCAAGCACGATAAAGAGAAGCAACCTTAGCAGAAGCTAATTTAGCAATTAATTGTATATATGGTTTCCATGAAAGGTCAGTAGTAAGCGATAATCCAAGAAGACGTAAAGAGGAGGACTCAGTAAGAGAATTGCCATTCATTAATATAGTAATGTTGACTATATTAAGTTTTACATTAGTTGTTTGCAATAAACAACTGGGTTTTGTTAGAGTTGAAATTCACAAGCCACTGTGAACCCCAATCTATTACTGAAGTGAGATCGAATTCAAGATCAGCTGCTTGTTCTAGGCGATCGAAAAGAGAAGACTTTTTGTCAAGACAGGAGTATAAAGTTGAGTCAGCAGCAAAAAGAGCTACTTTAGATGAAAGGTTGTCAGGAAGATCGTTTATGTAGATAAGAAACAAAACAGGGCCCAGGATGGAACCTTGGGGAACCCCAGAAGTTACTGGAAAAAATGAAGAGTGTTGGCTTTTAAGGCATGTTTGGCATGTGTACCAATATGAGACCGCGTTTCCTTTAAAAGTTAAACTTTTTTCTTTTATTTTGTTGGTATAAATACTTGAACAGATAATTTTCTTAGGTGAGATGAGAATTTTTGAATAATTTTTATTGGATTTTTTTTTTTACTCACAACAATCATTATTATATATTTTAAAAACAAATAACATTTACAAGTCTCCCGTTTATATAAAAGTCAACCACAAATATTTACAATTTATAAAGATCGTTAACAAGTTACAATATGTGAAGAGCTGTTTTACGCATGCGCGTTTGACGTCGAATTAACATAATTATTTTTTTTTTCTTTTTTTTTCTTTCTGTCTCTCATTACATAACATAAGAATTTTACAAATTCCACTACATAATATAAAATTTAACAAAATAAGTAAAACAGATAGGGGCTCAAAGAAGATGAGGATGACAGAACGTCATCGCAATCTTTTCATAGAACCCCTTTAACGAGATTTAATTAAAATATCGTAATATGATATATAAAATAAAAAATTTCAATAAAATATCATAACAAAATGCGTAATCCGCTTATAAAATTTGTCAAGCAACAAACAAAAGTAGAAACAAAACAAAAACGTATTTAAGAGAATTTATCCAAAGCATTATTGCATGGTTTCCTTTGGGATAATAAGAACAAAAAAATGACAGCAACACTCCAAAAACAAAATATAACTGAACGTGTAACGCAATTTTTATCTGTTGCAAAAGGTCTTATAAGAAATGGACTTCGCTTTTGCCAGCCTGCTACCATAGTTCATTTATTTAATTCTTTAGCTGTTCCAACGTTGTTATACGGATTAGAACTGTGTGGAAGCAGCAATAAGTTTCTAAATAGCATTGATATAGCTGGACGATCTGTCTTAAAATCCTTCTTTAATATTTCAAAGCAAAGTAGAAATTATCTACATTCTTATTTCAAAGTAGACGCTGTGTCAGACATTCTTTTTCGCAACAAGTTAAATCTATTTATCAGGCTCTTAAACAACCCCATATGTTACTCGATTATACGGACTCAGATGCCTTTAATGAATCAACGATCATTTGTGGGTGAGGTAATGATAATGTGTAAGAAAGCTGATATAAACATGCTCCAATTTATGATCGAGGGTAAGAAAATTATAATTGCACGCCCTCAGGAAGCATTGGAGGCCAATGTTGCGGCGATCTTAAAACAATCGTTCCAACACTGGAATTTAAAGGAACAAAGAGAAGTATTTAGAACGCTGATGGAGGAAAACATTCCAAGAACGATGCAAGAAAATACTTAAATGTGCTTTGTTTTTTTTTTAATACTTTTACCTATAGTTTATGTAATTATTGGGTGTTTAAAAGAATAAATATATATTATTAACAAAAAATGTTTCACACGTTTTAAAAATTTCTTTTTTTGTTAAAAACTTGAATGAACTTAACGAACTCGCCGTACCTTTGAACCCTTTTTGAAAAATATTCCATACTTTTGGACCTCGATATAAAATGCTGTATTCTGAATATTTATTTATTATCATAGGCAAAAATTTGTAGTTTATAATATAAAGTGCTTGCTATTAACCCATTCAATTCAAAATATACGCAAGTCCGTCGCACCACAGGACCACTTGGGACTTGTTTGTCGTTATAGTTGAAACTATATATTAACTATATATTAATATTTTGTGCAGCCGTTAACTATATATTAAAAATTTGTGCAGCCGTGGCGCAGTGGTAGCGCACTTGCATCAGAAACGTAAGATCCGTGGTTCAAACCCCACCTCTGAGCAAGTTTTGCGACATCGGTTGGGAAGGAGGCGTGAACTTCCTGTTAAATGCTCTTCCGCGGTGCTCTGTGATACGACCGTAAGGACTTCTTGGGGAACCTAAAAAAAAAAACTTAAAAAAAAAAAAAATAATACTATGTAGTTGTAAGGAAACTCGCAGAAGACTAAGAAAAGTCTTTTCATCGAGAACTTTTAAAATACAAAATAAACTAAAAATTTAAAGAGCAAATCTTTAAAACACACCATAACTTTTTGAAGTCCTCTGTTCAGTAATATTTTACTATGTATAGTTGCTAACTATATGTATTTATTATTATTTTTTTAAATTTATGTTTTTATTTCTTTTTTATTTCTTTATTTATTTTTCTAGCTTAAATTGTTCTTTTTTTAATTTTATTCTATTAATTGTTCTTTTATTTTAAACATATATCGATAAAATTGGTTTTGTTAATTATGAGTCCTTTTAGTTTTTTAATAAAATTATCCAATTTATTTAGCTATATTTTGAGGTATCATTTTGTTATATAAATAGGGGCCACGGTATACAATCGAAGTTCTCGAAAAATTTGTTTATTTTGTGGGCAACGTAAAGTTTCCAGTTCCTCGTGTGATATATCTGTTGGCGTTGGTTTGAAAAAAGTTATTAATAAAATGAGTTGGGACAAGTCCGAGCATATATTTGAGCATAAATATAATATTTTGGTAGATGTTAATTTGATAGATATTTAAAGCATTCAAGTTTTTAAGTAATGAATAGGCATGACTGAATTTATTTTTATTATAAATCAATCTTGATGCGTGTTTTTGGTGTATATATAGAGAACCTAATTTAGATTTAGAAGCAACGACTTTATAATAAGTTTCTCAAAAAAAAAAAAATCTTTCAATAATGAAACTAATTACAAAAATTATAAACGTATTTTTGAGATAGTAATCAAAAAGTCGAAGAAATATTACTATACTGAGCATTTAATAAAACAAAAAAATGATCCAAAAAACATGGGACATTATTAAGGAAGTAATTGGCTAAATGGATAATTATGAAATTACTGAAAAGGAAATCTTAGATGCAATATATTTTTTAAAACTAAACAAAAGTGTGGGGTTTGATAATATTAGTAGTAATGTTATTAAAAAATCAATAAAATACTTAGCAATCCCTCTTTTTCATGTTTTTAATCTCTCTTTAAAACTAGGTATTTACCCAAAGAGACTAAAAGTTGCGAGGGTCATACCTCTTTTTAAGTCAGGAGACATTTCTAATCCTGAAAATTACAGACCAATTTCAGTTCATCCCTGCTTCTCCAAAATCTTAGAGCGAATTATGTATAACCGAATTTTGACTTTTCTGAATATAAATAATATTCTATATAACAAACAATTTGGATTTCAACCAGGGTATTCAACTCACCATGCCATTATTAACATTGTTCACGATATATTTAAAGCATTTGATGAAAGTAAGTTTACCCTCGGAGTTTTTATAGATCTTAGCAAAGCCTTTGATACAGTAGACCAAAGCATTCTTATAAAAAAACTCAAAAGTTATGGTATTAAAAGCACATATTTAGAATGACTCAAGAGTCATCTAAACAATAGAAAACAATACATAGTATACGAAGAAAGAAAAACTTTTATTTCTTATTCATGTAAATTCCATAAGTTTTCAAAAATTTTAAACTCAGTTTTATTAACAGAAATATTCTGAAATATTCTGAAATAATAGTTTACATTTCATGGTAGTTTACTAATAGTACGAGTACTAATCAAAGGTAAACACCAATTAAATAATAATAGCAATCATATAATAATAATAATAATAATGATAAAAGCAATAATAATAATAGCAATAATAATAATAGTAATAATAATAGCAATAATAGCAATTGTAATAATAATAATAATAATAATAATAATAATAATAATAATAATAGCAATAATAACAATAATAATAATGTAAATTAAACGAAGACGATTATAATAATACCAATAATACTATTAAATATAATAATGACAATAACAATGATTATATCAGTAATTATAATAATAATAATAATAATAGCAATAATAACAATAATAATAATGTAAATTAAACGAAGACGATTATAATAATACCAATAATACTATTAAATATAATAATGACAATAACAATGATTATATCAGTAATTATAATAACAAAAGCAATAATAGTAATAATAATAATAGTAATGAAGTTAACAACAATAGTAACAACAATAATAATATTAACAAATATCACATTCATATATTAAACAATTCCAATAAGTAATAATGGCGGTAATAAAAATGCAAATAAAATGTAAGTAATATTAACATCTCATACAATAATAATACTAATAACAATAGTAATAATAATCTATTTTAAGCCTAAGATTTTAATTTGCGTATTTTTCTATCAAAAAGTCAAAAAGACGGGTTTTAAATTGTGAAAAAGTGTTGAGGGATTGAAAATGAAAAGGTAAATTATTCCATGATTTTACGCATTGGTTTGTAATAGAATTATCACCGTATTTTACCGAACAGCGATTTGGGATAGATAATTTAAAGTTACTCAAAGATCGAAGGTAATAACGAGAACTTTTTTTAGTGGTAAAAAAATTGGAGAATGACGGAGGGAGGTTTACTTGTTTATGATTCCAGACAAATAGACAATTTAATAGATAAACAAGATCACATAATTTGAGTATTTTTGATAGAAAGTAAAGGATGTCAGAGTTAGAATGATACTGTTGAAAGAATATTATTTTTAAAGCTTTGTTTTGTAGGTTACATAACCTTAAAAAAGCATTAGACTTGCATTGTCCCCAAACCTGACAAGCGTATCTAAGATGAGATCCAAAAATTGCATGGTATATATTAAGTAGTGTTTCATAATTGACATAGTGGCGAATTTTGGCTAGCATCCCATTTGATCTACACAATTTTACTGCTAAGTTTTTAAGATGAGAGGAAAAGGATAGATCTGAGTCAATTTGGATTCCAAGATATTTTAATGAAAGTAAGGGAAAAACTTTTTGTCCACTTAGTCTAAAGTTTAGGTTTTTACACATTTTAGATTGATTAGATTTGAAAATAATGAGTTCAGTTTTGTTGGTATTAAGACTTAGTTTGTTAGAGCGCAGCCATTGAAGAAGGTTAGATAAATCATGGTTAATATGTTTGTTAATTTTATTTAATGATTTGTTAGTTATGAGTAAGTTGGTGTCGTCAGCAAAATGGTAAGCCGTTGAAAATTTTAGAGAGATATTAAGATCATTTATAAAAATAAGGAAAAGCAGTGGTCCTAATACAGAACCTTGGGGTACACCAGTGGAGCATTTTATTGGAAAAGATTTGGCATCATTAATGGAGACAAATTGCGACCTATTAAAAAGATATGATGAAAACCATTGGAGAGTGTTACCTCGAACACCGTAGTGTTCTAATTTTTTTAAGAGGATGGAGTGATCAACAGAATCAAAGGCTTTCTCTAAGTCAAGAAACACTCCACATGCAAAAAGCTTATTGTCAAGAGCATTTCTAATAGTTTCAGTTATTTTAATAAGTGCATGAGTCGTGGAGTGTTTGTTACGAAACCCATACTGATGTTTGTAAAGACATTGTTTTTTGTCAAGAAAGCTATAAAGTCTGTTGTACATGGCTTTTTCAAATATTTTACTAATGTTAGATAGAAGAGAAATCGGTCGATAGTTTCTGTGATCCATTAGAGAACCCTTTTTATGGATAGGAACAACTTTGGCTATCTTAAAAACATCTGGAAAAAGACCTTTATTAAAAGAATTATTTAATATGGTACAGAGAGGCTTGCAAATAACATGAGAAGTAAGTTTAAGAAGGTGTGTGGGGATACTATTTGGTCCAAAACTTTTACCATTTTGTAAACTATTTTTTATTAAATTAGATACCTCATTTTCAGTCACTGGATTAAGAAAGAAAGAATTCGAATTAGCATTTTTTAAATAGTCAGAGAAGATACTTTTAGAAGAAATCATTTTACTTTTGGGTGGGTGTTGTATTGTTTCATAGTATTTGTTAAAAATGTTAGCAACAGCCATACTGTCAGAGATAGTGTAACCGTTAGACTTAAGAGTGTAAGATTTAATTGGTGTAGAGGGTTTGATATTAATAATTTCTTTTATTCCTTTCCATGTATTTTTTATATTGTTGAAGTTTTTGTTAAAGAAGGAGATGTAGTATGACTTTTTGGAAATTCTTAATAAATTGCTAATTTTATTCCTGTACAATTTAAATTTATCAAATAGTTGACTTTTTGTGTTGCAATTAATGATACAAATTTATTTTATTCTAATGGAGATATCAATCTTTTATTTAAAATACGACGTAATCTTATTGAAAAAATGAAGATTGCAAGAAATTCCGGAAAATATGCAGTTTTAGCATATGATAAACTGATTGTGAAGGAGTTAAATCGGAACACTAAATAAGTATCTTTATTCTTTTTTCTTTATATTTAGTTTTTTTTATTATTTTTATTAATTTTTAAATGGAGGGCAACTTGCAATTAAAATATTCTCCTGAAAATTTAAGTCTCAGTGATAAAGATACATATACAAAATGCTTTGATCAAATAACATATGAAAGTAATTACTACTCAATTTCCCAAACAGCAAAATATTTTCACCAAAACAGTCTCATTTTCAATATTAAATATTAATATACGAAGTCTTAACAAAAACTTTGAAAATTTTAAATTTTTACTTGACGAAATAAAACACGATTTCGGCATTACTTGTTTTACAGAAACTTGGTGTAAATGTGAAAAAAAATCCACAATTTGAATTAAAAAATTATACATCTGTTCACCAACCGCGTAAAATTCATGGTGGAGGAGGCGTAAGTGTTTATATCCACAATTCAATCGACTTTATTTTGCGTAGGGATCTTAGTGTGAATGAAACAGATTGTGAGTCATTATGCATAGAATTAGTTAATAAAAACTCTAAAAACATAATCATAAATACTATTTATAGACAACCAGGTGGGAATTTTAAAACATTCAAAACTCATCTTAGCTCATTCTTAAACAAATTTAATAACGCACAAAAGCATGTTTACATAGTTGGTGATATAAACATTAATTTGTTGAAGCATACTTTAATAATAGTGTTAAACATTTTGTTGGTACTCTACTTGAGCACAATTTCATTCCAACAATTATCAAGCCAACCAGAGTATATAAAAATTCTTCTACCTTAGTCGATAATATAATTCCCATGTTTTCACCGGTATAATTAAGACAGACCTTTCAGATCATTTTCCTACCTTCTTAACTACTAAAAACATAGCACCAAACAATACCTCTCCCAAACCTCCTTTATACAAACGAGAGATCAATGAAAACTTCTTACAAAAATTTAAAAGTTTACTAAAAAACAATGTTGATTGGGATCTTATATTGCAATCAAGCGATGCGAACAACGCCTACGAACCTTTTCTAGGTCAATTTTGTAAATATTATGAAAAAGCGTTTCCAGTTATAACTGTTGTTATAAACAAAAAGTCTCTTCTAACTCCTTCGATGTCTAAACGTTTAATCAAATCCTCAAGAAAAAAACAAAAACTCTACGACAAATTCCTAAAAAATAAAACTTATAAAAATGAAATAACTTATAAAAATTATAAAAACTTGTTTGAAAAAACAAAACAATACTCAAAAAAGCTTTATTATTCAAATTTGTTAAAAAAAAACCATCGCAATGCTAAGAAAACATGGAATTCGATTAAAGAGATAATCGGTAATAATAACTGTACAAAAAGCAATCTCCCGAAAAAGCTTTTAATTGATGGTAAATTAGTCAGTGATAAGATAATAATAGCTGAATATCTAAATAGCTTTTTTCTTAATGTGGGTCACAATTTAGCAGCAGAAATTCCGTCGAATTCTGCAACATTTCATTCATACTTGATTAAGAACCTTACCACAGAAAAGATTATGAAAGAAACACATCTAGATTCTAATGAATTGCGATCCGCTTTAAACAATCTAAAAAACAACAAAAGTGCGGGCTTTGATAATATCAGTAGCTTTGTCGTAAAATCAGTATTTGATATCATTGAACCATCATTGCACCACATCTTCGATCTTTCGCTAAAATCAGGCATTGTCCCGGATAAACTAAAAATTACTCGAGTCACCCCTATTTTTAAATCTGGAGATGATTTTGATACTAATAATTATAGACCTATATCAGTTTTACCATGTTTTTCCATATTACTAGAACGCGTCATGTATAATATAATAGACTTTACAATTATTTGACGGAAAACAATTTTTTATACGGTAAACAATTTGGCTTTAAAAAAAAACACTCAACCGACCATGCTATAATTGAGCTAGTTAATCAAATATCTAATGCTTTTAGTAATGATTGCTTTACGCTAGGAGTTTTTATTGATCTTTCTAAAGCTTTTGATACCGTAAATCACGACATTCTTCTAAAAAAACTCGAAGTGTATGGAGTAAAAAATAATAACTTACTTTGGTTTAAAGATTATTTATTAAACCGAAAGCAATATATTCAGCATGAAACAACAAAAACAACAAATAGCGCCATAACTTGCGGGGTTTCCCAAGGCTCGATCTTAGGACCATTATTATTTTTACTCTATATAAATGATTTATATTCAACATCAAACTTATTAAATTTAATCTTGTTTGCGGATGACTCCAATTTGTTTTATTCGCATAGAGACATTAGGACACTTTTAACATAGTTAACAAAGAATTACATAAAATAAACGAGTGGTTTAGGTGTAACAAACTCTCTTTGAATGTCAAAAAAACCAAGTTAATCCTATTTCATAACCAAATAAAAACAAATAAATAATACTAATATAAAAAGAGAAAATTTTATAGACTTTCTAGGTGTGGTCTTGGATGAAAATTTGTCGTGGAAGCTCCATATAAACACTTTAGAGAGAAAGCTCTCAAGAAATATTTCATTAATGTATAAAGCAAAACCTTTCCTAAATATCATTTCCTTAAGAAGTTTATACTTTTCATTAATACATAGTCATCTAAGCTTTGGTAACATGGCCTGGGCAGGCACAAACTGTACTAGAGTTTAGTACTAACTGTACTAAACTCTACAGTAAACAAAAACATGCCTGTAGAATTGTCTTCGGAGTAAGTAAAAAAGCGTCTAGTGAACCTCTCTTATGCAAACTTGGAGCATTGAATATATACAAAATTAACATACATCTTGTTTTACAGTTTATGTACAAAATAAAAAATGGACTATCTCCGCCGATATTTCAACCCTATTTTAGCGAAATAAGTCATAAATACCCTACTAGATTCTCATATAACAACTTTGTCATCCCAAAATTTACATTAAAGTTAAATTCATACTCAATCCAACACCGCGGACCTTATTTGTGGAAAATTTTTCCCCAGATTGTTACTATCAAAAGAAATACACTTGAACAGTTCAAATCTAAATCAAAGCGTTTTTTATTATCTACGGACTTAAATTTTCTTTTTCTTTTTTAGTAGAAAAATAGTAGCACAATTTATTTCTTTTATTTGTTTTAACTTTTACTTGTTCTAAATTTATTTTTCTAAACGAATTTATATATAAACTGTTATATCAATTGTAAAACGTAGTTTTTCACATTTTTACATATTTTATCACAAACAATTTATTACGATTTTATATATTTTGTTGTAACAAACGACCTGTAATGAAGTCACTATGGGGCTCGGGGATAAGACAAACTGATGTCTTCTTCTTGCTCCAGCCATTTGTTTTATTATTTATGTTATTTTATAAATTGTAACTTTCTACGGCAAAATTAAATTAAAAAAAAAAAAAAAAAATAGTAAACAAGGAATTTTTAAATCTAGCGGAATGGTTTAAGGCAAACAAATTGTCCTTAAATTTAAATAAAACTAAGTATACTTTTTTTCATAGACTTCACGATAAAGAAAATATTCCATTAAAACTTCCTGATCTTTACATTGGCAACTCTAAAATAATTAGAGAGTCATCATTAAAGTTTTTAGGAGTGATACTTGACATAGAGAGAACACATAGTGTTGAGAAAACCTGACTTGGAGAGAACACATAAGAACAATAGAGAATAAAATTTCGAAAAATATTGGCATACCGTAGAACGGGGTGACTTTGTTAGGATTTTGAGCATTTTTGCAAAATAAATCTGGTTCATTACAATTTTTTCTGATTTTTTTTTTCCCGTTATAACATTATACATTTCCTTTATATAATTCCATTAAATATTTTTAATTTTTTTTTGTCTTAATATATATATTTTTAATACAAAATGTTATCAATCTCACCCCGTCGTTTGGGGTGACTTTGATAGTCTATTATTTCTTAATGGCTTATTGATTTAACCCTCTTTACAGTGTCGCTGTAAAGAGGGTTAACTATACTTTTTTTTGACTTTTACTAAATTAGAACACAACATATCAATAAACTTATAAGATTTACTGGTAAAATTATAAATTTAGACAACAAGTTTGGTTATCGAATATATCTACAGAATGGACAAAGAAAAAACAAAAATAAATTTGATGTTAATATGCTAAACACAGAAAAATAATATATCAATAACATTGTTATAGTAATTAGCAGTTATAAAATTCTGTCTAAAATCCATTCTGTCTAAATAGTTTTTTACTAGCAGACGTATATCTAACTTATCTAAAGGTAACTTCCAATCTGTCAGAATGCTAATAATTTGTAAAATCTTTTCTTCTGTATGGGGCTGTAATCTAGTCTGTCCTCCAGGGTTTTTCATATGTCTTAGCTTACTCTTGTTGTACAGAGTACTATATGGTATAGCATATATCTTAGATGCCTTGAAAATCGATATTCTGTTAGTTGAGATATTTACCAAGGCATTTTGCAAGTCTTCTGCTGTGTAAGATGCATAGGATCGATTACCTGGTTTACGTTTATAAGTTCTCATAATCCTTGCAATTCTCCTTGTGATATTTTTTGTTTTAACGTTTTTTTTAACTAGAAATAATCGTTTGAAACATTAAAAAATTACAATAGGATTGAAATATATAATACTAAAAATCATTTGAAAAACTGAAAAACAAAATTGTTTTGATTTTTCTGCAAATGTGATTGAGAGTAACCAAAAACGAGTGGTATATTCCAGTGGTATTATAACTGGAAAATACCACTTGAACATCCAAGTATAGATTTTTAGAAAAAAAAAATTTCAAAAAAATTAAAATCACAAGATTTTTTGGCATTTTTTGGTACGTGTAAAAATCGTTATTTTTTTGTTATTGTCATGTTACTCCTAACACATTTGCACAATTTAGAATCACTTCACAATCATTAAAATTTCAAAAATATTAGCAGAATATAATTATGTACAAGAATAAAAAAAAAAAAATAGTCTCTAATTGTGCAATTTCACATTCAAATCATTATTTTTGTAACTAACAGACGAAATTATCAAAGTCACCCTGCGTATCAAAGTCACCCCGTTCTACGGTACTATACAAAGCTAAGCAAATCTTAAACCAAAACTGCTTAAAAATCTTATAACTCTCCCTCATACATCTCCCTTGTAAACTATGCAAATATTGCATGGTGCAGCTCTAATGTAAGTAAAGTTAAAAAATTGTTTAGTAGACAAAAACACGCTGTCAGGATTATTTCAAATGCAATTATTTCAATTCAAATGCAATTATCTTAATTCACACAATCTAAAGAACTATTTAAAAATCATCACATGCTCAATGTTTTTCAGTTAAACCATTATCAAATTCTTATATTTATGTACAAACTACATAATAAATTAACTCTCATAAGATTTAATACACTTTTCAATAAAATTAATCACGTGTACCCTACGGGATTTTCAAATTACAAGCAACCTAAAATTACGAGCAACCTAAAATACACTATTTGGTTACTAAATTTTCTATTGTCATCAGATGTCCTAAATTATGGAACACGTTATTAAATAACTAGCTGAAAAATTGTTCTTCACTTTATTTAAACAAAAACTCAAACAAAAACTTCTTAACGATGTTAAGGGGGAAAACCTCTCAAAAAAAATTTTTTTTTAGATTTTTTCTTTATAATATTTAAAAGTAAATTTATTTTGTAATCAAATGGTGAAAACCGTATTCAATAATCACTTTTTTTATATTATTAAAAACATTTTTGTGCAACTACCTAAATTCAATTTTACCTAGCAACGCCCTTAGTTACAGAAAAATGTCAATAAAACACACCCAGTCAAGCTTTTTTTCCGGAGCTTTTTTTGTTGCCGTTTTGTTAGAAATTCTTTCCACTATCTTTAAAGACAAATATTTTAAAACAACATATTTAAAAAAGTGTGCTAAGATAAGTCATCTCTTCAAGCTTGTACACAATTAACACAAGCTTTCTTTAAAAATAAAGAAAAATGGACAAGTATATAATAGTATATAATAACAAAATTTAATAGTGATAGAGTTAAATTTTTTACTAAAAGTCTTCAAAAACGTAAATGTACCTTTTATGATTTAAGAAAACACAAAAAATTTGTAAATATTGGTGTAAATAATGTTAATAGTAATGATGTAAATATTGTAGATTCTGTAAATATTGGAAGTGAAAGTTTATTTATAAGTGCATCAAAAAAAAAGTGAAGCAAGCAATGGTACCAAGTGGAAACTCAAAATATGTCACTACAGGGTTATTGATATAGAAATTTTTAACTTCCATTTTTGATAAACTTGGGTGCCCAGAATGTTTGCGACAATCACAGTTGTCGTTAAGCGAGAATAAAAAGCCTTAAAAAGAATATGTATCAAATTTACCTTTAACTTGTGTTTGTGGTTTTAAATTAGACTTTGATACATCAAAAAATGTAGCATGGTATGATATTAGTAAAAGATTGGTGCATGCCATGAGAACACTTGATCAAGGCCAAGCTGGTCTACATCGGTTCACCACTCTTAAGGATATCCCAAAAAGGATTATGCAATAAAAGCTACAATGTTATTGTTCAGAAATTGACAATCGCAGCACAAACTGCTGCTAATAAAACTATAAATAAAGCTGTACAAGAACTCAAAGAAGACAAATCTCCTAATGAGATAGCAGATACTGGAGTTTCTGTTGATGGTACATGGAAAAAAAGGGATAGTGTTCACACAACGGAGTGACCACTACATTATTGATCAATTGATCGACTGCAAAATTATTTTGGTATTTGTATTAGTCAAAATTGTGGCAACCTTAAAGGTATGAGATCTTCAGCCTCAGCAAGTTTATTTTATGTAGCATCTTCAAGTAAAAATAATTAACAATTATTACCAGGTAAAGACAGTTGGTGTAAATACAATTGGGATTTAGCTTATGGAACCAATGAGAATAAACCAGGACCAGGTTTTCCTATTGAAATTGTACTTAAGTTAAACCCTATTTCTGTCGAATTAACATCAAATGCTTACTTAAATCTTTCACTTCATGGAAAAACCAAGAATCTAATTTA
Organism: Hydra vulgaris; assembly: GCF_022113875.1. Taxonomy (NCBI): domain Eukaryota; kingdom Metazoa; phylum Cnidaria; class Hydrozoa; order Anthoathecata; family Hydridae; genus Hydra; species Hydra vulgaris. Next base: position 21,010,103 of record NC_061161.1, read on the forward strand.
AAGCTTTAATGATATGATATGTTCCATAATACCAGTGTCAAAGTATGTTTCGCTTACGCAACTGAAATTTGGATTCTATGAAGCTATTGGAGCCTTTAATATTGGAATAAAGTCTAGTACCCTTATTTTTGAAAGACTTAATATGATACCAGGACACCATACCATTTCTGGATGCAATTACTTGAACCAGAGAAGTATTACCATGTCAGAGTATAAAAAATCAAGACAACATTAAGAAATAAAGAAAGATTTTAAGAAGCCGCAAACATAAAAAAATCTGAAAATTAAAACAGAAAGAAGGAAATACGTATGGGGCTGGTGTTTATGATTAAAAACTACTATTAATATGCTCTTTTTATATAATATTTTTTGTATTTTTGTTATTTTTTATTATTTTCATCGCATTTTTAACTAGTTTATCATTTTTCTCAGAACGCGTGTTTTTAATCTCCCGGCAGAAATATCTTGAGAACCGCTTGACCAATTTGAATGAAACTTTCAGGAAGTATTCCTCTCATAAAGATGTATGCAATGAACAAACAACTTTTTAGAAACATTTTTTAAACTAAAGAAATTAAAGAAAACGTTTATTATTTTTGTTCTTAATATGTTTGCCAAAATTTAACAGGCCTACCACCTGACAGAAAAATTGTTTTCATGAACTGTCTGCTTATTGCATTGATCTTTCTACTATAAGTTGGAAAAAAATCAGCTAAAAGTATAATTCTTATTAACTGCAATCTTTGCCAGGGTGGGGAAACTAATTTGACATTTTTCCTTAGTTACTAAGTTGCTATGGTAACGGAGTGCGATTTTCTATAAATCTTCTTAACATTTTGTATACTTTTATTTGGAACATGTAATAACTTTGTTATTGCTTTACTTTAGAAATTAGTTTTTTGAGGAGTTTTCCCCCTTAATGAATTAAGATTCTTTTATCTTCTTTTTTAACAACTATCTTATTAACTAGTCTCTAATTTAAATTTTCTTTAAATTATCCTATTAAATTATCTTTAGTTTTTAGGTGCGATTGCTTTTTTATTTTTTGTTTTGTTTTTTACAATTTTCTTTTGATTATAGATTAGTAGGTATGTACTGAAGCTGCAATTTTGCCGAGGCCGATGCTTCGGCCGATGCCACTTTGCCGAAGCTTCGGCTCAAGTTATACGTAATTTAAAGCTCAATTTACTTAACCACGGTGATTTGAATAATCGAGCTGCTTTTAAAATTATATATCAATGTTTTAAGGTGAGTTTCCACTCATCCGTTTTTTCACGGGAACGGGATAGGAATGGGAAAAATAATCACGTGAGCATGCGTAGTTTTCCTTCAGACATATTAAAATTTATACTACGCATGCACACGTGATTATTTTTCCCGTCCCTTTCCCGTTCCCGTAAAAAAACGGATGAGTGGAAACTCGTCTTTAGGTTTGTATGTTTTGGCCTACAAGCCTATTTTAGGAAAATTATAAAACAAAGCCAATATTTTAAAAAATTTAAACAAATTTTGTAGAGAGTGAAATTTAGAGTCTTAACTCTATATATCTAGCAGGTATAGGAAAGATAACATCACTAAATTTTAGACATTGATAAATAAAGTAATCTACGGTTAATTATTTGAAAGAATTCATAAAAATGTAAAAATATAAAAGTAGTCATTATTTTAATTTGAACATAAAATTTGGTAATTGTTTTAAATTTTGTTAAAAAGTTGAATCAGTTGAACTAAGTAGCTACAGTCTATTATTTAATTAATAATAATTTATTCAATGAAAGCAGGCATATTATAATTTAAAAATGCAATCTGTTCTCCATGTTCGGGTAATAGTCTGTTTCTTTTTGCTTCAAATGTTTCCAGATGTGGAATTTCCAGATGCTAAATAAGCGTTCACTTTTTACAGATTAATTTTTTTTAATTTGTTTATTTAGAATTAGAAATTTACGATACAAAAATTATTAAAAATTCTAATGAAGTAGTGCGACACCAGGCACTACTATGCTGACAGCTTAAAGACACACGCTGTGTCTATTGTTTGTTACTTTTCCATCAATGTGATCCTTGAAGGAATTTAACGAGACTGCATATGCTGCTTTTGCAGGAAGCGAGTTCCATGCATTTACTACTTGGTTAGTAAAGAAATGCTTCCTCTCTTCGCAATTTTTGACTACTTGCTTTATTAATCTTCGGTTGTGTCCTCTTAGGCAGTAATTTAATATTGATGGCGCGTACACCTGTGGTACGGCAAATTCTATTTTTTCGATGCCTTGAACGATTTTAAATTGCTGAATCAAATCACCTCGATTTCTTCTTTCTTCAAGAGTTGTGAGTCCAAGGATTTGGAGCCTCTCCTCATATGATTTATGTTTGATTTCTGTGACTGTTTTTGTTGCTCTTTGTTGAATGCATTCTAGCATAATTATATCTCGTTGTAGATGTGGAGACCAAGCTTGTATAGCAAATTCAAGATGTGGTCTTACATATATGGTGTACAAGACTTTCCACAAGGAAAGTCCTCTGCTTCTAAAAGCTTTTTTAAGAGAGCCTAACACACAATTGGCTCTTGCTGATGCCGCTTCTACTTGATATTTCACTATCAAGACATGAGAAACAATTATTCCCAGATCACTTTCATTATTGGTGCTTTCAAGGGTTTTTCTGTTTCCAAATTGATCGAGCATTGTATAGTCTTCAGTCGATTTGTTGATTAGGCGTCCAACATGCATGACTTTGCATTTTGCCACATTCAAAAGGAGGTGCGCACAAAACTTTCTTTGAAAACTTTGACAAATTCAACTTTTGTCGATTCAATTAATAAAGTAAATCGCCTTGGCTTGCTCAATGCTAAGGTTTTTACCATATTAAGAAAAACTACTTTCTGCAAGCATTTCCTAAAAATATATATATATTCATCTACAAATATAACTATAAATAAATTTTAATAAAAACAAATATCATTAATAACCTAAATCAAACTAAATTATACGGTTATTATAGATTAAAATAATAAGAAAAATCGTAATTAAAAGCCTAATTAATTAAGAGCAGTTTTAATTAAGTTTAATTTTTAATTGAAGTTTTAATTGAAGTCATTAATGACTTTAACTTGGAATTTATTTCACACGTAATTAGTTCTTCATTTATTACGTACAATGACTAATGTATTATGCATAATTTGACAAGAGCTTGTATCCGTTCATGAGAATCTAATTTGAGAAAAAGTGCTCAATTAGGAAAAGTCATTAAACAAAAAAATAAAACAAAACATGCAAGAACCTACTTTACAATAATATACACATTAAGTGCAATAGACACTTGATGCAATAGTATCTTTACTTTTTCTTCACAAATATTATAATATTTTGAAATTAATCAACAAACATCTAAATTTCCATAAGTAAATTTATTCTTTAATCGTTGTCCTTATATCCTACTTAATTTTTCATATCATAATTTATTGTGGTATAAATTATATAACACATCTAAACAAAATTATTAAATTTATGATTTCGGATATATATATATATATATATATATATATATATATATATATATATATATATATATATATATATATATATATATATATATATATATATATATATATATATATATATATATATATATATATATACTTTTTGTAAATGCATTTTAGTGAAGCTGCACCGAGCAGTAAACCCCTTAGGGATAAATAATAAGTTAAAAAGAGTTTAGCAGAGTGAGATATAAGTACAAAAGGACAGATGTCCAGTGGAAAACAAAGAGCCTTAAAGTGGAAAAATATTTAAAACTGATATAAGTAAAGTGTAGTAAAAAATAAATAAGAAAACTAAACAATAGTCGAGGAAAGTTATTAGTTGTGCTATTAAATTGTTATTAGTGTCTGGCGTAAATGTGACATGTGGGTAGAACTGGTAATGGAGTAGAATTATTCGTTTTATAAGTAGTCACCATGTGGTTTGTATTATTAGGGTGATAAACATCCATTATAGATATAAGTGTCATGAACGTCTCAAGTACAGTATGGATTTGTGCCTTATGGTGCAATATGAACACATGAAGACCTCCAGCTTTCATCCGAGACTGGTATCCCAAAAGAAGTTCCACTCTGAGTCTACACCAGGGTATCTTTTTAAGGTATCCCATTGTGTTATCCCAAAAAGACTATTCTCAGATTATCCAGTCAGGACGATTGCCACAGATTCCTGAATTGACACTGAGACCAGAGGACAATTAGTAGGGTTCAGTATAACTTGCAAACAATAGTTAGTAATTTTTTGACTTGAGTGTCCATAAGTACAGTGTTTCGTCAAAGTATAACATGAGTCAATGAGAGTTGTGAACTGCTTTGAGTATATTTAGGTATGTGTAATGTAAATAGTTAATGTGGTTTACGTGTGTAGCATGCCTCAATAGTATGAGTTATCAGTATAAAAAATAGTTTAATGTCCTTTAAATTGGTGTAACGTAAGCTAGACGTGAATTTTAGTAGTCATGACGTGTTTCTGGAGAGTAAACAAACTATTACAACTAGATGATCTAAAATATTAAACTGGAATTACATCAGCATAACAACAAAAACTAATATATAAATTTTTTAACTAATAATCTTTATAAAAATTACCACTAATACATAACAATAATATGGAGTTTTGTAGTTTAACCGGTTAATATGAGGTTTCAAAAAAGTGTTTGGTATTTTGTTTAAGTAAAAAGAATCACAGCGCATAAGCCACGTGACTGTGATGTTACGAGAAATATTTAAAATGGAGTAGAATTATTTGTTTTTTGAAAATCATGGCCTGTTTTTTGCTTAATAATATTCATAGTGACTTGTGTCTTAAGCTATTAGATGATGTATGTAACAGAGCTGGAGTAGAGTTATTCGTTTTTTAAGTATTTGTCAGATGTATGTCACAGAGCTGGTGTAGAATTATTCGTTTTTTAAGTAGATATCAGATGGTTAAGATATTATTATAATAACCCTGACAGGATTGTTAGAGTAAATTGTAGATGATAGTCAAAATTTTAGAGCATGTATGGTGACAGTAGAAGTCAGTTATTGTAATGGTTATGGTTAGCTGAACTGTTAGTATTTGGTCTGACTGATGAATAGCAGTGGTAATATTTGGAGTAGAATGATTCATTTCATCAATATTTGTTCGGTGTTGTTAGCGTCATAAAAATGATAAATATACATAGTAAAAAGATGCAGTGAATATTGAAAGAATATTAGATGTGGTACTTTTATTGTATTTTACCGGAATTGTATATTAAATATTATGTATGATTCTAGCAGTATTATATTAAAGCATATATACAAATACATATCAAATGCAAATACATTGAAGAAAATACAAATATACATACAAATACATTATAGCACATATATAAATACATATACACACACTGATAGACTTGATTATATGTGTACTAATACAAACACATATGAGTATGTATGTACTCACACATGTGTATGCTCACATATATATATATATATCCTTATGATTATATATACCTATATTCTCCCAAGTATCCCTAAATCATTTATATGTATTAAATACATTACAATAGCTATTTCACACATTTTTCGTGTTGAATAGGTGTTAGAGTAATGTTTTGATGACCTAATCTGAATAAAGTATAACCTTATAGGCATAAATCAACAAATATAGCTTCTAGAAATACAAGTATAAATATTAGAATGATAAGCATAATTGTATTGAAATGTAAATGATTAAAATATAGGTGTTCTAATATCCAATTATCCATGTAGTGTCAAGATGACATTCTCATCAGGACCATTAGTTGTCATCAGGGAGTTTTGAAGGTCTGGCGGCTGACCAATGGTCGACACCCTGTGGACACTACTTTGCTAAAATAGAGCACGTGCTCAAAGTTTGTAAAACACCAGTATTTTGTAATAGGGTGGTATGTCTTAGACTTAGTATGTTCTTTTCTTGGTCATTATTGACCAGGGTCTTTGTGTATCTGTTTAGGAATGCCAGTGTAAATATTCACACAGATATCTTATGACATTCATTCTGTACCATAGACATACAACATAAAGTGATAGTCATATTGGTACATACTTATAAACTGTTACTACAGTTAAAAACTTAGTAGCATGTAGCTAATTAAGAAAAAACATAGACATTTGTCCCCTTATAAACAAATATTGGTACATATACTTTGTCTATAGATATAATTGTGTATAGAATAAAAGATTTTGAAAGTAAATATTATCTTTTGGGTTTAAATCATGACGAAGATGTAAGATGTTCTTGATGATGAATATTAACTTGTCGTTGTTATATAAAAGTTAAATTTAGAATTATAAATAAACAAAGATATACAGGGAATGTCAAGATTGATAAGAAATCCGCCTAAATATCCAAAAAATGTAAATAAATTGAATTTTAAACTCACCGCTCTGTATCACAGAGTTCAAACAGATTAGCATGTGGTTTTAGAAATGGCTTTTATGCTGAATAACAGACTGAGGAGAGCAAGGCCAAAAATACCAATGATAAATTTGCGTTAGTTTGTAGAGTCTTGATGAACCAGAATTTTTGTTCCTAAGAAGTTTTGATTTAGATGATGTTGTTGATAGAGAGGTTGAAATAAAAGCTAATATTCTTTTGTGCAGTTGTTATTGTTGGTGTTTAGTGTGTATTAGTAAGTCTTTAATAGATTTTAAGTTTGTATGTATTGATAGTGGTTTGTGTGGAAATACGTCCTGTAGTTGTAAGTTAGGGTCAATCATGTTCCAGTTGTTAAGAATAATGCTGTTGATTTGTTGTCCAATGGGAGTATATGGAGTAACTATTGTTAGTCTTTCTGTATTTTTCTGCGCGCACCTGTTGTTGATAAGTTTATGTTTTATGAAGCGCTTTCTTAATGTTATTGTTGATGATGTGCAGAGGATAGTCTTTTTGTACTAGTGTTATAGTTAAGTATTTAAGTTCTTTCTGTAATGATAGTGCAGTATCTGAGAGCTTGGCTGTATATGGTGCCCGGAATGGTGTGTGCGGGATGATGTGAGTCATAGTGAAGTAGTCCCATTGTGTCAGTTGGTTTTCGATAGATGGTCGTGTGAATGTTGCCTTGTTCATTTTTGTACAGTAATATGTCTAGAAAGTTTATTGATGTTGCTGAGTGATTAAAAGTGAATTTGATTGTTGGATGGATGGTGTTCATGTAGTTGCAGATCTGATCTAACACTTCTATGGGTCCTTGAAAAATGAAGAATATGTCGTCAATGAATCTTCTGTAGAAAGTAATGTGGTTCGGAAATTGTTTAGTGATTTGTTCGTCAAACCTTCCCATGAATAAATTTGCATAGCATGGCGCCACCTGTGTGCCCATTAATGTGCCTGTCAGTTGATGGTAGTGTTTGTCACCAAAGGAGAAAGTACTGTTTGATAGTATTTCTTCTATTAGGTTGCCTATGATACCTGGTGATGGGCAGTCAGGTGGTCTATCTTGTAATGGTATGAGCCTCAAATAATGTACTACTGCGTCTATGCCATCTCTGTGTGGGATGTTGGTGTAGAGTGATGTCACGTCAGCCATCACAAAGATGAATTCTGAAGATTGAAGTTGTATATTTTGTAACATGTTGAGAAAGTGTATACTGTCTTTAATGTAGGCTGGTAGTGATTCGACCAGTGGTTGTATGAGTTTTGTCAGGTATTCTGATAGGTTGTCCCTAGGTCCGCTGCATGCGCTGACTATTGGTCGTAGTGGAATGTTAGGTTTATGAATTTTTGGAAGTCCGTAAAATAGTGGTGGTCTACATGGTTTGTGGGGAAGGTGAAACTCTGCAGTCTGTTCGTTAATTTTGTGAAGTTTAAGCATGTAGTTTGACATGTCAGTATTCCTCTCACAATCTTATTTGTTTGGTCAGTCTGGAGCTCTCTGTATACTGTTCTTTCCATTAGTAGTTCACTCACTTTCTCTTCGTAGGTTGTTTTGTTCATGATGCAGAGCCCTCCTCTCTTGTCAGTTTTTTTGATAACAATGTCTCGGATGTTTTGTAGGTTTTTCAGTGCCTGCCATACCTCTGGTTTCAAATTGTTTCTTTTTCTTTGTATCTCTCTGTTCCATATCTCTTCTAGATCTTTGTCTATCTTGCCAAAATATTCAAGTATGTTTTCATTCTCTGTTTCTCGAGGTACCTAGCTGGATTTCTTGTAGAATACGGATCTCTTCTGCTCCTTTCTATCCTTGAAGAACATCTTGAGTCGAGTTTTCTTTTAAATTTCTCCACACTAGCCTCGTATACTTCTCTTCCTACTTTCTGTAAGTTGGGTATAAATTTCAGTCCTTTTCCAAGTGTTTCCTTTTCTTCATTTGTCAGTGCGTGGTCGGATATGTTTGTTATCATTTTGTCAGTCAGTGCTGTAAGCATTCTTACCTTTTCGGTGTCCACCCATCGTTTAAAGTCCCAGTTATGTCAAAAGTTTTTGCCCGGTGGAAAAAGGGTTCTCATGCTGAATGGACCAATTGCTCTTCTCTCATTTGATGGAGTGGATTTTCGTTCGTTGTCCTAAAGGTAAGTAATAGCGTGTATCATTTTTGTATTGCATGTATTTTATTGTTTCTGTACTATATATAAGTGGTATGGCAATTATTGGTATGGCTGTCATTTGTTTTGTGAGTGCCAAAATAGTGGTATTTTGGTATGAGTACAAATGTGGATAATAGTTAATAATTACATATGGATGCTTACACAAGATACTTATATAGGAGATGTTGGCAGGGGAAGAAATGTAATGTGTATGCATAAAACAATGATTGTTAATAAATACAGTAGTGTGTTATATGCTTAGCAACACGTGTTATGTTATCCTGTGATGAGTAGCATTATAAATGAGAATTATTTAGTATATAAATGAGTCAGTATTAGCATATTTTGATATTTACATATTTAAATAAGCATCTAAATCGTCTTAAAAATTACAGGTTCGTGATATATTATTTCGTTAAATGTATTGTTTATAAAGATTCATGTCCACTCTTCGTCTTTCAGATATCGTCAAAAATAGTGTCACGGTTTCCTTTCTGGTAAGGGAGAGGTTGTTGGTTGAGGTATCTCATTTGATTGAAGTGAATGTCGAAGTAGTACCATCTGCTGTTATGTGATTCTAAGTTTTTTGTAATCCATTTAATTTGATAAATTTGTTTATTAAATTTAGATGGGTCTCTTTTGAACCCTAGAATGAGGAATGTGAATAGAACGAATGGCGAACAACCATTCCCTAGGAAAAATATTGTCAGTTTGAAAATTTCCAGGTCTGAGGTGACATAGTTCCAGAATATAATTTGAATATCGAGTGGCCAGTAAGTCATCGGATAGAAACAATCTCCATTCATTATCTTGAACATCTTCTTGCGTTCCAGGTTGATTCGAGGGCTTGCAATGTCTATCGCGTGTTCCAAAGCCTTCTGTAGGTGTCTCTCTACTAACAACGAGTCCTATAATATGTTAAGTATGTTTACAGTCTTTGAACATTTAGGCAACAGTGAAAGGGAGGGCATATTAGAAAAATGAGTGTATGTATGTATGTATGTATGTATGTATGTATGTATGTATGTATGTGTGTGTATATATATGTATATTTGTATGTATGTATATGTGGGTGTGGGTATATATATATATGTGTATGTGTGTATGTATATATGTATATGTATGTTGGTATGTTTAAAGTATGTATGTATGTATAAACGTATGTTTGTATGTATGTATGTTTGTATGAATGTATGATAAACTTACGGTTCATATCTGTACCGAGTAACTTTAATTGTAATTGTAATTAATATAACAAATACAATTTATACATATATATATATATATATATATATATATATATATATATATATATATATATATATATATATATATATATATATATATATAAATTGTATTTATAAATATATATATATATATATATATATATATATATATATATATATATATATATATATAAACATTATTTATTTTATTTATATAATACATTTGCATATTACTTTATTTATATATTACATTTACACATTAATTGATCTATTTGCTACATTTATTTATTATATTAGCTTTATATATATATATATATATATATATATATATATATATATATATATATATATATATATATATATATATGTATATATATATATATATATATATATATATATATATATATATATACATTTCAATTTTTAACCTGAATACCACTGTTTAGGAATGCGCGTATCTTTCAATTTACGGCACCGATCTTGTAATGAAAAACTTCGACCATTTTAGTGAAGCGTGCAAGGCGTATGTGTTGTAAGAATGTATTTTCTTGTGTTTTTTTATAGAACTTCATATCAACATATATATTTTTTGAAAAGTAGAATAGTTAAACATTATTTTAGTGCTGTTCTTTTTTGTAATTACCACCGCTATCGTTAAATTTATGGTTCTTAAAAACTTTGTTTTTGATCAGATGTATAATTCATATTAAAGGAATGTTGATAACTTTTTTAAATCTATTGGGCCCAGTGAATAAACATATTTTCTTAGTGCATGCCAAATTTTATTACAAAATATTATGTAGCAGACACCTAATTTTTTGTAGCAAAATAGGTACTTATGTGCTGTAAGAATGTGTTATTTTGTAGAGTTTTGAACCAAATTATATATTTAAAAAAAAGTTGAAAAGTAAGGCCTTACTTTTGTGGTGCTTTTTTCAGTAGTTACAACCGCTATCATTAAGTTAGCTGTTTATGAAAAAATTCGTTGTTGGTCAGATGTAAAATTTATATAAAAAAAATGTTGATAACTTTTTTAAATCTATTTTTTCCTGTGCAGAAACCTTTTTTCTAAGTGCGTGCCAAATTTCATTGAAAAATATTATGTAGCAGATACCTTATTATTTGTTGCAGCACAGGTACCTAAGTTTAACTTTTTCCGGAGAATAAAGGTAGGTAGGGGGGGGGCAAGCAACGATCTTTTTAAAAGATCGTTGTTAACCCCCTCCCCCTAAATGTATATTTATTTAATAATATATAATAACAATAATAGTATATATATATATATATATATATATATATATATATATATATATATATATATATATATATATATATATATATATATATATATAGTACATATATATATATATATATATAATATATATATATATATATATGTACATATATATATATATATATATATATATATATATATATATATATATATATATATATATATATATAGTACATATATATATATATATATATATATATATATATATATATGTACATATATATATATATATATATATATATATATATATATATATATATATATATATATATATATATATATATATATATATATATATATATGTATATATATATATATATATATATATATATATATATATATATATATATATATATATATATATATTTATAAGTTTATAGTAGGTTTAAAAACGATATATAATGATAAGAATTATATAGTAATATTTTATAGTTATTCTTATTACTTATTACAAAATAATTTTTAAACTAAATATAAAAAAATTTATCATGATAAAAAGTATATGCAAGTTGGTTATGAAAAATGAGTGAGATATCACTCACATAATCATAGACTATCATAATACAATATTATCAGTATCATAACATAATTGATACATTATAGATGATAAATCACCAGATGATAACCATATGGTTATAAAGCTTATAATTGTTATCATAATAAATTATTTTAAGTCATTGGTAAAGTTAACTCATGATTGAACAAAATTGAAATTTATTGCATACAAATGATATCAATTAAATTTTTTTGCTTAAAAAAGAAGCAAGTAACTAATTTTCTCTGGATGTTCTTTTTTTCATTTAAGAAATAACTCAACGTGACATTATATGGTATTATGGGTCCCAAAAAGAATATGTGTGTGTTTCGTGGTGCAGCGAAAAACTATATAGAATCAAACTTTGCATTGTCTTTGCAAGTAGACAACAATTGTAAAAATGGGCATATTCTGTTTGTATTCGTTAGCAATAATGAATCACATCAATTAACTATTGAGCAGGTTAATAAACTTTATGGCTTCAATATTTGTTACAGTCATACTAAACTTCTTGTTAATGTATCAAAAAAATGGGCTTGCAATTTTTTAAGAGATTCAAAACATTTTGTTGACTTCTGCAACGAGCCTTTTATTTGTCAAGCAGCAACATTTCCAGCAACAGATTCATTTCAGTCAAGTCCAAGTTCAAGTAAAACTGTTTCGTATTTGTCAGTTGCCTCATCTCCTAAACATAAAAGTATTTTGTCTTCACCTAATAAAAAAAGTCCTTTGTTATCCAGGTTAAGAGCTGACCAGTTGACTCCAAGAAAAAAACTCCTCAAACATAGATTAAGTGTTTTTGCTACTGAAATTGCTACTGAAAAACGAAAGCATAGAGAGGATGTAAAGGTGTTAAAAGAAAAAATTAAAACAAGGCCAAGATTTAAACATCTCAATGAGACTATTGCTCGCAAAGAAAAGACAATTCGAAGTTTGCGGAATAAGTTAAAAGTTCAACGTCTAAACTTACAGCTGAATAAGCTTCAAATTTCAAATTTTCGTTTGAAAAAAGAACTGCAATTCACCCAAACAAAGCTGTCTAATGAAGAAGTTATCTTACGTCAACAACTTGCTGACAAGAATGTAGAGATTAATGTCCTGCAAAATGATATGCTTATTTTACAGGAAAAGATAGAGCAAATGCAGCAGAAAGTACAAAGCACCAGATGTAAAAAAGTCTACTCATCTGATATTAGGGCACTTATCTATGACATGCTAGCATGTCAAGTTCCTACACACAGTGTGCCCCAACTTCTTCATAAAGTAGGAGAACACTTTGGGTATAGATTTAGTGACATTCCACATCGCAAAACTGTGGAGCAGATGATGCACGAGCTGGGTATTATTTCAGAACTCCAGGCTGCTGAGATAGCATTCTCAACAAAAAATTTGACTCTTGGTTTTGATGCCACAACCCAGGAGGGTGTTCATGTCAATGTTGTGCACTTAACAAATGAATCTTCGTGTATGGTTGTAGCCATTGACCAGCTTGCTGGTGGTACATCTTATGACTATATGAGTCATATTACAAAGTCTGTGGATAATCTTGCTAAGTTGTATAGTGACTTTTACCGGAAACAATATACTGATGTACGAAGCACGATTATCAGCAACATAACAAACACAATGAGTGACAGAGTGGCAGTGAACCATGCAACTATAACAAAGTTAAACACTTTTTGGCAAAAATCTCTAAATGAACTGAACTGTCACCTTCACCCATTGGATACAATTACTTCTGCTTGCAAGTCATCGCTTAAAGCTTTGGAAACTTCAAAAGGGAAACTTTTTGGTAGAGATTGTTTTGCAGCAAACATTGTTGTTCAGTTAAATAAACTCCGTTACAAGGATGGTAAAGGTAAATAAATATGATAAATTCTTATCATATTTTTACTATAATAATGTCATCTTAATATTTTAAATTTATTTTATTTCAAGTTGTTATTTTGAATTTAAATCTGAACTTAATAAATGTGTTTTGTTAACATACTTGCTTAAAATAAGTTTTTTGCATTGCACTTTTGGTTATAATTTTATTTTTAAAGGTGATCCAAAAGGCTTTGTCACCTTTTTGGACAAGCATGGTCTTCCTAGAGGACTTATACCACGCTATAGGGGAAATCGATTGCACATACTTTTTCATACATGTGGAACTTTAATACATCACTACCAGAAACTTCAGAGTTTTCTGTTTTCTGGAGTAGTGTTATGTGGAGGACTGAGAAATAGTCTTTTCCAAGACTTCACATCTGATACAGGTTAGATGTTATGATAGATTAATAATCAAAATGTTTGGTTCTTATTTTTTTATAGTATATTTTATTTAATTTTAGGTATACGCGAGATGTGTGCTCTAGGTTTAATTGGAAAGTTAGTGACTGGTCCCTGGATGAAAAAATTCTATGTGGCGCCAGGACAAGGACTTGACTATTTGTCTGGCATCCAAGTGATCAAAAATGTTTGCAATGCACTTGTTGAAAGCAGCGCAGAAGCTCTTTCCCTTATTCACCGAAAAACAGATTTTTTTGGAGGTGATCTCAATGATCCAGTTTTTCAATCACTCATAGGCTTTTGCCCAAGGACTGATGAAATGAGAGATGCATTAGCCAGCTGTCTAAATGCTGTCATTAGTGTTATTAACCGTCAGTATGAGCGACAGTTTACTATGACTTTAACTGACCAACTCAAGTCCCAGACATTATCAGCACGTCCACATAATATTGACTGTGAAGAACTTGTGGGTATGTTTAGTGCTGCAAAGCAAAAAGCTCCTAATGCCACACTTTGTTATTTGTCTTCGAAAATTCGCGCATGCAAGAATAAGACAGCTGATTTTCTTTCTGAAAAACCTACTGATATACGAAATAAATTGATAGCCTGGTCTATTTCTTCAGCCGGTAAAAAGCGCTTAGCAAACATGCAATGCCATGAAAAAAAGAAGGCAGAATTGATTAAACGCATGGCTAAAAAGATTCAAAATAAGGAGGAGAAAGAAAGAAGAAAAGTGGAAAAAATATTTAAAAAATGCGTACCTCTACAGGTAAAACAACTCTTCCCAGATCTAGAAAATAATGAAGCTGCAGATATTGAAGACATTCTCAATGGAGATGCTGTTGGAAGAAGTATATGCCACATGTGGTATGATGCTGACACTAAAAGCCAGGATATGTACTATGGCAGGCTTCTTAGCATTAAAAAAAAAAATAATGCTTTATATATAGTTTCTTATTGGAAACCAAATGAAAATGAGGATGATGATGCTGTTGAATATGATATGAGCAAATATCAATTATCTGCAGACATCATAAGCGGTGATTTGATGTTATCATAAGCAAATTATGGTAACAATCTTATGATAAGTATGATAATTTAATTATGATAAATTATGATAGTAATATTATGCTTTATGTGTTATTTAATACGGTATTGTGTGTTTTTTATTATGTGTTTATATATGTGTTAAGGTTATATTTTGTATATATTTTGTAAGTATTTATGTTTAATAAATGTGTAAATCACTGTATTATATAAAGGGTATTATGTGTTATAATGTTATGCTTTTATAGTTTAAAAGTATTTATTATGTTGTTTCCATGGTTTCAAAGTGGTGTGACTTGGCTTTGTTTACAGCAAGGGTGTTGTCCTTGCTAGCCAAGCGGTGTACTTTGAATATTGTGACTTGGCTTTGTTTATGGCAAGAGTGTTGTCCTTGCTAGCCAAGCGGTGTACTTTAAATAATGTGACTTGGCTTTGTTTATGGCAAGAGTGTTGTCCTTGCTAGCCAAGCGGTGTACTGTCATGAAACACATAATAAAGTCTGTTGTAATCACAAAATGTGTACTTATAAGTATGTTATGCTGTTAGTAAATAAAAAAAGTTCTATAAAATCTGGATAACTCAATAACCCTTAATAACTTGAATTAATTTTGAAATTTCAATTGATCCAATTGTTTATGGAATATGCTTTCAATAATCCTAAACATTTTCTAATAAGCTAATTTCTTGGTCCCTTGGTGGTTTCAGTTATTGAGTGTTTACTGTAACGTTTTGTGCTATTTGTTAATCGTGTGATGTTATTGTTGTGATGTTTTGTGTTGATAGACGACTTGGCTTACCTTCACGTCGGTGTCTATCGTTAAAAATGATTATTGGATTGTTTCATTACTGAAACTGATTATATATAATCATTCACTAAAAGCCAAGGATTCAATTTTTATATTAAAATGTAAAGAATTATCTTTTTTTAATTATTTTTAGCGTTGCTTTTTTTAAAAAGAGTTCATAGTCCAAACTTGCAACAATAAATCTTGAAATTTTTCACAAAAATACGCACACAAAAAAATCTCTTAAAGTAAGTTTGTTATTTGTTATCACATTTTTGAGTTTTTATTTAAATTAACTGATTACGTATACATTCATGTGTAATAAGTGTTTTCAATAATTTTGTTACATTTTTAGGTTGAATTCCTTCTCTTATTGTTGATCGTTTTCTAAAAGCCAAAAGGAAGTTTTGTTAATTTTTATACCATTTACTAAAGGCTATACAATAAAAAAACAATTCCATTTGATTTTATAAAGTACTTCCGATACTTTTTAATGTTAAATATAATATTTAAAAAAATTTTTTTTTTTTGAACGTAAATTTTTTTTTTTATCTCAAGAAAAATGTGTTTTGCTTCTCACATAAATTTGTAAATTTTTTCTCATTGAAATTATAGTGTTGTATTACATACATTGTTCGTTTTGCTTTGTTTTTCTTTATATTTTCGTTATGTTTTTATATATGAATAGAGACCGTTTATACTTTTATTACCTTGGAAAATACGGATCGAGATTTTCGGTACAAATCATAGCTATATTAGTTTAATAATTTGCTAAAACTGGTGTTAAAAATAACTTGAAAGAATTAGTTGAGAATTTGTTGCAGAAAAGTTGCTTTAAGAAATGTCAAACAAATAGAGCTAACTTATTTGACATAACTAGGATCCGTGACCCGTTTCTATATCTTCCTTATGCTTTATAAGGAAAATGTGAGGCCTTTAAAATATTAATAAATTAAAAATTTTATTAATTTTACAGCCTCAAAAAATACTGGAAGAAATGTTAAGCAAATGTCATCTCTGTTAAAGAGACTTTAGTTATGTTAATATTTTTTCTCTTTTAAATTGTTACTTCGTACTGATATATTCTTTACAGAATAAAATTAAACTTTAAGATAAAATCAAACCAATAGAGCTAACTTATTTGCTATAACTAGGAACCGTGACCCGTTTTCTGTATCCTCTTATGTATTTTTAATAAATTTTAATGAGAGATAAAAAAAAATTCGTTAATGAATCTTTTTGCAATTGGACTAGTTCCACTATTATTTAAGGCCCTTCCAAAAAAATACACGTTTGTTTCTTTTTAAACATGTTTTTTTATAAGAGTGTAATTAAAAATTTTTGTGAAACGGAGTAAAAATATAGACATTAAAATAGGAACAGAAAAAAACATCAGATAGTTCAGCGACTCGTTTTTTCCTATATTCTATAAATTTTATACTTGATAAGAAGAAGCGTTTTACTGTTAAATATTTTTGTCTTTAAAATGTACGCAATATTATTATAATCGTTTTTATATGGTGTTCGCAATATTTGTTATATACCTAAGGAAATTAATTTGATTTTTTTTTTACATAAGAAATATTTTGATTAACTAAATTATTATATTCGCTACTTTGACACTTTATTCAATAAAAATTCAAACCCGAGAAAAAAATACTGCGCGAGTTTGCAAAAATGTTCTATTACAAAACTACCGTTAGCCGAACGTGAAATTTTAATGTTGGTCGCAGTTTTCTTAAGTAATCTTTGTTGTTAAATTTTGATACTTAAACTTGCATAACTTTTTATAGAATCATTCTTTTTCTATGAAATTTTCGCCATTTTAATATTAATTTAAAGCTCTTTCCAATGATATATAATAGTCTTATATATAAACGGTTTAAAATTTTTATGTACGTACCTACACTGTTAAACAGTGGTATTCAGGTTAAAAATTGAAATGTTTCTGTAAATCTCCTGTTTAGGTTCTTCAATGTAGTTTAAATGTCCTTTAAGAAATCTTAAATTAAGAGTTTTTAAGCCTAAAAAGTTACCGAATTTCTCCCCTTTCTTTTTTTCTCTCCATTTTCATTAAAGAAAAAGGAATTTATGTGAATTTTAAACTTATTTATTTTACTATATATACTGATATTAAAACAACTATTATCATCTTAATAATACTTTTATTTGCACAAAAACTCTTAACTCGATAGAGATACAAATTATTTGTAGTACTTACATACTTGCTTGCCATTTTTAAAAATCAATTTAAGATAGTTTTATGCTAAAACGAAATGCATGTAACTTCACCGCAAAAGTAATGTTATGTTGTTTTTAACATTTAAGATTATTTTAGTTTCCAGCCTTCAAATAAAATCCCATGTATATCCCACAAGAAACCCACGTGGGATTTCCCATGTGGATAAATATCATATGCTTCCCACATGTAATCCACGTGGGATTACCCATATGGGTTTGAAGTGGCAAAATTCCATACGGATACCACATGAAAAAATCCCACGTGGGTAAATACCACATGTAACCCATGTGGGATTTACCCATATGGGTTTTAAGTGGCAAATTTCCATACGGATACCACATGGGAAAATCCGTCCCATATAAATTCTATGAATTCCACACGGAACCCACATGGAACCCATGTGGAACGCGGTTTTATTTTCACTGGGTGGGTTAACGTTTTATGATTTGTTTGTGTGATTTACGCAGTCATGAAATAACAAGATCACTGGAAAACAGGAGCCTATTGATCAGATCAGTATTTGTTTCTCTTCTGAATGTTTTTCGGCTAATATTTTTGCAATAAGATTTGAAGTCTTTGTTTCTCTCTTTTTGAGCATCCTCTGACTTAAATTCAATGGGTAACGTATGGCTTTGAATTATGTCATACCCAGGTATCAATACTTTTTGTCATTAAATCATTGAATTTGAAGCAGTCTATTTTATATCGTGAAAAAAATGTTACCATTTTTGATAATTTCAGCATTTTGCTCAAATGCTGCAAAAAACGTCTTGAAGTATTGCCATAGTTGCTTGATCCAGAAGCACCACTTTTGGGGAAATTAAAAATAAGTCCAACTTTTTTCATAAAATCAGTCTGAATCTTTTGTTGAGTTACAGATACCACTTCTTTTCTTTTGCATTTAAAAAACACAAAGAAGAGGTATCTTTTGATTGGTTACAGATATCTGTAAACACAGTTGATTGGTTACAGATAATTTTCTAAAATTTTTAGATTAGATAAATAGAGTTTTTTTAAATGCAATGTGCAAAATCATCTCAAAAAATCAAGCACGTGCAAAAAGACCAGAAACACCTTATTTGAATTCTCTATGAAACAAAGACTTCAAATCTTATCGAAAAATTTTAGCCGAAAAACATCCAGAAGAGAAACAAATACTGATCTGATATTGAAATCAGGCTCCTGTTTTTCAGTGATCCTGTTATTTCATGACTGCGTAAATCACACCAAACAAATCATAAAACGTTAACTTCAGATCTTTTACAATTACTTGAAAAATCTTTTCTTGCACTATTGGTTGTTTTCATTATTGCTAAAAAATTAATACCTAAATATTTAATAATTATTTGAAAATTTAATAGTTATTTAGTAATGAGTCAAAAATCCAATAAAATTTATTCAAAAACCAATTTATTTCATTGTATCAAAGAAAATTATCTGTTAATTGTCATTTAAGTATTTATATAGAAATAAAATAGAAGAAAAAAGTTTAACTTTTAAAAGAAACTCGGTCTCATATTGGTACTCATGCATAAATATAGTAAACATAGCACTTGCAAAATATCTGTATAATTAAATATTTGCAATAACAAGTCTAAAATTATTCGGAAACGCAAACCCAGTGTCATAAAAATCGCATGTTCTGGTGACGGTATATACATTAGACATATAAAATTAGGGTTCTAACGAGACCAAGAAGTAAAACGTGCTCCAATACTTCTCAACCGTGACAATGGTGTCAAAGTACCCGCAAATAGTAGAAGGTCTTTCCTTAAAAACAATTTCCAAAACAAAAAACTTAATAATGGCTGCCAGTTTTATTATTGCATCGTTATCTAATCATTTATGGCTTCTTTTCAATGTCTTCTTTTACGTTTTTAAGTAGTAATTGTAAAAGTTTTTTTGTAATTTATAGGTCTGAAGACGAATAATAGGAAGAGATATTACAAAGAAAAATTTAGTTAGAACGCTGTTGGTGTTTATGCTTTTTACTTTAAATATACAAATTCACGCAAAACAAGATTTGATATTGAAACAATTAAAATATAATAAGTAAAAATTTTAAAAACAAAGATTTAAAATATGACGTCAAATAATTTGAAAATTTTTCACCTTTTTCACCAAGCGAACCCTAATATGACGTCAAATTGTTGTTTTGTTATAATATGCAAACAAAAAATAATCTTAACATTTCAACATTGATATTTGTAGTGATAGAAGTAATTCATAAATTGGAATCGTTTTTAAAGCATATTTAAAAGAAACAAGTTTATTTTGACAAAAACAATTGAAAAAGTATATTTTAATAAAGTAAAAGATGTTTGAAACAAAAGGTAAATACATTTTCAAATATATATACATATATAAATACAGTAGCTTTCATAAATTTAGACGCATTCATTTTTTTTTCATATATGTTAGAAAATACTCAAAATAAAAATAAAATAAAAGTACTACCGCTATGTTTGATATATAATTTACAAGAGGAAGTGAAACTCTATTAAAGAGTACCTTAATTTGTTTTACAGGATGTTTATTACTCATTCTATACCGATTAACACAAAAAAGTTAATTGATAAGCTTGATTTTATTTTGTTCATAAATTTAGACGCACAATCAAATAAGTCTTATATCTTGTTAATTAATAGTTAATTAGTAGTTTTTTCCCCGTATTTCTCATTAATAGGCCTAAAGTAATTGATTCTGTCAAAAAATCTTATATAAATATGACTTACCTGGAATTAGTTAATCATTATTTAATAAATAAACAAAAGTTAAGTTAGTTTCGCACTAAAAAGACGCGAAAAATGGGCAATAGACGTATCACTCAAGGTGAAAGATGGCAAATTAATGCGCACATCAAAGAAGGAACCAAAAGTAATAAAAAAATCTACAAGTTAATTGGAGTTTCTGAGAAATGCGTTCGGACAACGAAACAAAACTTTCTTCACACTAGTGGTGCCAGCGAAAAAACGAGGAAAGGTAGACCCTTGTCAACCACCAGAAAGGACGATAATGTTCATTTTAGAGCTGTCAGAGCTAATCCAAGAATTAGTTACAGAGATTCAACCACAGAATTCAATACAACGCGAAATACATCTATTTCTCAAAGCACAGTCCGCCGAATACTTATCAAAAACAAGATTGGAGTCTACACTGCTTTGAAGAAACCGCTTCTGCGTCCATATGATAAACAAAGGAGACTAAAATGGTGTCGTGAAAGAAGGTATCGGACAATAGAACGATAGGAAAACATTATGTGGAGTGATGAGAGTAACTTTGAGCTTATCAATCGCAAATCTAACATAACAGTCAAAAGAATGGCTCATAAAAAGTATTATGCCAGGTACATTAGACCAACTGTACAAAGTGGAGGAGGCTCAATAGGAATCTGGTCATGCTTCAATTACAAAGGTGTTGGTATGTGCCAAATATACACCGGAAGAATCAACTCCAGAAAATACGTACAAGTACTGGAAAACAACTTAATTCCATCAATTGACCTGCTTATGCTCAATGATAAACCATGGAAACTTCAACAAGATGGCGCTACTGCACATACTGCATACTATGCAAAGGAGTGGTTCAACGATAATAGTATCATGACAATACCGTGGCCTCCATACTCACCTGATTTAAACCCGATTGAAAACATTTGGGCTTGGATTGACCGTGAATTAGCAAAGGTTCAAATTTCCACACTTACTTAGCTGAAGGAATTACTTAAGGAGAACTGGTATGGGGTCCCAGAAGCGATGTGCAAAAATTTTGTTGAGTCTATGCCTAGAAGAGTTCTTAGTTGTATTAAAGAAAAAGGCGGATACACAAAATATTGATTGGTTCATAAATTACGCCTTCTAATGTATCGTGCGTCTAAATTTATGAATAATTTTTTTTGTCTAATTTTTTTAATACTATGTAGTTGTACCTAATTATTACGTAGTCTTTCATTTTTTTTGTAAACTTTTTTTAAATTTTGTATTCTGTATGTATTTATCTAATAAATAGAAAAAAAACTAAACTAAAATCTTTTTTCGTCATTGTTTTATCGTTGAAAAACTAAAAATTATTATTCTCAAATATGAGTGCGTCTAAATTTATGAAAACCACTGTATATATAATATTTTAATGACATCTTAATAGTATGATGAAAATTATATATAAAAATGAAAATACATCATATACAGTGATATACTATTTATTTATCCATTAGATTTTTTTAATTTTAAATGTGATATTTTGAGCCATTTTCAAACTCAAAACTTAAAAATGGCTCCAACTAAATAAGCCAAAATATCACATTCAAAACAAAAAACTGTTGTTTATTAAAAAAATGTTGTTTATTTTATTTATTTTGTTAAAAAACATAAAAAGTGCTTTTTTTTTTTTTTTTAAAAAAAAACATTTTAGGATTTTGTTAAGTTGGCATTTATAAATTTTTATAAATGGAGTAAAATTTAAATATAATTAACTTAACAAACGAGTCTACGCCTTCAAATCAAAATTACTAATGCGTTTATTTCTTATTCTCGTTTTACTTTCAAAGACAGTTAAACCCTTAACACCTTCGTCATACCAGCGTTTTTATTAGCATTAAGGGGCTGATCTAAAACGTGCAAATCAAATTTGTTTATGATTAAAAGCAAGATTTCGTTTATAATTTTTCTATAATGAAAAACAGTTTTTACTTAAAACTGAAATTATTTAATTTTTAAAAAGAATACAATGTTTAATCTTTTTCTAAGATTATATGCTCTTATTTTTTGATGCCGGCACAAAGTAATATAATGCTGTAATTTTTATAAATTTCATTTTATAATTTAGCTATAAAAAATTTTATATATTCATTTCATACGCATTGATTTACATCGATTTTTGATGACCGGATCACTACCTATACTATATAATATTCTATAAACTATATACCATACTAGTAACCACGTTCTCATAGTAATTAAAAAACACTAATACCCACGTTCTAACATATTATTTTTGAACAACGTCTATTTATGTCTGGATATACTGTGGTAGGCAAAAAAAAAATAATAATAATAATAAAAAAAGAGAACAACCAAAAAATACTACTTTAAATGTGAGATATTTGTTAGCGTCATATCACCCTTAAACACCTAAAAACAAGAAGATTTTCTTAGATCAAATATTTTTAAGAAGATATTTTATTTAACCATATAAAGAAATTTACTTTATACAATAGTATATAAAGATTATAGTTTACAGAATCATATAAACTATAATCAGAAGTAGCTTATATTAAATATAGTTCTAAAAACTCATTTAAAAAGTTTTATAAAAATTCTTGTTGTTTACATTTATTATTTATAATAAATTTTTTACATTAGTGTTAGAGCCATGGGGTATTAGTTAGAGTTCTGGCTTAGAACAAAGAAGCCCGAGCTATTGAACGTCGGGCCTTTTTTCGGCTGACTTAGACTTAGTAAGCGACATAATAAATAAAGAAGGACCATTAACTTCTTGGTTAAATGACCTTCCATTGCAGTGCAAATTGTGTTAACTTTTTAAGTTAAGCAAATAAATATTCGTAGTAAACAATCGTAATAAATCTTTGCCGAATTTATCTTTTGAATAATATTTAACATATGTGTTTGTTTTTATTTAGTCATAAGAAAAAATTTAAATGAATTCAAAATACACATCAACTTGGGTAAAAAAATCAAGGATTTTAAAATATTAAAAAAACTTCTTAGCTAAACAAGGTAAGATATTTATTCCCATTTTCTTCAAAAAAGAAATCAAACTGTTTTTAATATGCTGTTTGGGACCCTCACATAAACAAAAAAGCAAACACACAAGATAAGACTTTATTGCATCACTTAGAGTAATGCAATAAAGTCTCATGACTTTATTGCATTACTCTTAGACTTTGTCTAAGAGTAATGCAGAAAAGTTATGACACTGATTGTTTAACTGATAAGCATTTTGGACATTTCTGTTTTCCATCGTTAAATTTTAAGCAATAATAAAATTGTTCAAAACAATTTATTAATTTTTTAACTCTCAAAACCAACTGTAAAAATCAATGGAGTGAACAAAATAGAACGTACTAAAATTCTTTTTCTTTTCATTTTTAGAGGCTCATAAAGAAAATGTTTGTCCTTCATTAATAAGGAAAACTATCGTATTTAAAGAAATGAGTGAGCTGCTTTATTCAAAAAACATTGTTCAAACTACTTCGAATTTTGATTTCAACGAAATTTTTGATAAGAAACCGTCAAAAACAGAATGCAGGTATGCAAGAAAAAGCAAAGAGTATTTAGTTGCCGATGAAAACTCTCAAATATGTATTCATAAAATAAAACGTGCAGCGTCTGAAATGCTACTCAAAACAGTAGCTGATAATGAAAGAGCTTCTCTTCCACTTTTCCGTTCTCTGGAAAACATTCATGAAATGTCTATTTGTGATAATCAAAGAAAAGGTACCTTAAGTGCATTCGGTAACCAAAGTTCTATAAAAACTGTTGTCGACACCAACTATAACGCAGGCAGGTTTCTTGACAAATATTTAAGTTCTTTGTTTATTTAAAACTTGGGTTGAAAAACGTAAAGCCTCAAATAACTATTCTTTATTTACTGTGTTTATTTTGCTATAGAAAACAAGTATTTAGAGAAATCCGTTTGTTCGCGAAGAGCTTTATCTGAAGTCTGCGTGCAATCAAAAAACGTCGATATTAGAGCATTGCTGCTGTTGATCAACAGTCTATTGACTTTAAACGTCAATAGTATGTTTTATGATCAGGATGTTTATAAGAAAAAAGTTCAACAAATCCTCGCATAGACCTTCTGTTCAAAATTTGTCATCAAACGTTAGTAAAATAGAGTACAATGTTCTAATAAATGATTATTTATTACCCATTCAAAGTTATCTAACCAACTCAAGTTGTTCTTTTTTGGAGAACACCAACAAAAACAAAGATGACAGTAATTGTAAAATTTTACAAAAGAGAGGCATATTCACAAGAGTTTTTAGATTTATAAAAAAAACGTTTTTTAAATGTTATAAGTAATATATATATATATATATATATATATATATATATATATATATATATATATATATATATATATATATATATATATATATATATATATATATATAAATGTATATATATATATATATATATATATATATATATATATATATATATATATATATATATATATATATATATATATATATATATATATATATATATATATATATATATATATATATATATATATATATATATATATATATATATGTATTTAACTTATGCAAATACCACAATACAAACAAGACTGTGTTGTTGTCGGCTACGTTAAAACGCTGTAAAAGTTCCAAAAGAACTCTCCCTCTGAGGATTTTTGTCTAAAAAATATTAGTTCTCTTACTCTCTCCAACGTTGTTGTTGGTTGTGCAAAACACAAAATGTTTACAATTTTTATGAAGTATTTTACAACAACATAAAGGAAAAACTAAGCGCAATAGTATTGTGTTTTGGAGGTTAGTGAATTTTGCTGTTAGAGACATCGCTTTCACTCCCTCTAGCATTTCCAAGGCTTATTATCGGTTATCACATTGTAAAATGAAAATGCGCAAGGACATTTATAGATGTTGTTCTTGAAGATATAACTTGAAAATATCACATAAACGCAAATAAAAAATATACATGCAACATATACATACAGAGAGCAGAGAAAATACCACACTATAAACAACCAGTTTTTTAAATATTTGTTCTGATGCACAGTTGAGTAGAATGTTACATGCTCTGGTCACTCATTATAGAATTCTCTTTATCTGTTTTATTATTGGCTTTATTTTTGAATGACGTGACAGGGAGCTAATAACTTTTGCAAGGTATATATAATTAACTATATTAAACCGATGTGTTATAGTTTCCGGGTTCGAAATAAATTGCACCGAAAGTGCCAAAAACGAAGTGGTGGTAGAAATCATTTTTGCAGTCGTCAACATTATTGATGGTGTCTCAAGATTGATCCCCGTTTTGTTGAACTTATACAATCAAGGGTGCATCAAGGGTGCATCAGTTCTCAAATAAGGAAAGGACATAATCAAAGTGTGGTTATATAAACACTTTGTTTAATTGGAGTCAAAACTTTTATCGACGTAAGTGAATTTCTTTTGCAGCATAAAATCAAATTTCAGAGATTTCAAACCTACTGATTGAATACGTTCGCTTCACTTGAAGTCAGATGTAAGAATAGTTCTAAAATGACGATATGTAACAGATCTTATTAGACTTTCATATATGCACCATTTTCGTTTTGCAAAAGTAACTTGTAAGTAGGATGTTACAAGAATGTAATTTATATAAATGCAGTATTTTTCATTTCATTGACTTTTCGGTTTTTATCATGTTCTGAATATTATATTTTGATTAAGAAATAATTTGCATTTTCGAATGATTCTGCATTTTTTGCAACTTTCTCCACAAAATCTTTGCTTTTTGTTCTTGTTTTAATTTTTAAAACGCGTTTATATAAGATTGCGTGTACTCATGGCAACGAAACATGTTTGTTTTCTACTTGACGTTGCTATCATTATATACAGGGTGGCCCATAAGTCACTTTACATTTTAAAAATTAAATAACTTTTTTTCTTTTAATATATTTCTATTTCTCTATTCAGAATTAAAAAATATAATCTTTAGAAATTTTTAGTATGGATACGTTTACAATAGAACAACGAGTGAAGATAAGTGAATTTTACTGTGAATTTCAATTGTTGCAACGTAAATAACGTATATACTCCATTTTAATGTTCGATATCTCCCTAGTAGGCCTGCAATAATGAACTTAGTGATGCGTTTTCAAGAGCATGGCTCTGGAAGTGATAGGACTAGAAGTGGACGATCTCGTTCAGAACGCACACGTGAAAATACTGAAGCTGCGAGCCGTAGCATTGAAGAGAACTCAACCACATCCACTCAAAGGCGTTCTCAAGAACTTGGCATCTCACGGAGTTCTCTGCAGCGCATTCAAAGAGACTTGCACATGTACCATTACAAGATTAAATTTGTGCAATCTTTACAACCACCAAACTTTCAGAAACGACTAAATTATGCTGTCAGGTTTCAGAGAACTGCAAGAAATGACAATGAGTTTATTCACAAGTTGATCATGGGAGATGAAGCTCATTTCCATTTGAACGGACATGTTAATAAGCAGAATATCAAATTCTGGGGCACCGAAAATCCACACCAAGTTCATGCGAGTCCATTACACCCGGTTAAAATCATAACATAGTGTGGAGTAACATCAGAAAAGGTTATTGTGCCCTTCTTCTTTGAAGATGTAAATGAAAATGCTGTGACTATAACTGCTGAGAAATATCAAGACATTTTAGCGAATTTTGTTCAACCTCTGTTAGCAAACATGGCAGGGTATTAGTGGCAACAAGATGGAGCAACTGCACATACCGCTAGAGCCACAATGCAGTTGTTAACTGCAATGTTTCAGGATCGAATAATAACTCTTAAATCTAATTTTGAATGGCCTCCACGTTCTCCTGATTTGACAGCACCAGACTTTTGGCTTTGGGGAGATCTTAAAAACAAAGTGTACGCAAATAAGCCCTAAACTATTCAAGATCTTAAGGCAAACATACGACAGGAAATTCTTTCCCTACAACCTCAGATGTTAAGAAGTGTTGTGGAGAATAGCTTAAAAAGAGCTCGACATTGTGAAGACGAGAATGGAGGCTATTTAAGAGACATTATCTTTCGTAACTAAGTCAGAACTAACTTACAGACTCTAAATTTTGTAATAAAAAAAAGGAATTAATTAAATACAGTCGTTTAAGAAAAAGTTATTTAATTTTTAAAATGTAAAGTGACTTATGGGCCACCCTGTACCTCAATTACACGACACTTGTAAGTATACATAGCTAAAGAAGTATACAAAACAAGACTTAAAACTGATATATCAATACTTTTAACTCAAAAGTTTCAATAAGTCATCGTCTTAATACAATTTTTTAAATTGTTAAAAAAAATAGATTGTACTCTAAGTTAGTTTGTTAATTTGTTAAAAAAAAAAAAAAAACTGAAATAAACAAATTTGCAGTTAAACATTCATGGCTTTCAAGAATAGGTCTAAAACTTAGAAAAGAAATTTAAACCTTGCAAAGCGCAGTGGGCCAATAGGTGGACAATAGGTGGGCTAAGAGGTGGACAATAGGTGGACAATAGGTGGACAATAGGTGGACAATAGGTGGACAATAGGTGGACAATAGGTGGACAATAGGTGGACAATAGGTGGACAATAGGTGGACAATAGGTGGACAATAGGTGGACAATAGGTGGACAATGGGAAAGTTCTTGAAAACTTATTTAATTTTAGTTTCTACATTAAAAGAAATTCATTCATAATTTTTTTCTTTTAAGTCTCTTAGTAACCACGACTCTGAACATTTAAATATTAGATATTGAAAAATTATAGTTATAAATAAATATATTTGGTGACATCAACATTGTTTAATATTTCAATAAGTTCTGCGTTGTCAAAGCACAAAATTATTGCATGGTTTATTAGAGTATTTAGAGATAAAATATTTTTGCCATAGCATGTTTTCTCAGGAATATTTTGAAAATCACAAATTTAGAAAAAAATCTTTAGGAATTTATTTTTTGCCGCACTATAACTAATAAATGACACAATTTGCCGTGTGTTGCCTTATATTTATTTGAGCTGTATAATGCTTCATTCGAGTTTCCATTGAATTCTTAAGTTCAGATTTTATACATGTTTTAAATTATTTGCTATGGCACTTAACTATGCATAGCAACTATCCATCGTTACATTAATATTGTTTTAAAAAGTTTTTGTTTGCGTTAAGTATACAATATTGGGCGTGTGTATTAAAATGATATTGACACTTCTTATAAAGGTAAATTTCAAGATCACTATGGATACCTTACTTTGAATAGCATAGCAACAACATTTTATTTTTATTTGACAAATATTTATACAGGATAAATGATTTCAGAACTTATTGCAATTCTGTTATCAATGTTATAGAATAAAATAAAAAATTATAATCAATTGAAGTAGTAAGGTTATCGGAAACGTTTGAAAAAATATTTTTTTAAATAAATTTTTAATTCTTTTTTAAATTCAGTCAACGAGTTGATTTTTCTAGTTTCTAATGGTAGCTTATTATAGAATCTTGCACCAGAGTAATTGAAAGAACTTTTGGCAAATTCAAGTCGGAGTATCGGAATTTAAATTAGGTTGCTATTATTTCTTGGTGCTTTTGAATGGTTGACAACATCAAAGTAGATTGTAATGTTTTAGCATGACAAACCAAGAATGAATCGCTTTGTTAATATACAAGAAGGTTGAGGCAAAGATTTCCACAGTAGGTTAAAACTAGTATAATAGTCAACTGTTAAATGCGTTCTGTTGCAAGAGGTGTTAAAATATCTCTAAATTTGTTAAATAATCCACGTCTACTTATAGTTGGTTCATTGTCTTTTTTTCCGACAATTAAATATTCATTATTCCAATTAATTTATAACTGACATCATACTGCCAAAAACTTAACTTCTTTTTCAAAGGTTTTTTTTTTTTGGCAGTATAATTTGCAGATTTCCACTTTTTAATTTTTTTTTATTTTTACAAGTAAACAAATCGTTGAGCAGCATGCTTAAAATTAACGCCTTCAAAAAGCATAGATTTTTTTCTAATTCTGTGATTTTCAAATTATCACTGAGAAAACATGCTATGGCTAATTTAATTCCAGACAATAGTTTGTTTTACCTCTGAATACTCTAAAAAAGCATGCACTAATTTTGTGTTTTGACAACGCAGACAATGCTCAGAGTCCTGGTTACTAAGGAACTTGATAGAAAAAAATTATGCATAAATTTCTATAATAAATATAAAAACTAAAATTATATAAGTTTTCAAGAACTAAAATATTTTCCCATTTTGTTTACCTACTGGCCCACTGCTTCTTGCAAGGCTTAAGTTTCATTTCTAAGTTTTAGACCTATTCTTGAAAGTTATGAATGTTTAACTTTAATTTTGTTTGTTTTAGTTTTATTTTCATTCAAAAAATTAACAAAACAACTTATAGTGAAAGCTATTTTTCTCAATTATTTGAAAAACTGTATAGAAACTAAAACACGACAATTTGTCACAACAAATAAAGGCGACGGCTAATTGAAACTTTTGAGTTAAAAGTATTTATGTATCAGTTTTTTTAAAGTATTGTTTTGTTGACTTCTTTGGCTGTGTATACTTACAAGTGTCGTGTAATTAAGATATATAATTAGGGAACGCAATCCCGGGATCCCGAAATCCTGGGATTTCGTGCAAATTATTCATCCCGAAATCTCGGATTTAGCCTCCGAAATTTCCCGGGATTTTGAGATCGTCAAAAAAAAGTAAAATTTAATAAAGTTTAAGCTTATAATTGCAATTAAGTAACTTGTACATCGTCTTTGGTCTAGTAGCTGTTTGGTTGTGTTTCTATTTATTCAATTTGCAATTTTTTTTTTTTAAATTCTTTCTCTATTTTATTAAAAATAAAAACTCAAAACTTTTTGGCTTGTCTGCAAAATTTGTACGATCAAACATATAAAATATTATATTATATTGTACTACACACACACACACACTCACACACACACACACACACACACACACACACACACACACACACACACACACACACACACACACACAGAGACACACTCACACACACATATATATACATATATATATATATATATATATATATATATATATATATATACATATATATATATATATATATATATATATATATATATATATATATATATATATATATATATATATATATATATGTATATTATAATATTAAAATTAGAATATTACAAAAAACAAATAAAATTTAAGAGCTTGCTAATGGAAAGAACAAGAGTTTTTAATAAAAGGTATACCTTAATTTAATTTTGAGTTTTCTGCTTCCAAAATTTTTTAAGCAACACCAGCTTAACAAAGGAACACGTGTACTTAACTGGTGGCTATAATATAAACCTGTTAAATCATTCTTCAAATTTAATTGTTCATTATTTTTTAAATACTCTAATTCAACATGATATAATTCCAACTATAAACAAATCAACCAGAATAACTAACACTTCATTAACATTACATGATAATATATTTACTAGTAATACTCATAATAGCCTCTTAGAATCTGGTATAATTAAAACGGACATAACAGATCATTTTCCTATATTCTTAATTTCAAATAATATAACAGATAATCATTCTGCTTTAAAATCTACAATCCAAATGCGACGGATCAATGAAAACTCCTTTTTGCACTTTCGAAATCTCTTACCAGAAAAAATTGATTGGAATCTTATAGTACAATCACATAAGGCAAATAAGACGTATGATCTTTTTTTGGCGCAGCTTTGGAAACACCATGACTTGACATTTCCAATAAAAAAATAGTTTTAAATTCAAAATCACTTTTAAACCCTTGGATGACCAAAGGTTTACTTAAATCATCTAAGAGGAAACAAAAACTTTATGAAAAATATCTAAAACATAAATCATCTAAAAATGAAATAAATTACAAAAATTATAAAAACTTATTTTAAAAAAACAAATAAACACTCTAAAAAAAATTATTATGCTAAGATGTTAAAAAAACCCCAAGAAAACACTTAAAAAACTTGGAATGTGAATAATCAGTTAATCGGTAAAAATAAGTGTTCGAACAATAATTTGCCTCAAAAACTCAAAATTGATGGGAAAATAATCAGTAATAAAGAAACTTTCAAGAAAAATTCAGGAAGTCTTAAAATCCAAGTTTGATTTTACTAATAATTTAGAGATTGAAAGGGCACATCGAACAGGAAAAAAAGAAAAAGGAGTTAAAAAGAACAGAACAATAATTGTAAAATTTCTTAATTACAAAGAAAGAAACGCAGTTTTTGAAAAATTTATCAAATTAAAACTTTGGAATGAAAAACTATATGTTATTGAAGATTTTAGCGAAAGAACCATGGAAATTAGGAAAAAGTTGTTTAAAGAAGCGAAGGAATTAAGAGCCAAAGGTAAATTTGCTAAAGTTATTTACAACAAACTTATTACGCGCGATTTTTAAAATAAATTCTTTTATTTCTAGTTATTTAACTTTTAAAAATGGATTCTAATTATCAAAACAATTTTGATTCGTTATCATTTAACTTTTTTCAATCTAACGACTTGGTGCTTGACACTAATTCAGATCCGGATTTAAACTATTTTTGCGATGTAGGAGCTTTGCGAAACAATTGTTCCTACTTCTATAACAAAGAAATAAAAGAATTTATTTCTCGGGATCATTTAAATGTTATTCATTTTAATATTAGAAGTCTTAAAAAAAACTTTGAAAATTTGTGTACTATAATAGAGGAAACTTCAAATATATTTAGTATAATTTGCTTAACTGAAACGTGGTGTGAATTTGATGACACTAAATCTAATTTAAATCTCCATCTTCCAGGTTTTAATATGATCCCACTAGCGCGTAAAGCAAATAAACGCGGAGGTGGTGTACTTTTTTATATAAAAGAAAATTTGAGGTTTTTTATTAGGCCTGAGATGAGTATTTCTGATGACAATAAAGAAATTTTAACAATTGAACTTTTAACCAATAATTCTAAAAACATACTTATAAGCTGCTGTTATCGCCCACCATCAGGCCATATTGAAAGTTTTAATGCATTTTTGTGTAATGATATTTTAAAAAATAGTTTTAAGGAAAAGAAACTAAATTATCTAATTGGTGACGTAAATTTAAATTGTTTTGAATATCACGTTAATAGCAACATTAAAAAGTTTTACGATGACTTATTCGAACATGGATCAATTCCACTAATTAACAAACCTACTAGAGTAACCTCAACTTCAGCTACCTTAATTGACAACATTATAACAACTGATATCTTCAATGAAATTCTTAAAAAAGGTATAATAAAAAGTAACATTTCCGACCATTTCCCTATTTTTTTCTCTATTAATATTGACAACAAGTTAATACAACAACATAAAAAAGTCATTATCAAACGCTTTTTCACCGATGCTAATCTTGCGTCGTTTAAGGATCAATTATCTTTAATAAATTGGAATCATATGAACAGTTCGTTTGAAGCTAATGAAGTATACGATACATTCTTTCAAACTTTCTATGAAATATATGATGTAAATTTTCCAAAACGTGAGTTTATTAAAACAAATAAAAGTTTAAAGTCACCATGGGTCAATAAAGATCTTAGGAAATCCTCAAAAATAAAGCAAAAACTGTATATAAAGTACTTAAAAAAACCAACTCTAGAAAATAAAATTATTTATAAAAATTATGCTAAAATGTTTGAAAGTCAAAGAAAAAAATTTAAAAAAAGATATTACTATGATTTACTAGAAAAATATAAACATAATTCAAAACGCACATGGCAAATTATAAGTCAAATTACTGGAAATAGTAAATTAAAATTATGCTCTATACCTAACACTATAAAAGTTAATGGTATATTTTTATATGAACCCAAACAAATTGCAAGAGAATTAAATAAATATTTCGTGTCTGTTGGCCCAAACTTAGCAAAAATATTCCAAATATGATTAATCCAATAAATGATTACGTGTTTCCATTAATCTCTAGTTTAAATAAATTTGAAGTATCTTCTTCAGAATTTGAAAGTGCTTTTAAAATGCTTAAAACTAATAAAGCAGTTGGTCCTGATGATATAAATTGTAATATAGTCATAGATTCATACGATACCATAAAACATATTCTTTTTAAAGTTTTTAAATGTTCTATTAATCAAGGAATTTTCCCCGATCAATTGAAAATAGCCAAAATAACGCCTGTATTTAAAGGAGGTGAACCGTCTAATGTCAGTAATTATCGACCAATATCTATCCTCTCTGTTTTTTCAAAAATTTTAGAAAGAATTTTGTTTAATCAAATATCTAATCATCTTGCTATTAATAATATACTTTACATAAACCAATATGGTTTTAAAAGAAATAACTCTACTGAACATGCAATAGTTCATCTTACTCGTAGTATAACTGATTCGTCTTCATAGACTTATCTAAGGCTTTCGACACAATTGACCATGAAATACTGTTTAAAAAACTTGAACATTATGGTATCATCGGTAATGCTTTAAAACTACTAAAAAGCTATATAAAACATTGCAAACAATTTGTCTATATCGACGGATCTTCTTCACAAGATTATTTAAATATAGATTATCTAAATATAACCTGTGGAGTTCCACAGGGATCTATACTAGGGCCCTTATTATTTCTAATTTATGTTAACGATCTCCATGAAGTCTCAAAATTAACAACTATAATGTTTGCTGACGATACAAACCTATTCCTATCAAATAATAACATCGACAAACTTTTTTATGATATGAACATTGAACTTATAAAAATATCTGACTGGTTTAAGTTAAATAAACTTTCACTCAACATTGATAAAACTAAATGGATTTTCTTTCATCCACGATTTAAAAAACATTTACTTCAAAGTAATATGCCTCTTCTTCATATTGATAATATTCAAATAAAAAGAGTAGTTTTCACAAATTTTCTAGGTATCATTGTTGATCAAAATCTATCATGGAAGAATCACATCGGACATTTATGCAAAAAAATTGCAAAAAGCATTGGAGTTTTATATAAAGCAAGAAGCGTTTTAAACAAACATGCACTAACTCAACTATATTACTCTTTCATACACTGTCATATTAATTATGCTAATATTGCATGGGGTAGTACCCATAAAAGTAAATTAAAGCCACTTTATTGTCAGCAGAAGCATATTGCACGTATTATAAATTTCAAAAATCGTTTTACTCACTCAAGGTCACTTTTATTTAACATGAATGTTTTTAATATATATCAAGTAAATGTTTATAATGTTCTTTGTTTTATGTTTAAATGTAAAACCAACTCTTCTCCAGCTTCCTTTTTTGATTTATATTCTTTAAAAGAAAAAAACAAATACTCTTTAAGAAATGATAATTTTATTAAACAACCAAAATTTCAAACAAACTTTGGTAAATTTTGCATTTCTTTTCGTGGAGCTTTTTTATGGAACCAAATAATTTTAAAAAATTTTGATTTTTCTCATGAATGGAGTTATTATATGTTCAAACGAAAACTAAAAAAAGTAATATTCTCAATTGAAAATATATTTATATACTTTTAATTTTACCCAGTTTTGTCAACACTCATTTATATTTTACTTTTATACAATATTGATTTAAAGTTTATGTCAGAAACTGTAGTTAAACATCATTATTTGAATTTTGTTAAAAGTTCCACTGACATTATTTGTACAGTAGGCATTTATTATTTACTTGTTTACTTTAATTTTTATTTTATTTCGTAATTTTGTAAATAATTTGTATTACGAACGGTATATACTTTTAATATTGAATTTAATTTTGTAATGAAAAAAAAAGTATATATATATATATATATATATATATTATTATTAAAAAAAACAAAAAAAAAAAAAAAATACAAAAAAAAAAAAAAAAAATACAAAAAAAAATTTGATGTATGTGACTGGATGTATCTGCAAACATTGTATGTATGATACTTTTGGAAGTTAATCATCCTTTGACAGTGGTTTAGCATTTTTGTCGGCGAAAGCGTTAACGTAAATGCACCAACATTTGATAATTATGGCTTCTCACACAATGACACCATCATTTGGCTATCTAAATTCTTCTACACAATCTTTTGGACAATCTTGAAGTGCATTTGGATGTACCTAGTGCAATCATATTCTTATTATTTTCGTTTATTTATTAATTAATTAACAATTAAGATCAGTGTAACTGATAGATTTGAGTAACAAGAATCAGTGATCGAGTCAGATGCGAGACGTATTTATTTATTAAGAATACTATGATATTATTGTTTTCGCTTGAATCATCCGGTTCAGAAGAATTAATACTTTAATTCCAGCAATAAAGACCATAAATTAAAAAAGTTAAAAACTTGTGTTTATTTATTTTTGTTTTTTTTTAAATCTAAACTAAGATCAAGTTCTTCAACAGCGGTTCTCGGTGACAAGACCTGTATGGTCTTCTTTGAGTATCCGCGTTCTTTATCTTAATTCTTTATTTTTTTGTAACAATTTTTTTTTGCATGTAAATTTTTCTTATTATATATTTGTAAATATTGTATTAAATATTGTAATAAAGAACAAAAAAAAAAAAAAAAAAAAAAACATCGTTGAAAAGCTCAACGACTATTTCCTTGAAGTTGGCCCAAAGTTAGCAGATAAAGTTCCAAATATCACCAGAAATTTCAAATCCTTTATAAAACCAATCAATATATCTATGAAAGAAGTTAATTTAAATATAAATGAACTGCGTAACGCGTTCAATATTCTGAAAAATAATAAATCCGTTGGCATTGATCAAATTAGCGTGAACGTAGTTAAAGCAATCTTCGATATCATTGAACCATCTTTGTTTCATATTTTAAATCTTTCAATACAATCCGGTATTGTATTTCCAAAAATATTTCTGTTCTATATAGAGTTAAGCCATTTCTTAATATCAAGTCTTTAAAAATTATATATTTTTCATTTATGCATAGTTATCTAACCTATTGCAATATTGCATGGGGAAGCAGCAGCTATGGAAAGCTTAAAAAAATTTATAGTAAACAAAAAAATGGCATGCAGAATTATTTTTGGCGTTAAGAAAACTGCTCATGGAGAGCCTCTCTTAATTGAACTCAATGCACTCAATGTTTATAAACTTAATATATATCAAGTTATGCTGTTCATGTTTAAATCCAAACATGGTTTGTCGTCTAATATATTTCACTCTTACTTTACTAAAATTTCTCATAAGTATCCCATTAATTTTTCAATTTTGATAATTTTGTAGTTCCAAGATTCTATTTAAAACTCAGTTCATTTCAAATACAATATTGTAGACCATTTCTATGAAATGAATTATTTGAAAAAATTATTAAAAATAATATTCTTAAAAACATCTCTTTTGAACAATTTAAAACAGTATATAAACGTTTCTTATTAGGAATAAACTTCGATTTAAAATATTTATTTTAAAATTTGATTATAAAATAAAATAAATAAACTGAATAGATTTTCACCTTTTTTTTTTTTGAAAAAGTCATTTTATTTTCCATTAAAAATGCTATGGCTGTAAAATCATGCTATTTTAATATCTTATTTTAACTTTACAATATCTTTGTAGAAATATATTTTTATGTTGCCTATTTTTATGTTTTAAGTTTTTAAATTGTAATATTAACTGACGGTTTTTTATGTAAACAGGGCTCGGCGATAAGACTTATATCTTATATATATATATATATATATATATATAATATATATATATATTTATATATATAAGACTTATATAATATATATAAGACTTATATATATAAGTTTTTTTTTTTTTTATATTTTTTATATTTTTTTATATTTTATATTTTTATATAAATTATATAATATATATAAGACTTATATATATAAGACTTATATCGATAAGACTTATCTTCTTCTTGCTCCGGCCATTTTTATATATGTAAACAATTTTTTCTCATTGTAAATAGTATAGTCTTATAATGAAATAGTATACGGCAAATTAAATTAAAAAAAAAAAAAAAAATTTAATTCCAAACGTGTGCTTTAAATTCCATTTTTATTTCCGTTAATTTTAATTTCAAATATGTGAGTGATTGACGAAAGTTTTTGTAACGTCAATCTAATTAATAAAGTTATCAAAAAATAGAACGTTTATTAAATTAAAAAATTTTCTTATCGTCCGTTTAATTAATGAAGTCTCTCATATTTATATTATTTTTTAATTATTATTTTTATTTATATTGTGTTACCATTTTAAGGTATTGTTTTATAATTTAAAGTACTAAGGTTCATTAATTTTTAAAAGTCGTAAATAACTTTTAATATAACAAAAATAAGTTAAAACATGTTTTTAATTTAATTTCAGGTTCACTAATGTATTAAATATTTTAGTTATACTACACTATTAAAAAATTAACCATTATTGTTTACATACATGGTTGAACGACTTAAACTTAAAAACATTCTAACGCCTATTAAATTTCGTAACAAAACTGTCCAGTCTTGCAGCGCGCTGAAGCGACTTGTGCAAGTATATAAACAAAAATGGTTAATATTTTTAACAGTGTATTATTAAAATAACCATTTTTAAGTGTTTGATGAGTAAGGGACGGGGGCAAGTTGATACGGGGACAAATTGATACAAAACTAGTAAAACAGCAATTACACTAATTGTGCGAATAAGATTTGGTACGTGAAATAGCTTCTTAGTTCCCTAACGTCCAATGTAAAAAGATTTCCGCTCATTTCAAAGTTGATCAAGCTGGGAAGCATTTTGTAAATCCAGCAACATTTGAAAAAAACTAACAACGTGTTTTGTAAGAGATTTTACAAAAAAGGTAATTACATTTAGCTCATCAACCCTTCCATAAGTTTGAGAAAACATTGCTAAATGATTTTGCATATGTCATTTGTTTGTTCGATGCTTCTGTTAAAATTTAACTCAAATTTAATGCAACGCGATCTAAAAGGGCTCGTTGATACAGACCACTTGGGGCAAATTGATACACTGTATCATCTTACCCCTTTTGTAAAGGATTTGAATATGGCCGAAAATATTTTTGTTTATGTATTTGCATTAATACAATTAAATTATTTGGTGTAGACTAGTATTTTTTTTTCTCGCAGAATTAGTAAATAGGTAAATAAGCCTAATAAAATATATGTTTTTTGTCTTTTGTTTTTGTTCAGTTAATCTTTTGTGTTTGTTTACCTAATCTTTTGTGTTTGATTACTTGTTTTTTAAAGCTTCATTTTCAAGTCTTATTAAATGTATCAACTTGCCTCATAGTGTGTATCAACTTGCCTCAGCATGGGACATGTTAATACACAAATCTTTACCTTACTTTTTGTGTTATATTTATTTTAATTATGTCAATATATCAATATAAATATATCAATAAAATTGTGGTACTAAAATATGCAGGATACTTAGTGGAACATATACCAATTATTACTTCCACTCTAAATATAATATTTAACTTTTAATGTGAGAAAATATGAAAAGTGTACTAACTTGCCCCCCTCTTCTCTACTTAAAAAGTATTCAATTGCGTTTTTTTCTATTTAATCCCGGGATTTCCCGGGGACAAATTTCTCAATCCCGAGATCCCGGGATTGAAAATTTCCGTGATTTTTGCCATCCCTATATATAATGATGGCAACGTCAAGAAAAAAACAAACATGTCTTGTTACCATAAATACACGCAATCACGCATCTTGTTACCATAAATACACGCAATACACGCATTTAATAATGAATGCGTTGTAAAAATTAAAACAAGAACAAAAAGCAATAATTTTGTGAAGAAAGTTGCAAAAAATGCAAAATCATTCAAAAATGCACACTATTTCATAATTCAAAATATAATATTCAAAATATGATAAAAACCGAAAAGTCAATGAAATGAAAAAGACTGCATTTGTATAAATTACTTTCTTGTAAAATCCTACTTACAAGTTACTTTTGCAAAACAAATATGGTGGATATATGAAAGTCAAATAAGTTCTGCTACAGAGCGTAATTTTAGAACTATTCTTACGTCTAACTTTAAGTGAAGCGAACGTATATAATCAGTAGGTTCGAAATCTCTACAATTTTATTGTATGCTACAAAAGACATTCACTTACGTCGATAAAAGTTTTGAATTTCCAATTAAACAAAGTGTTTATATTATCACACCTTGATTATGCATTCTCCTTATTTGAAAACTGATGCACCTTTGATTGTATAAGTTCAACAAAACGGATATAAAACTTTAAACACCATCAATAAAGTTTAAGGCTAAAAAAAATGATTTCTATCAAAACTTGGTTTTTGGCACTTACGGTGAAATTAATTCCGAATCTGGAAACTATAACACATCGGTTTAACATATTTAATAATATATATCTTGCAAAAATTGTTAGCTCCCTATCACGTCATTAAAAAATAAAGCCAATAATAAAATAGATAAACAGAAATCTGTAATGAGTGACCAGAGCAAGTAATTTTCTACTCCGCTGAACATCAGAATAAATATTTATAAAACTGGTTGTTTATAGTGCGGTATTTTCTCTGCTCTCTGTATGTATATGTTGCATGTATATTTTTTATTCGCGCTTGTGTGATATTTTCAGTTTATGCTTTCAAGTACTATATCTATAAATTTCCTTGCACATTTTCATTTTACAATGTGATCACCGATTGTAAGCCTTGGAAGCGTTAGAGGGAGTAGTGAAAGAGATCCTTTTCTAACTGCAACACTCCTCAACGTTCACAACGCACCACTATCGTGCCTAGTTTTTTTCTTCGTTGTTTTTGTAATATATATTACAGAAATTGTAATATATATAAGCATTTGCACAACATACAGCAATGTTGGAGAAATTGTTGAGAGAGTAAAAGAACTAAGATTTTTTAGACGAAAATCCTAAAGGTTTTGAAACTTTTACAGCGTTTTAATGTAGCCGATATTTTTATATGTTATAAGTAATATATATATATATATATATATATATATATATATATATATATATATATATATATATATATATATATATATATATATATATATATATATATATATATATATATATATATATATATATATATATATATATATATATATATATATATATATATATATATATATATATATATATATATATATATATATATATTTCTTATAACATATAAATAACTTTTTTTTCATAAAGCTAAAAACTCTTGTAAATATGCCTCTCTTTCCTAAAGTTTTACAATTACTGTGATGTTAATTTTTGTAGGGGTTCGTCGAAAAAGAACAACTTGAGTCGGTTAGACAACTTTGAGTAGTTAATAAATAATTTTCTATAAGAACATCGCACTCTATTTTACTAACGTTTGATGACAAACTTTGAACAAAATATCTATGCGAGGATTTGTTACATTTTTTCTTATAAACATCCTGATTATAAACTATATAATTGGCGTTTAAAGTCAATAGACTGTTGATCAACGACAGCGATGATCTAACATCAACCTTTTTTTGATTGCACGCAAACTTCAGATAGCCCTCTACATTTTGTACATTTCAATGTTAATAGCTGCGGAGAAAAGGCTGATTTTTTTAAAACGTTTTTTTTTAATAAGAAAAAAAAAATACAGCAAACAAAGAACAGTTTTTTTAGGCTTTACGTTTTTAAACCCAAGATTCAAATAAACAAAGAACTAAAATATTTGTCAAGAAACCTATCTACAATACAGTTGTTGTCGACAGCAGTTTTTATAGAACTTTGGTTACCGAATGCACTTAAGGTATCTTTACTTCGAGTATCGTAAATAGACATTTTATGGAAGTTAACCAGAGAACGGAATAGTGGAAGAGAAGCTCTTTTATTAACAGCTCCTTTTTTGAGTAGCATTTCAGACGCTGCACGTTTTATTTTATGAATACATATTTGAGAGTTTTCATCGGCAACTAAATGTTCTTTGCTTTTTCTTGCATACCTGCATTCTGTTTTTGACGGTTTCATATCAAAAAGTTCGTTGAAATCAAAATACGAAGTAGTTTGAACAAGTTCGATGTTTTTTATATAATAAAGCAGCTCACTCATTTCTTTAAATACGATAGTTTCCCTTATTAATGAAGCACAAACATTTTCTTTATGAGCCTCTAAAAATGAAAAGAAAACGAATTTTAGTACGTTATATTTTTTTCACTCCATTGATTTTTACAGTTGATTTTGAGAGTTGAAAAATTAATAGATTGTTTTGAACAATTTTTTTATTGTTTAAAATCTAACGATGGAAAACAGAAATGTCCAAAATGCTTATCAGTTAAATAATCAGTGTCATAACTTTATTGCATTACTCTTAGAAAAAGTCTAAGAGTAATGCAATGAAGTCTTATCTTGTGTGTTTGCTTTTTTGTTTGTGTGAGGGTCCCAAACAGCATATTAAAAACAGTATGACCTTTCTTTTTTGAAGAAAATGGGAATAAATATCTTACCTTGTTAAGCTAAGCAGTATTTTGATATTTCGAAATCTTCGATTTTTTCATCCAAGTCGATGTGCATTTTGAAT
This sequence comes from Hydra vulgaris, assembly GCF_022113875.1. Classification (NCBI taxonomy): domain Eukaryota; kingdom Metazoa; phylum Cnidaria; class Hydrozoa; order Anthoathecata; family Hydridae; genus Hydra; species Hydra vulgaris. The sequence goes on from NC_061161.1 coordinate 21,052,305, forward strand.
TCATTTAAATTTTTTCTTATGACTAAATAAAAACAAACAGATATGTTAATTATTATTGAAAAGATAAATTCGGCAAAGATATATTACGATTGTTTATTACGAATATTTATTTGCTTAACTTAAAAAGTTAACTTAATGCTCTGCAATGGAAGGTCATTTATTCAAGAAGTTAATGGTCTTTCTTTACTAATGTCGCTTACTTAGTCGAGAAACCAGAACTCTAACTAATACCCCATGGCTGCTAACACTAATGTAAAAAATTTATTATAAATAATAAATGTAAATAACAAGAATTTTTATAAAACTTTTTTAATGAGTTTTTAGAACTATATTCAATATAAACTACTTCTGATTATAGTTTATATGATTCTGTAAACTATAATCTCTATATACTATTGTATAAAATAAATTTCTTTATATAGTTAAATAAAATATCTTCTTAAAAATATTTGATCTAAGTAAATCTTCTTGTTTTTAGGTGTTTAAGGGTGATATGACGCTAACAAATATCTCACATTTAAAGTAGCATTTTTTGGTTGTTCTCTTTTCTTTTTTTTTTTTTATTTTTTTTTTTTCCTACCACAGTATATCCAGACATAAATAGACGTTGTTCAAAAATAATATGTTAGAACGTGGGTATTATTATTTTTTAATTACTATGAGAACGTGGTTACTAGTATGGTATATAGTTTATAGAATATTATATAGTATAGGTAGTGATCCGGTCATCAAAAATCGATGTAAATCAATGCGTATGAAATGAATATATAAAATTTTTTATAGCTAAATTATAAAATGAAATTTATAAAAATTACAGCATTATATTACTTTGTGCCGGCATCAAAAAATAAGAGCATTTAATCTTAGAAAAAGATTAAACATTGTATTTTTTAAAAAATTAAATAATTTTAGTTTTAAGTAAAAACTGTTTTTTATTATAGAAAAATTATAAACGAAATCTCGCTTTTAGTCATAAAAAAATTTGATTTGCGCGTTTTAGATCAGCCCCTTAATGGTAATAAAAACGCTGGTATGACGAAGGTGTTAAGGGTTTAACTGTCTTTAAAAGTAAAACAAGAATAAAAAATAAACGCATTAGTAATTTTGATTTGAAGGCATAGACTCGTTTGTTAAGTTAAATATATTTAAATTTTACTCTTTTTATAAAAATTTATAAATGCCAACTTGAAAAAATCCCAAAAAAGGTTTTTTACATATATATATATATATATATATATATATATATATATATATATATATATATATATATATATATATATATATATATATATATATATATATATATATATATATATATATATATGAAAATGTATTTACCTTTTGTTTTAAACATCTTTACTTTATTAAAATATACTTTTTCAATTGTAAAATATATTTTTTTAAATAAACTTGTATTTTTTAAAGGTACTTTATAAACGATTTCAATTTATAAATTGCTTCTATCGTTTCAAATTTCAAAGTTGAAATGGTAAGAATATAATTTGTTTGCAAGTTATAACAAAACAACAATTTGACGTCATATTAGGGTTCGCTTGGTGAAAAAGGTGAAAAATTGTTTCCGAATTATTTGACGTCATATTTTGAGCTTTAATTTCTTCCTTGTTTTTAAAATTTTGTGTCAACGTCATATCTTGTTGTGCGTGAATTAGCATATTTAAAGTATAAAACATAAACACCACCAGCGTTCTAACTAAATTTTTCTTTGTAATATCTCTTCCTATTATTCGTCTCCAGACGTATAAATTTCAAAATAATTTTTACAATTACTACTTAAAAAATTCAAAGACATTAAAAAGAAGACATAAATGATTATAACGATGCAATAATAAAACTATCAAATAATATTTAATTTTTTTTTTGAAAATTTCCTTTTTTTTTTTTTAATTTATCTTTGCTTCCAAAAAGACTGCAAGCAACCACTAACTAGTGTTGGAAGTTACTGGAAGAAAAAAGATGAAGATTGTAGAGCAAAATAACAATTGACAGACGACTTAAAAATTGCAAATTATATGAACCGGGAAAGCAATATGAAGGAAGCGAATTCCAAAGAACTGATGTTCAAGGAAAAAAAATAGACTATTAAGAGGTTTTGGAGCCCTTAGGAACAGTAACAGAAAGAGGATGAGACTAATGACTAGTAACACGAGAATGAATTTTAGTAGATGGCACAAGAGACGCTAACTCTTTAGAGCAGTGCCCATTATAGTATTTGTTGATAAGAAAAAGAGAAGCAACATTACGACGATGTGACAAGGCCGGATTTGAAATTTATAGAGATAGAGAATAGAATTCAGAGTAAGAAAGTGTCGAGCTCGATAAAGAGATGTAACTTTAGCAGATGCTAATTTTGCAACGGATTTGATATACGGTTTCCAAGAAAAATCAGAAGTAAGAGTTAATCCTAGAATTTGAAGGGTAGATGACTCATCGAGTACATTACCGTTCATAAATATAGGAAGGTCTAAACTATTGCGAAAATGATTGGCTGTAAAAAATTGAGTTTTATCTGAATTGAAGTTTATCAGCCACTGTGAGCCCCATGCTGTAGCAGAAGTGAGATCCTTTTCAAGCTCAAATGCTCCCTGCAACCAATCAGAGATAGTTGGCTTCTTATCGTGACAAGAATAAATGGTAGTATCATCAGCGAACAATGCCACCTTAGATGTGAGAATATCTGGAAGATCTTTAATATAAATTAAAAACAGTATTGGGCCAAGGATTGAACCTTGAGAAACCCCTGAGGTTACAGAATAAGAAGAAAAGTGCATGGAAAGGAAGAATTCATGAATCTAATAGATGTTTCCAGATACACCATAAGAAGAAAGCTTATGGAGAAGACCAGCATGCCAAACTTTATCAAATGCTTTAGAAATGTCAAGAGCAATGGCCTTAACCTCTCCAATTTTATTTAATGAGCGATAAAACCTTTCGCTTATTACTGTAAGCAAATCAGCCGTAGAACGGAAAGATCGAAATTCATATTGATGATCAGAAAGTAAGTTATTAGATTCAAGATGAGAGATTAAGTATTTATTAATTAAGGATTCAAAAACCTTGCTTATGATAGGAAGAAGACAAATGGGTGGTAGATAGATGAATCAGATTGCTCTCCAGAATTTTTGAAAATAGGGATAACAGATGCTGCTTTCCAGGAGGCTGGAAAACAAGAATCTGATAAGCACTTGTTGAATAGTTTTGAAAGGATAGACGGTAGCTCCGGAGATCACTTCTGCAAGACTATAACAGTATACCTGTTATAGTCTTGCAGAAGTGTTCTCCGGAGCTGTTGTCTAATGTAAATATAAACTCAAAGATATTTAAAGAAAGGTCTTCGGCTGTTTGCGGATACTTTGACGCCATTGTCACGGTTGAGAAGTATTGGAGCGCGTTTTATTTCTTAATCTCGTTAGAACCCCTAATTTTATTTGCCTAATATATATACTTTCACTAGAGCATGCAATTTTTTTGACATTGTGTTTACATTTTCAAATTATTTTAGACTTGTTATTGCAAAAGTTCACACCGTGCAACATTCATATCTAAATTAATATTAGGGCTATATTCACTAAAATAAGCATGAGTACTAATATGATGTCTGCGCTTTTTAAAAGGTTTAATTATTTTATTTTTGTTGCTATGGTTATCTTCATTTTGCTTAGCTACAATCTATTTGTGGTATTTACAGATAATTTGCGAATGCTATATTCACTATATTTATGCATAAGTATCAATATGAGACCGCGTTTCTTTTAAAAGTTAAACTTTTTTCTTTTATTTTGTTGCTATATATACTTAAATGACGATTAATTGATAAATTGGTTTTTGATCAAATTTGATTGGATTTTCGACCCATTACTAAAAATAACTATTAAGTTTTCAAATAATTCTTAAATAATTAGTTAATTAGTATTTTAGCAATAATGAATACAGGCTATAGTGCAAGAAAACATTATCAATCTGAAAAATACCGAAATTTATCAAACAATAAAATCGTTTGAAGATTTTTTAAGTAATTGTAAAACATCTGAAGTTAACGTTTTATGATTTGTTTGGTGTGATTTAAACAGCCGTGAAATAACACGACCACTAGAAAACAGGAGCCTATTGATCAGATCAGTATTTGTTTTTTTTTCTGGATGTTTTTTGGCTGAAATTTTTGCAACAAGATTTGAAGTCTTTGTTTGTCTCTTTTTTAGCTTCCTCTGACTTATTTTCTATGGGTAATGCACAGCTTTGAATTATATTATGCCCAGGTACACCCTAATCCCCAGGTATCAACACTTTTTGTACAGATTGAGCTAAGTAATACCATCGATAATCAGACACATAGTTTAACACTGTCAAAACAAAAATAATTAAATTTGAAGCAGTCTATTTTGTATCCTAAAGATAATGTTACCATTTTTGATAGTTTCAGCTTTTTGTTCATATGCTGCAAAAGCACATCTTGAAGTATTACCATAGTTGCTTGATCCAGAACCATCATTTTTAGGAAAATTAACAACAAGTCAAATTGAGTTTATAAATTAGTCTAAGTCCTTTTTTTTGTTTCAGATACCTTATCTTTTCCATTGTGTTTAAAAAACACAAAGAAAAAGTATCTTTTGTTTATTTTATTTGTTTTTTTATTTGTTTAAATTTTCATGCTATATTTTTCTATACAATCTTTTTTTTCCGAAGATACTGTTGGCTTAGCTTAGGATCAGCTAAAATAGTCATTAATACTAATCCTAAGTAGCGTCCATTATTGATCAACATTTTAGCGTACGTAGTATTACTCAAGCGCTGAGTTGGCAGTGACAGGATTTGAAACCATATCGTACAACAGTCCGGGTTTTAACTTTTTGTTTGACGTTCTAACCAACTGAGCTATCCTGAGATAATATTTTCTTTGAGTTTTTTTAAATGCAATGTGCAAATTCATCTCAAAAAAACAAACGCGTGCATGCAGACCGGAAAGACCATATTTGAATTCTCTATGATAATAACCTATATTATAGCAAACTATTTTTTAATCAAAATATAATATTCAAAATATGATAAAAACCAAAAATTCAATAAAATAAAAAAGACTGAATTTATATAATTTACTTTCTTGTAGAATCCTACTTACAAGTTACTTTTACAATACAAATATGGTGTATATATGAAAGTCTAATAAACCCTGCTACAGAGCGTCATTTTAGAACTATTCTTACATCTAACTTCAAGTGAAGCAAACCTATTCAATCAGTAGGTTTGAAATCTCTACAATTTCATTGTATGAAATTGTAGAGATTTGGTTATACCAGTTTGGTTTCAAGAAAAATAACTCAACTGAGCATGCAATTATCCAAGACATTCACTTACGTCGATAAAAGCTTTGACTATCCAAATAAACAATAACCACACCTTGATTATGCACTCTCCTTATTTGAAAACTGATGCACCCTTGATTTTATAAGTTCAACAAAACATATATCAAACTTGAGACACCATCAATAATGCTGACGACTAAAAAAATAATTTCTATCACTACTTGATTTTTGGCACTAACGGTGCAATTTATTCCGAATCTGGAAACTATAGCACATCGGTTTGTTATAGTTAATAATATATATCTTTCAAAAATTATTAGCTCCCTGTCACGTCATTAAAAAATTAAGCCAATAATAAAATAGATAAACAGAATTCTGTAACGAGTGATTAGATCAAGTAACTTTCTACTCAGCTGTGAATCATAACAAATATTTATAAAACTGGTTGTTTATAGTGTGGTACTTTCTCTGCTCTCTATATGTATATGTTGCATTTATATATTTTATTCGCGCTTATGTGATATTTTCAAGTTATGTTTTCAAAAACTACATCTATAAATTTCCTTGCACATTTTCATTTTACGATGTGATCACTGATAATACGCCTTTAAAGCGCTAGAGGGAGTAGTGAAAGAGATGCCTCTCAAACAGCAACATCCACCAATCTCTAAAATGCACCACTACGTGCCTAATTTTTTCCTTCGTTTTTTTGTAACATACTTTATAGAATTGTAATTGTTTTTTGTATTGTTAATATTCTGGTAAAATTTATGCAAAATTGATATATGAACTTAATAATAAGCATTTTCACTCAAACAGCAATGTTGAAGAAATTGTTGAGAGAGTAAAAGAACTAATCTTTTTTAGACGAAAATCCTCACAGGATCCCTAGAGAGTCCTTAAAATCCTCACAGGGTCCTAGAGAGTCCTTAAAATTTCGGAACTTTTACAGCGTTTTATGCAGCCGACAACAACACAATTGTTTATATTATAATATTTGCATAAGCTAAGTACATAAATGTATACATTACTTATAACATTTAAAAAACTTTTTTTTCATAAAACTAAAAACTCTTGTAAATATGCCTCTCTTTTGTGAAGTTTTACAATTACTGTCATCTTTATTTTTTTCGGTGTTCTTCGAAAAAGAATAACTTGAGTCGGTTAGACAACTTTGAGTGGTTAATAAATAATCTTCTATAAGAACATCGCACTCTATTTTACTAACGTTTGATGACAAATTTTGAACAAAAAATCTATGCGAGGATTTGATGCATTTTTTCTTATAAACATCCTGATCATAAACCATATTATTAGCGTTGAAAGTCAACAGACTGTTGATCAACGGCAGCGATGCTCTAACATCGACGTTTTTTGATTCCACGCAAACTTCAGATAACGCTCTACTTTTTGTACTTTTTAATGTTGGTAAGTGCGGCGAAGAAGCGGATTTCTCTAAAGTGTTATTTTCTATAACAAAAAAAATACAGCAAATAAAGAATAGGGTTTTTTAGGCTTTACATTTTTAAACCCAAGTTTCAAATAAACAAAGAACTTTAATATAAGTCAAGAAACCTACCTGTGTGACAGTTGTTGCCGACATCAGTTTTTATAGAAATTTGGTTACGGAATGCAGTTAAGGTACCTTTTTTTTGAATATCGTAAATAGACATTTGATGAACGTTAACCAGAGAATGGAAAAGTGGAAGAGAAGCTCTTTCATTAACAGCTACTGTTTTGAGTAGCATTTCAGACGCTGCACATTTTATTTTATGAATACATATTTGAGAAACTTTTTCAGCAAGTAAATGTTCTTTGCTTTCTCTTGTATACCTGAATTCTGTTTTGAACGGCTTCATATCAAAAAGTTCGTTGAAATCAAAATACGAAGTAGTTTGAACAAGTTCAATGTTTTTTGAATAAAGCAGGTCATTCATTTCTTTAAATACGATAGCTTCACTTATTGATGAAGGACAAACATATTGTTTACGAGCCTCTAAAAATGAAAAGAACAGAAAATTTAGTACATTATATTTTGTTCAATCTATCGATTTTTACTGTTGATTCTGAGATTAAAAAACTAATGAATTGTTTGGAACAGTTTTATTATTGTTTAATATCTACCGAAGGGAAACAGAAATGTCCAAAATACTTATCAGTTAAACAATCAGTCTTATGACTTTATTGCATTTCTCATAGACAAAGTCTGTGTGTTTGCTCTTTTGTTTGTGTCAGGGCTCCAAACAACATATTAGAAATAGTTTTTGCATTTCTTTTTTAAAGATAACGGGATTTAATATCTTACCTTGTTTAGCTAAGGAGTATTTTAATATTTCAAAATCTTCGATTTTTTCATCAAAGTCGATGTGTATTTTGAATTTATTTAAATTTTTTCTTTTGACTAAATAAAAACAAACATATTATGTTAAATATTATTGAAAAGATAAATTCGGCAAATATTTATTACGATTATTTATTACGAATGTTTATTAGCTTAACTTAAAGAGTTAACTTTCACTGCGATGGAAGGTCATTTAACCAAAAAGTTAGTGGTTCTTCTTTACTAATGTCGCTTTTTTAGTCTAAGTCGGCCGAGAAGAGGCCCAACGTTCAATACCTCGGGCCTCTTTGTTCTAAGCCAGAACTCTAACTAATACACCATGGCGGCTAACATTAATGTAAAAAGTTTATTATAAATGATAAATGTAAAACAAAAAGAAACTTTATTAAGTTTTTTTTAAGAATTTTTAGAACTAAGTTTAATATAAACTACTTCTGATTATAGTTTATATGATTCTGTAAACTATAATCTTTATATAGGCTTATATAAAATAAATTTCTTTATATGGTTACATAAAATATCTGCTTGAAAATATTTAATCTTAGTAAATCTTTTAGTTCTTAGGTGTTTAAGGGTATTAGGGCGCTAACAAATTTCTAATATTTGATGAAGTATATTTTGACTGTTCTGTTTTTTTTTATTTTGCCTACCACAGTAATTCCAGATATAAATAGATGTTGTTCAAAAATAATTCGTTTTCTTTATAGAGAAGTTATAAACGAAATCTTGCTTCTAGTCACAAGTAAATTTGGATGGCGTGTTTTCGATTCGCCCCTTAATGGTAATAAAAACGCTGGTGAGTCGCTTGATTACTTTTGATTTGATGACATAGAGTCGTTTGTAAAGTCAAATATTTTTAAATTTTGCTCTATTTATAAGAGATTATAAATGCCTACTTAAAAAAAACTAAAAAAGGTTTAACAAAAAAAAAAATAAAGAACTATTTATGCCTTTTAACAAAATAAACAAACAAAAAAAAAAAAAAAAATATGAAAACGTATTTACCTTTTGTCTCAAACATCTTTTACTTTATTAAAATATACTTTTTCAATTGTAAAATATATTTTTCAAAATAAACTGGTATTTTTTAAAGCTACTTTAATAACGATTTCAATTTATAAATTGCTTCTATCGCTTCAAATTTCAAAGTTGAAATGGTAAGAATATAATTTGTTTGCAAATTATAACAAAACAACAATTTGACGTCATATTAGGGTTCGCTTGGTGAAAAAGGTGAAAAATTGTTTTCGAAATATTTGACGTCACATTTTGAGTCTTAATTTTGCCCTTGTTTTTAAAATTTTTACCTATTATATTTTAACTGTTTCAATGTCATATCTTGTTGTGCGTGAATTTGCATATTTAAAGTATAAAACATAAACACCACCAGCGTTCTAACTAAATTTTTCTTTGTAATATCGCTCCCTGTTATTGCCCGGATCGTCTTCAGACGTATAAATTACAAAGAAACCTTTACAAATACTACGTAAAAACGTCAAAGAAAACATTAAAAAGAAGCCGAAAATGATTATATAACGATGAAATTATTAAACTGGCAAATATTATTTAATTATTTTTGGGAAAACTCTTTTTAAAGAAAGGCCTTCGACTGTTTGCGTTTACTTTGACGCTATCGTCGAGGTTGAGAAGTATTGGAGCGTGTTTTATTTTTTGTCGATTCGCACATTCTAAGAAACTATTTAAAAATCATCACATATTTAACGTTCTTCAGTTAAACCTTCGTCAAATTCTTATATTTAATTTTTAATACACTTTTCAATAAAATTAATCACATATACCCTACAAGATTTTCAAATAGCAGTTACGAGCAACCTAAAATAAGCTATTTTTTTTACTAAATTGTCTAATGCCATATAGAGGTCCTAAATTATGAAACACTTTATTAAATACCCAGCTGAAAGTTTTGTTCTTTACTTTCTCCATTTAAACAAAAACTCAAACAAAAGAATTTAAGAATTTAATTCATTAACTTCTTTACGATGTTAATGAATTAAATTTTTTTTAAGATTTTTTTGTCTTCTTTTTTAACAACTATCTTATTAATTAGTCTAACCAATTTAAATTTTATTTAAATTATCCTATTAAATTATCATTAGTCTTTAGGTATGATTGCTTTTTTTTTTTTTTTTTTACAGTTTTCTTTTGATTATAGATTAGTAACTGATCTTAACATACTTGTATATATTCGTATATAATTTTTAAATGGTACAAAGTAATTTTATGCTTTATGTTTACATTTTAATGGTTAAACATGCTTGCTGATGAAAGCACGTCGGAGTGTAGTGATAAGGCAAATATTGTCTTCTTTTAGCCCCGGTCATGTAGATTTTATTTTTATAACACGGCATTGTATTCTTTTTTTTAATGACAAATAAATGATAAATAAATAAAAAAATAAAATAAATTAATAAATTTTATGGTCTCGTTGGAACCCTAATTTTATTTCTGCTATGTATATACCGTCACCAGAGCCTGTGAGTTTCTTAACACTGTGTTTACATTTCGAAATCAATTTAGTTATAGCAAGAATTCACTTATACTTGGCAATATTCATATCTAAATTAATATTAGGGCTATATTCACTAAAACTAGCAATAGTACTAACATATAGTCTTAGCTTTTTAAAAAGGTTTTTTCATTTTGTTCTTATGATTATCTTTTTGCTTAGCAACAATCTTTTTGTGCTTAGCAACAATCTATTTATATTTAGCAACAATCTATTTGTGGTATTTGCGGATATTTTGCGAGTGCTATATTTACTAAATTTGGCATGAGTACCAATATCAGATCGCGTTTCTATTAAAAGTTCAATTTTTTTCTTAAAATTTGTTTCTCTAAATACTTATTATGCCTAATTATTAGATCATTTCCTTACTTACAAAGGGGTAAATTAATTTTTGAACAAAGATTTTTAGATTTTTGACCCATTATTAAATAACTATTAATATTTAGTTAATGATTAAGCATTAATGAAGTCAAACTATAGTGCAAGAAAACATTGTCAATCTGAATTACATCTAAAATTTATTGAACAATAAAATTGTTCAAATACTAAACTGAGAACAATACAATAAAATCGTACAAATAATAATTAGAACAAATACTAATCCAATCAATAGACTCCTGGAAACCAGGATTTTATCAGATCAGTATTTGTTTCTCTTCTGGATTTTTATCGGCTGAAGTTTTGCGATAAGATTAAAAGTCTTTATTTCTAGCTTCTTGAGCTTCCTCTGACACAAGTCATATCGGTAATGTATGGCTTTAAATTATGTCATTTTCAGTAGAGTGTCCTAAAAAAAAAATTACCTCGTAATTTTCCAAAAGAAGTTCAAGTAGGCTAAATTTACCAAAAAAATGCTTTTTGTTAGAGTAAAAGTGATAGCTGCAAGTTTTCATTTTTCAAAAAAAAGTGCAATTTTTTTGTCAAAATTGAAAGTTTCCTAAAAATTATTATTTATAGTTTAAAAAGTTGTTCTCTTGCAACCAGTATGAGGATCTTTACTGTGTTACCCAATAGGTTGTCTCTAACAATGTTGTGGATCAGCAGGATATTTTTTTTGCGCAGCCTATGACACATCCAAGTAGCAAAATGTTTAACAGTTATTTTGCTTTATCTGCCATTTTAACTCTCTAACATAAATCTCATCTATTCTACCAGCTCAATAAGCTCTTATCAGCTTAGTAAGCTCCTATAAGCATGAATCATTTATTAAAACCTCAGTAAGCTCCATTTACCTGCTAAAAACTGGTAGCTTTGGTTCCCCCTGTGAAACTACTCAGACAAATGAAAATGTGCCATTTTTATCATCTTTTTCTTTCCTTATTTATCACCTAGGATACACTCTTAGTCATCCTATAGGCAAGCAGATATAAAGCATTTACTAAACACCTTTGGACTGAATTATTATTACTATTAATAATATTTTTAAAAAACTTTAAAATGTGTTCCTCCACCCCCCACCCCCCTCTCGAAAAAATAAAAAAAACGATTAATAATATAACTTAACTATTAATGGAAGGCTCCAGATTGATGAAAATGAAATAATGGTACATCTCCTAATAATTAAAAGACAACTAGTTCACATAGCTTCGTGTTGTCCCCATGTTAAATAACTATGTTGTCAATGACCTATTGAACTTCAGGTTCTACCTTTTAATGTTATTTAAAAACAACCCAAAATGTTACCCATTCTAATTAAACCTGATCTGCTTTGTCTTACCCACCTCGTTCTGAGTGACCAGCCTTTATATAATCTTACTTATAGTGTTTTCCTGTGCCATTTTGTTTTCTCATCAGTAAGATCCTCCTCAAAATAAGAAATGTGTACCTCGAACATGTGTTACCTGCAGATGAACCAGAAAAGGGAAGGTTATGAAGATTGTAAAAACTCCAAAAAAGAATATCGATATTAAAGTGTTGGAAGCAATGATGTCACAGCATATAGCAAAGATCTGATCAACAATGTTGTTATACTCTCGTATATGAAAAATCACATCTGCCTGGTCAACTCTCTTGGAGTGTATAGTCTAACAATGTCAAAACAAAAATTATTGAATTTTATGCAGTCTATTTTATATCCTGAAGATAATGTTACCAAGAAAATCTAAAATCTGAATATAAGGCGTTGTTAATTTCAGCTTTTTGTTCATATGCTCCCAAAGTATGTCTTGAAGTATTACCATAGTTGCTTGAACCAGAACCACCAGTATTATGGAAATTTTTCAAAAACAAGTTTATTTTTGTTGATAAAATCAGTCTGAGTATTTTTTTTAGTTACAGATATCTTTTCTTTTTTATTACACTTAAAAAACACAATGAAAATTTTAAAAAACACATAGAAGATAAAAACACATAGAAAACGAATCTTTTGTTTAGTTACAAATAACTTTTCTTTGTGTTTTTTAATGGAAAATCAATTCAAAAAATCAAAGCCATGCATGGAGACCGGAAAGACCAATTTTTGAATATTCTATGAGAATAATTCAAGATATCAAGACTATTCTTATATATTGGAGAGTTCACACACTGAACAGTTTTATTTATTAACTTTATCAAATGTATAAATATATACACGTATATATTTATACATTTTATTTCTTTCTTTCTTAACTAACTTTACTTTTAATTTTTTGTAGCATTTTGTTTTTTAACTTCTTATAATATATATATATATATATATATATATATATATATATATATATATATATATATATATATATATATATATATATATATATATATATATATATACATATATATATATATATATATATATATATATATATATATATATATATATATATATATATATATATATATATATATATATATATATATATATATATATATATATATATATATACAGTATTGGACAAAACATTTGCAACCAACACCGAACAATGCTAAAAAGTGTTCCTAATTTTACATGTCTTAAAAACGAAACGAAATTTACTACCACAGCAAACAGTTCAGGAGTCTGGAGTCATTGCATGACAGATGACAGCACACAGGCAGAATTTTGTTGACAAGTGCCATTTTGCAGCTGACAAAATAAGTGCAACTTTTTTGGTTCGTTTCATTTTCTTAAGTCTGGTCCGCGTCAACGTCACGGAAGTTTTTTAATAATTAAAGGAAGTATCCAGACGTTGTGTTCCACAAAGCGCTATTGAATTATCACAAGGTAAATGTAACACGGTAAGCCTTGAGAAGCGTGATTATTTATGACTATAAGTGCAAAAATGGCTCCCGACAGTCTTGGATTGGAACTAAAAAAGAAAATGATTGGTAATTACGTAAGTGGAATGTCACAAAAAAGTATTTGTGATAAATATCGGGTGAAAAAATCAACGTATCAAGACTATGCTCCAAATATCGTTCTATGGGGAAGTTGGCAGCAGATAACAAAGGTGGAAGACCGCGTTCCACCACTTCTAGAAAGGATTCTATGATCTTCAGATCCGTCAAGAAGGATCCCTGGATATCATCAGTCGAGATATAAAAGCAATTTGAGCTGCCTGTATCGGACCGAACAATCAGACGACGTGCTGTTGAAGCCGGATTGTTTTCTCGACGCCCTGCAAAGAAACCGTTGATTTCACTAAAGAACCAGAAGAAAAGACTCCTGTTTGCTACATCTCATATTAACTGGAATGTGCAGAAATGGCAAACTGTCCTGTTCAGTCCGTTCAGTTCAATGAATCGAAGTTCAACATCATTGGGAGCGATGGCATTTGTCGTGTACGTCGACCGGCTGAAAAACGCCTCAATTTACGCTACTGCCAAAAGATCGTGAAGCATGGTGGAGGTAATGTAATGGTCTGGGGGTATTTTTCTGCTAACGGTTTAGGTCCAATACATCAAATCGATGGAATAATGGACCGTTTCATGTATTAAAATATCCTGAAAGATATTATGTTACCTCGTGCTGAATGAAATACGCAAACAAAATAGGTTTTTCAGCAAGACAACGATCCAAAACACACTGCAAAAGTAGTCAAGCAGTGGTTTCAAGACAATCATCTATCGGTGATGGATTAACCGCCTCAATCTCCGGATCTCAACCCTATCAAGAACCTGTGGGAGATCGTCAACCGCAGAATTAATCATGAAAGTGTTCGTAATAAAGATCAACTGTTTGAACAAATCCAAAAGGCCTGCGCAGCAAATCCACAAAGTTTCATTGATCACCTGATCGAATCTATGCCTCAAAGACGCAAGTCTGTGATCGACAACAAAGGATTCGCCACGAAATATTGATAGCGAAATACAGCTTGATCAACATTTTGTGGAGTTGCACTTGTTTTGTCCAGAAGGAAATCAACTTTTTTTAATACTTTTGATTAGTTTATAAATTTTCGTTTACAAATAATGAACTTTGTGATGAATAAAACTTGAAGAACGTTGTCTCTAAACAGTTACATAGTTATTTCTCTAAATTGAAAAAGTGCAGCAGTTTTATATAAAGAAACTAAATTAGCATTATTTAGTTGCACTTGTTTTGTCCGATACTGTATATATATATATATATATATATATATATATATATATATATATATATATATATATATATATATATATATATATATATATATATATATATATATATATATATATATATATATATATATATATATATATATATATATATATATTATATATATATATATATATACATTTTAATATTTTACGGACTTGTTAAATCCGTTTGTAATGGGGCTCGGTAATAAGACTGGCCTTTATATTTGATGGCAGTCTGATTTAATTTTCGTATTATTTGATTAGAAGTGTAGCCATGGAGAAAAAATATAACACCTACCCATATTATTATGCCTTCTTCTTGCTCCAGCCATTTCCTTTAGTTATGTTTGTACATTTTATATATTCTCAACGGCAAAGTAAATGAATCTACAACTACTTCTAACAGCATTGGTATCACTTAGTTGTTCCAGACAATATCGTTTGAACTTTCCCATCAATTTTTGTAAGTTCAATAATACATTTTACTTCAATAGAAGATCCGCTAACATTTAATAAACTTATACTAAAGCTTTCTATCTTTCTTTTAATGTACTGATCTAGTTCGAGCCCATTTTCCTTGGATTCCGTTTTGTATGCAAACCTTATTGGTCTACAATAGACTGTTGATGATGACTTTTGATTTCTCCAAATAAGCAAAATTTCATTGCTGTTGTTATATCCAGTTAAATGCAATGGAAACAGACACGTAATGAATAACAATTTTTTCACGTTTAAAATATTGCTCATGTCCGTACTGACAAAACTTGTTTATAAATGCTTTGGCTAGTAGCACCATCAAAACAAGCCTTACACGTGAGTGTCAATGTCTTTATTTATTTGCCGTTCGAAATCAAGTGCTTCTGCACAGATTCCTGAACTTCACAGATTCTAAGCTGTATAAAAAACATTAAATCTTTTAATGGAACTGAAGCTAAACAGTAATCCACTGTTATATTTGCTGGATAACATTTCAACTTTGCATCCCTGACATCATTGAAAGCGGGGTAAATGTTATATTTTTTCTCCATGACTACACTTCTAATCAAATAATACGAAGCTTAAATCAGACTGCCAACAAATATAAAGGCCAGTATTTTGTATGCTGAATTTTTATTTGCTTTGTGTGTATTTGAAGTATTTAAACTTTAATTTTTTTGGTAGCAATAACGTTAGATTTATCTCCTAATTTTTTACTAGCAACAAAAAATAATTCATTGGATGAATGAGATTAAAGCAATTCAGAATAACGTTGTTTTATAGTTTTATTAGAACTATCATTAAATGCAACTGGTTTTCGATAACGTCTATTTGTAGTTGATTCATTGTCTTTTTTTCTGATAATTAAATATTTATTAAGCCAATTAATTGATAACCAAAAATTATACTGCCTAAAGGCTGAATAAATTTTAGTATATCTTCAGTATTATTTTGTTTTTAAATATCAAGATTAACTTTTTTTGTAAAAACTATGAATTTCTAAGTTGAATAAAACCATATATAAGTAATTCTTATATCAAAGATTTTGTATTTAACAGTATAACATTACAATATATATGCCGCGTGGATTACTTATTTTTGCTAGCATGGCCTACTATATTGTAATATAGTAGGCCATGCTCGCTAGCTATAAGTGTTAGTACTTAAGATTAAAAGTAATTAAATTACTGTCAGTGTTATGTGTTAAGTTAGTGTAAATTAAATAACTGTTAGTAATTAAATTACAAACAATTACCAAAAATATCTCAAAAAAAATTTATTAAAAAAGAGGTAATTCTCAATCTTGGAGTCAGTAAAACAGAGTCCATGTTGTTTGATACAGGAAAATCTCTCTCAAGACAAACAAACACAATAAATGTTTCTTACAAATTCAACTCAATATATTTCACCTTGTGTTACAAATACCTTGGTATTAACTTGAACCCGACACTAAACACGAGTTATTTTAACAATGCTTATAAAAGAGCTTGTGACAGACTATGACTACTTAACAAATTTAGATATTTGTTAACACCTTTTGCAACAGAACTTTTCCAGTTTTCATTTTCCAGTTGACTCTTATACCAGTTTTAACCTACTGTGGAAATCATTGCCTCAATCTTCCAAAATCAAAAACAGATTAGCTAGACTTTTTGCATACACGTACATCTTGTTAAACAAATACAAACAGCAAGCACGAAATGAACACAAAGTCACCATTCTTGTAAAGTCTTGTTGCATTTTGTATATTAACAAAGCGATTCATTTTTGGTTTATCCTGCTCAAACATTACAATCTACTTTGATGTTGTCACCCATTCAAAAGCAACAAGAAATAACAGCAAGCTAATTAAAATTCCGAATTACCAACTTGAATTTGCTAAAAGTTCTTTCAATTAATCTGTTGCAAGATTGTATAATGATCTACCATTAGAAATTAGAAAAATCAACTTCTTGACTGAATTTAAAGTAATGTTTTTTATAACATTTCTAACAACCTTATTACTTCAATTAGTTATAAATTTTATTATATTCTATAACAGGTCTTACATTGATAACAAAATTGTAATAATTTCTGAAGTCACTTATACTGAAAATAAAAATAAGTAAACAAAACATTGTTGCTATGCTATGCAAAGTAAGGTATACATAGTAATCATAAAAATTACCCTTATAAAAAGTGTCAATCTCATTTTAATACACGCCCAATACTTTGTACATAGTGCAAATAAAAAACTGTTAAAACAAAGTTAATGTAAAAATGGGTTGTTGCTATGCATAATTAAGTATTAAGGAGATGAGCATTCAATAGTAACTCGACTAAAGCATCATACAGCTTAAATATATATTAGACAGCACATGGCAAATTTTGTCAATTATTTGTTACAGTGCAACAAAATATAAATTCAATATAATTTTTTTTCTAAATCTGTGATTTTCAAAGTTTCACTGAGAAAAAAAGCTATGACAAATTAATTCCACGCGATAGTTTATCTTACCTCTGAATGCTCTAAAAAAGCATTTACTAATTTTGTGTTTTAACAACGCAGATGTTATTGAAATATCACACAATGCTGATGTCTTCAAAATTATTTATTTATAACTATAATTTTTTTTTCCTTTTTAAATTTTAATATTTAAATGCTCAGAGTCATGGTTACTATGGAATTTAATAGAAAGAAATTAAGAATAAATTTCTCTTAACAAACATAGTAACTTAAATTAAATAAGATTTTAAAATTAGGCAACTAAACAATTTTCCAATTTTGTCTACCTAATGGCCCACTGTGCTTAAGTTTCTTTTCTAGAATTTGACCTATTCTTGAAGGCCATGAATGTTTAACCTTGATTATGCACTCTCCTTATTTGAAAAATGATACACCTTTGATTGTATAAGTTCAACACAAAGCAACACAACGGATATCAAGTTTAAGATACCATCAATAATGTTGACGACTGAAAAAATGAATTCTTCCACCACTTGATTTTTGACACTTACGGTGCAAAAATCAAGTGGTGGTAGAATTTAGTTTCTAGATTCTATTCCGAATCTAGAAACTAACACATCAGTTTGATATAGTTAATGATATACATCTTGCAAAAGTAATTAACTCCCTGTCACGTCAAAGTTAATTTTTTGAAAATTTTTATAAGAAGGTGTCATCGACAAGACCACATTAAAATGGTAATTTTCCTTTGCATATAAAGCATCTGTGCAAACAGATATGCTCAAACTATATGATGCTCAAACTTATGATTTTTAAAATGTTTATATTAACTTTTTTATAAAAAATAATAAAACAGTGATCATGACCCGCTACTTTACTAAATATAAAATAGAATTAGTCTCTATGGTTAAGGCTATGAACTTAATTGATGAAACACTTAAATTTTTAAAGATTATGAATAACTTTGTTTTTATAAAAACCTGTGAAAATGATATCCAAAAATATTTTAATAACCCAGCAATTATTTTATAGTGGATTTGTAGTGAACCTGTATAAGCATTTTGAGCAGTTATTTGGAGTTTTGCTCCTTGGTTAATTAAGGCATTCGCTAAAAGTGGCAAGCCAATAACTCTTCAACATGTAATATAAAAGCTAATTATAACAGCAAGTTGTCGGCTAGCCAATTTTGCGGCTGCCACTAATGGTCCACTATGTAACTAATGAGCCTTACTAGAGTGGAAAAACAGTGAGAAACTCTCAAAATGCCTAGAAAGGTCAACTAAAATTCCGCTGTATAATGTTTTCTGGGAAGTTTAACAATTTGCTGTTAAAATTTTTTTCATAATTAAAATATAATGCCAATAATATAACAGAAAAACAGAATTCTGTAACGAGTGACCAGAGCAAGTAACTTTCTACTTCGCTGTGCATCAAAACAAATATTTATAAAACTGGTTGTTTATAGTGGGGTATTTTCTCTGCTCTCTGTATGTATATATTGTATGCACATTTTTTATTCGCGCTTATTTGATATTTTCAAGTTATGTTTTTAAAAACTACATCTATAAATTTCCTTTAGCATTTTCTTTTCACAAAGAGATCACCAATAATAAGCCTTCGAAGCGCTAGAGGGAGTAGTGACAGAGATGGCTCTGTAACAGCAACACTTTTCCTTCATGTTGTTGAAATATACTTCATAGAAATTGTAGTCGTTTTTTGTTCTTTTAATAATCTGGTAAAGTTTATGCAAATATGATTTGTGAAAATAATGAGCATTTGCACAACAAACAACAATGTTAGAGAAATTGTTGAGAGAGTGAAAGTGAAAGTGAGAGAGTGAAAGAACTTTTTTAAACGAAAATCCTCACAGGGTCATGAGATTTTGGAACTTTCGTTTTTATGTAGCCAACAACAACACAATCTTCTTTATATTATATTATTTACAAAAGTTAAATACATAAATACATATATTACTTACAACATTTAAAAAACTTTTTTTTCATAAAACTAAAAACTCTTGTAAAGATGCCTCTCTTTTGTAAAGTTTTACAAATACTAATATCTTTATTGTTGTCGGTGTTCTTTAAAAATGAACAACTTGAGTCGGTTGGACAACTTTGAGTGGTTAATAAATAATCTTCTATAAGAACATCGCACTCTATTTTACTAACGTTTGATGACAAATTTTGAACAAAAGGTCTATGCGAGGATTTGTTGCATATTTTCTTATAAACATCCTGATTATAAACCATATTATTGGCATTTAAAGTCAATAGACTGTTAATCAACGGCAACGATGCTCTAACATCGATGTTTTTTGATTGCACGCAAACTTTAGATAAAGTTTTACTTTTTGTACATTTTAATGTTGATAAGTGCGGCGAAGAAACGGATTTCTCTATAACGTTGTTTTCTATAACAAAAAAAAAAAAAACACAGCAAATAAAGAATAGGTTTTCAGGCATTACGTCTTTAAACGCATGTTTCAAATAAACAAATAACTTTAATATAAGTCAAGAAACCTACCTGCGTTACAGTTGTTGTCGACAACAGTTTTTATAGAACTTTGGTTACCAAATGCACTTGAGGTAATTTTTCTTTGAGTATCATAAATAGACATTTCATGAATGTTAACCAGAGAACAGAAAAGTGGAAGAAAACTCTTTCATTAGCAGCTACTGTTTTGAGTAGCATTTCAGACGCTGCACGTTTTATTTTATGAATACATATTTGAGAAACTTCATTGACAAGCAAATGTTCTTTGCTTTCTCTTGTATACCTGCATTCTGTTTTTAACGGCTTCATATCAAAAAGTTCGTTGAAATCAAAATACGAAGTAGTTAGAACAAGTTCAATATTTTTTGAATAAAGCAGCTCACCCATTTCTTTAAATACGATAGCTTCTCTTATTGATGAAGGACAAACATTTCCTTTATGAGCCACTAAAAATGAAAAACGATATTTAATACATTGTATTTTGTTCACTCTATTGATCTTTACAGTTGATTTGAGAGTTAAAAAATTGATAAATTGTTTTGAACAATTTTATCATTGTTTGATATTTAACGATGGAAAACAGGAATGTCCAAAAGACTTATCAGTTAAACAATCAGTCTTATGACTTTATTGCATTTCTCATAGACAAAGTCTGTGTATTTGCTTTTTTGTTTGTGTGAGGGACCCAAAAAACGTTTAAAAAACAGTTTTGACATTTCTTTTTTAAAGAAAATGGGATTAAATATCTTACCTTGTTTAGCTAAGGAGTATTTTGATATTTCGAAATCTTCTATTTTTTCATCCAAGTCGATGTGTATTTTAAATTCATTTAAACTTTTTCTTTCGACTAAATAAAAAACAAACCTAATATGTTAAATATTATTCAAAAAATAAATTTGCAAAGATTTATTACGAATGTTTATTACGATTGTTTATTAGCTTAACTTAAAGAGTTGATTTAAATATTTGTTGTTGTTTGTTGCTATAAATATTTAAGGGATTTTAACCAAGAAGTTAAAGCCTCATACTTTATTAATGTCGTTTATTTAGTTCAAGTCGACCAAGAAGGGGCCCGACGTTCAATACCTCGGGCCTCTTTATTCTAAGCCAGAATTATATATATATATATATATATATATATATATATATATATATATATATATATATATATATATATATATATATATATATATATATATATATATATATATATATATATATATATATATATATATATATATATATATATATATATATATATATTATATATATATATATGAATGTATTTACCTTTTGTTTCAAACATCTTTTACTTTACTAAAATATCCTTTTTCTATTGTAAAATATATTTTTCAAAACACTCTTGTATTTTTTTAAAGATACTTTAAAAACGATTTCAATTTATAAATTGCTTTTATCACTTCAAATTTCAAAGTTGAAATGTTACGAATTTTATTTGTTTGCAAATTATAACAAAACAACAATTTGACGTCATATTAGAGTTAACATGGTAAAAAAGGTGAAAAAATGTTTTCGAATTATTTGACGTCTTATTTTGAGTCTAAATTTCGTCCTTGTTTTTAAAATTTTTACTTATGTTTTAATTGTTTCAATGTCATATCTTGTTGTACGTGAATGTGTATATTTAATGTTTAAAGCATAAAAACCACTAGTGTTCTAACTGATTTTTTTTTTTTGTAATATCTCTCCCTGTTATTGTCCGGATCCACTCGAGACGTCTAATATACAAAAAAACCTTTATAAATACTACGTAAAAACTTCAAAGAAGACACTAAAAAGAAGCCATAAATGATTTTATAACAATGCAATTATAAAACTGGCAAATATTATTTAATTCCGTTTTATTTTGGAAAATTCTTTTTAAAGAAAGGCCTTTGCGGAGACTTTGACGCCATTGTCGCTGTTAAAAAGTATTGGAGCGCGTTTTATTATTTGGTCTCTTTAGAACCCTAATATTATTTGCCTAATGTATATACCGTCACCAGAGCCTGTGAGTTTTTTGACACTGGGTTTACATTTCCGAATTATTTTAAACTTTTTTTTGCAAGAATTCACTTATACTGGGCAATAATCTTATCTAAATTAATATTAGGGCTATATTCACTAAATTAAAGTACGGGTACGAATATGATGACTGCACTTTTTAAAAAGATTTTAATTTTTCATTTTTGTTGGTATGGTTATGAAGATAGCATTTTGCTGAGCAACAATCTATTTGTGGTATTTGCAGATATTTTGCGAGTGGTATATTTACTATACTTGGCATGAGTACCAATATGAGACCGAGTTTTTTTTAAAAGTTAAACTTTTTTCTTTAATTTTGTTGCCATAAATACTTAAATGACAATTAACAGATGTTTTTCTGAGGTACAAAGAGATAATTTAAAATAAATCGGTTTTTGAATAAACTTTATTGGATTTTCGACCTATTACCAAATAACTATAAAGTTTCCGATAATTTTTAAATAATTAGTTTTAAATAATAACTTTTAAATAATTAGTTAATTAATATTTTGGCAATAATGAAAACAAGCTATAGTGCAAGAAAACCTTGTCAATCTGAATTACATCGAAAATTTATTTAAGATTTTTAAAGTAATAGGGTAAACTGGGGTAAAGTGAACTGTTTTTGATATTTAAAGGAAATATTTTCAAAATAAAAGCCAAAACATTTTGCAGTTTTCAAAATTTATACCATTTAAAGTATTAGGTACAATATAAAACAAAATACTAAGATTAAAAGCTACTTTTACAATATTAAATATATATTCAAAAAAAACATGTCCACTAGTTCACTTTACCCCCACATTGGGGTAAAGTGAACTACTTCATCTTTAACTCTTTTGTGTTTGTTATTTCTAATAAATTAGTTTTTTTATTTTGTATTTTGCCTTGCTGCTTGATCTTTCTTTTAAAGCATTCGTTTTCTTCATCATTTAATCTTTTAAATGCATCTTCTGATGTAAGACACTCACCTCCATAGTGTCTTTTTATTTTTTTTGTAGGTCGTTTGTTGTATGAACGACCATCACCCTTTGTGGCCATTAACTGTTCTTTCACTATTTCTCTAATGATTTTATTTCCAGTAGAACAATCTACATTTGATATTGATAGTTGATTTATTTTTTCATTGTTTAAGTCTTTTCCTACTGATATTATAGTTTTTTGTGAATTGTATTTATTTGTTGATTCAATAGAAAAATTTTCACAAGTATCGTTCTGATCATTGACATTGGTGTCTAAAACGATGTTTTGAGGGACGTTATTATTATAGTTATTTGTTTTCTGAGAAAAAGGGTGTTCATAGATTTCAGAAGGATTTAACTTGTCAGATGCTATAGCAGATGGATCAAAGGGAAAAATTCCAGTTTTGGCAAAGGATTGTACTAAATGAGCTGGCTTAAAGGAGGTATCATAAAGTTTTTTTAATAAAGATGGAAAAACAGATTTCCCAACCACCTTCAGCCTTGACTCGGTATACCAATTGGCCAGAATTTCACGCCATACATGTTTAACTTGGCGAAAGACTCCTACATCAAGTGGCTGAAGCAAATGCGAACAGTGTGCTGGCAAACACAAAATAGTTATATGATTTTCAATTGCTTTTTTAACAGTTTCTAAAGAAATATGACTAATGTGACCATCAAAGATAAGCAAAACAGGCTTGGGTGTGTCTTTCAACCATAAAACAAGATGGTTAAAGTATTCAGTGAAAACTTCTGTTTCCATCCAACCGTTTTTTGTCACCCCATATAAGGAACCATTTGGTCCACCAGTCATCCACTCTTTATACAAATTCTTCCCAGCAAATAAAATAAATGGAGGAAAATTTCTTCCTGCAGCTGATATTGTTGCTAGTACAGTAAACTGTTCTTTTCCTGATCCAGGAGCAATAGATACAGGGTTTTTAATACCTCTTTTGCAAATAATTTTTTTATTTATTGGGTTAGTGCAAAACCCACTTTCATTGCAGTTTAGTATTTGGGCAGATCTATTCATAATGTCACATTTTTCCAATGTTGCTTTAAGTAATAAAAACCAAGCATCAATTACAGTTTTATTACAAGCTAAGGCTCTTGTTAATGTCAAAAGCTCTGGAGTTCTTATAGATATTTCTTTCTGCCAACGATTTAAAAAATTACAAAACCACTGATCACCAGCAACACCATTAACAAATTTTTTCTGAAATCCGTTTAATTCAATATACGTTTGAACAAGTTTCATAAATTGTTTTTTATCTAATCCAAATCCAAAATCAGAAAATGCAGATAAAAGTGAAACAAGATCTTTTTCAGCATCAGCAGATAATCGGTTTGGTCGCCCTTCACCAACTTTTGAGCATTTTATGCCTAGAAGATGTCTTGCAATTGTACTTCTTGGAACACCATATTCTTTTTTTCTCGAAGAAAAACATATGCAACAAATTAGGTGCATATGTTTTTCTTCGAGATTCTTTTTTCTTAATGTAGTTTCTTGGCATTATTTCAATATATTATATTTCTGAAAATAATTTTAAGAATATTTAAAAAAAAAACAACTTATTTTAAGAGTAAACAATTTAGTTAAGTAATTACAATTTATATATTCAGTTCTACTAAAAATATTTGATGAAAAAACATAAGAAAAAGACTAGTTCACTTTACCCCCAATAGGCAGAAAAATAAGGGGTAAAGTGAACTAAATTGATTTACAAACTAAAAGCTTAGCTTTTTTATATTATGATAAAAACTACAATTTTTTTTTAACAGCATTATATTATCTTTAAAATGTATATAAATTATATAACTGATGTTCGCATTAATAACAACAAATCATGAATTTACTAAAACCCATAGCAAAGTTTGAGATCGTAATTTTAAAACTTCCGCCAAACTCGCTTTTTAAAATGGCTATTACATCAAAACAAAGGCTATATTTTATTAATTTTTTTATTTAAAAAATTTCAAAATGTTGTATTAAGCAAAAGTAATGCTAAATTACTTAACAAAAAGTTTTTTAAACATGATAACTTTTTAGTTTAAAAAAATAGTTCACTTTACCCCTAGTTCACTTTACCCCAGTTTACCCTAGTAAACATTTGAAGTTGACGTTTTATGATTTGTTTAGAGTTATTTACGCAGTCATGAAATAAAAGAATCAGCGAAAAACAGTCGATTGAATAGATCAGTATTTGTTTCTCTTCTGGATATTTTTCAGCTAATATTTTTGCGATAAGATTCGAAGTCTTTGTTTCTCTCTTTTTGAGTTTCCTCTGGCTTAAGTTCTATGAGTAAACTATGGCTTTGAAATGTGTCATGTCAGGGTATCAATACTTTTTGTACAGATGGAGCCATGTAATACCATGGATGAAGGGACACATGTAGTCTAACTGTCAAAACAAATCATTTAATTTGAAGCAGTCTTTTTTATATCCTGATGATAATGTTACCATTTTTGATAAATTCAGCTTTTTGTTTATATGCTGCAAAAGCGCGTCTTGAAATATTGCCGTAATTGCTTCATCCAGAATCACCACTTTTGGGGAAATAAACACAAGCCCTATTTTGTTCATAAAATTAGTCTGAGTCTTTTGTTTAGTTACAGATACCTTCTCGTTTCTATTGCATTTAAAAACACAAAGAAAAGGTTTTTTTTGTTTAGTTACAGATACTTTTTCTTTGTATTTTTTAAAAGCAATGTACAAAATCATTTCAAAAAATTAAAAACAAAAGAAGATTAGTACATTAAAAGTGAGAGAGAAAGCGTGCATTGAGACTGGAAAGACCATATTTGAATTCTTTATGAGAGTAATCTATATTAAAAATATCAAGACTGTTTACATTTTTTGGAGAGACACCACACACCAAACAGCATTGTTATGACTTGGTTGTTCCAGATAAAATCGTTTGAAATTTCACATCTATTATTGTAAGTTCAATAACACATTTCACTTCAATAAAAGATCCGCAAACATCTAATAAATTTATACCGAAGCTTTTTATCTCACTTTTAATGTACTAATCCTCTTTTGTATGCAAGCCTTAATGGTCTGCAATAGACTGTGGATGATGACTTTTGATTTCTCCAAATAAGCACAATTTCATTGCTGTTGTTATATCCCGTTAAGTCCGATGGGAACAGACAAGTAATGAATAGGAATTTTCACGTTTGAAGACAATGTTTATGTCAGGTACTGACAAAGCTTGTTTATAAATGCTTTGGTCAGTAGCACTGTCAAGACAAGCCTTACACGTGATTCTCATTGTCTTTTTTTATTGCCGTTCAAAATCATGTGTCTCCCCACAGGTTCCTGAACTGCACAAATTCTTAGCTAAGTAAGAACCATTAAATATCTTAAAGGAACTGAAACTGAACAGTCATCTACTGTTATTTTTGCAGGATAGCATTTCAATTTTGCATCCCTGACACCATTGTAAGTCGGGTAAATGTTATACTTTTTCTCCATGGCTACACTTCTAGATAATAGTAGGAAGCTTTAGTCAGACTCCCATTAGTTATGAAGGCTAGTACTGCTGAATATTTATTTGCTTTGTCTGTATTTGAAATGTTAGAATTTTTTTTTTTTTTTGACAGCAATAACATTAGATCCATCTCCTAATTTTTTACAAGCAGCAATAAATAAATAATTTTATGAATGAGATTTAGGCAAGTCAGATACTTGTCGTTTTTTAGTTTAATTAGAGCTATTATCAAATGAAACTGGTTTTCGACCACGTCTACTTGTATAACTTGTAGTTGGTTTATTGTCTTTTTTTCTGACAATTAAATATTCATTATTCCAATTAATTTATAACCAACATTATAATGCCAAAAGCTTCTTTTCAAAGGTTTTTTTTTTTTTTCAGTATAATTTGCAGATTTCCACATTTTTTTTAATTTTTACAAGTAAACAAATCGTTGAGCAGCTTAAAATCAACGCCTTCAAAAAACTTAGGCTGAATAATTTTTAGGATATCTTCAATAATACTTTGTTTTTAAATACCAAGTTTTTTTTTATTATAAAAGTTATAAATATTTAATAAAACCATATCTAATTAATTCTTATAACAAAGATTTTGTATTTAACAGTTTAAAATTATTATATATATAACTTTAACTCAATATGTTTCACCATGAGCTATAAATACATTGGTATGGACTTAGACCCGACACTAAACATGAGTTATTTTAGCAAAATGTTTATAAAAAAACTTGTGACTTACTAAGACTACTTACTAAATTTAGAGACTTGTTAACACCTCTAGCAGAACACATTTAACAGTTAACACCTCTTGCAACAGAACACATTTAACAGTTAACACCTCTTGCAACAGAACACATTTAACAGTTGTACATTATACCAGTTTTAACCTGTTGTGGAAATCTTTGCCTCAACCTTCCAAAATCAAAAACAGATAAGCTAGACTTTTTGCATACACGTACATCTCGTATTACAAATGCAAACAGCAAGCACGAAGTGAACACAAAATCACCATTCTTGCAAAGTCTCGTTGCATCTTGTATATTAACAAAGCGACTCATTCTTGGTTTATCATGGTCAAACGTTACAATCTAATTTGATGTTGTCAACTATTCAAAAGCAACAAGAAATAACAGCAACCTAAATAAAACTCCGAAGTTCCCACTTGAATTTGCTAAAAGTTCTTTCAATTAGTCTAGTGCAAGATTCTATAATGAGCTACCATTAGAAATTAGACAAATTAACTCGTTGACTAAAATTAAAATAGAATTAAAAATTTATTTAAAAAAATGTTTTTTTAAACATTTCCGATAACCTTACTACTTCAATTGATTATAATTTTTTATTATATTATATAACAGGTCTTACATTGATAACAGAATTGTAATAAGTTCTGCTGTAATTTATCTTGTATAAATTTTTGTCAAATAAAAATAAATAAAATGTTGTCGCTATGCAATGCAAAGTAAGGTTTTTTAGATCAATAAAACCAGAAAATTGACCTAAGTTCAGACGCATTTGAACATAATAAAATGTTTCAAAACATGAAAAGGTTAAAAAGTTTTTAAATCATGATTTCTACTTGAAACTACTTGAAACGTTTAAAACTACACAATATCAGGACATAGTACATTCAACCAACTGTATTTTTAATAATTCTTTTTTGTGTGCAATTTTAACAAGTTTAATTGGAACAATAACAATCATAATTACATATAATCTTTTAAAGCATGTAACACAGACTGTGTAAATTAAATTAAAAAGTCATTGTCCTATAGTGCAATGAAGAACTTTAGGTAAACCTGGCAAAAATGTAGTTTTGTTTGCAATAATCAATTATGTAAAGATTTCTGGAAATTTAAGAATGTTGTAGTGCAAAAAGAGCTCTCCAGTTTTGGACAACAAACTCTTTTTTCATCTACAAAGACTTTAACAACTCAGGTCATTATCCTCAAGTTTAAAGACGGCTGTTATGTACAATCTTTTTCCATTTCTTTCTTTTATCAATTTTATTTTACATTAAGGCTAAATAATTAGATTTTTCTGATAAACATGATAACACAAGAATGTTTACTAAAAATTAAAGAATAAAACAATTACTTATAAATCCTTATTTTTTTTTTTAGTTTTTTCTAGGTCCTTGATTTTTTTTATGAATCCACGTCGAGAATTTTACATTTTATGAAAACGGATCTTAGATCTTTGAACCATTTCGGCTGAATTGACTCTTCCGTATCCGAATGCAAGCTTGTTATGAGATTGAGTTAAGAAATTTTATAAGATCTTCATGCAACAAATATTGAAATTTGTTCAAACAGCTCATAATTTATTCATAAATCACGGACAAATAGTTCATTTATTCATAAATCGAGAAGATTTTGTGCGTCCAAAATCCGCCTTTTCTGTTTTTCTTTAGCCGTCTCCATTTTGCCAAAAGCATTCGACATTAACTCGCGCTTCTTTTCTTGCAGTTCTAGCATTTTTTCTTCAACAGAATCTTCTACAATGAACTAAAAAA
>NC_061161.1:21083923-21143923 GCF_022113875.1 Hydra vulgaris
TATATATATATATATATATATATATATATATATATATATATATATATATATATATTTATTATAAAAGGTTGACCTACCGATACCCATGGTAAATTAATTAGGCCCCCTGTTATTTAGTATTATTATGCAAATAAAATTTAAGGTATTAAAATTGCATTTATAAGTTATGCTTTTAAAATTTATAGCGTTAATTCGACGTTATTTTTTTTGAAATAAATTTAACTTTCTAAAAAAGAATTTTTTTTCCGAAAAAAAATTCTTTTTCAGAAAGTTTTGCAAAAGAATACTATTTTGGTAAATTTATTTCGGCGCCAACATGTTTAGTATGTAATGAATCTGTTTTAGAGTGCAAAGAATATAATTTAATGAGGCACCATGATTCATAACATTTTAAAAACTTAACCAGTTTCTTTTTTTTTTTTCTTCTATTTATTATCTTTTTTTTTT
Source organism: Hydra vulgaris (assembly GCF_022113875.1). Lineage (NCBI taxonomy): Eukaryota > Metazoa > Cnidaria > Hydrozoa > Anthoathecata > Hydridae > Hydra > Hydra vulgaris. Next base: position 21,084,371 of record NC_061161.1, read on the forward strand.
GCCGTATAATAAAATTTACAATGAGGAAGATCATAGATATATAAAAAATAGCCGGAGCAAGAAGAAGACATAAACTGTCTTATCGTCAAACCCCGTTTACATTGACTTACTTAACTACCTTTCACTATTTTATAGAGGAACCTGAAATTATTTTAAAAATAACTCAGGGGTAGTTCGCTAATCACCTCACATATTTAGGCCTAGCGGGGTTTCGGATTTTGTGACACTTTGTAACCGGGGAGTGGAAAAGGTTTTACAAATTTGTGACATCACAGGTGATTAAAACGGAATAAAATAAAATGACTTACTTTAATAAAACTCTAAATATATAGAAAATAGTTTTATTTTTGCTACTTTTTAAAAGAAACTGCTACCAAAAAAGCAAGGATATACTCAGAGCCGTGGATAGACTCCTTACGCTCCTCCCATAATTAGGGGGGGGGGTCACATTTAGGGGCTCTTTTTCAAATTTTTGAGGGTCTTTTACCAAATATGGGGAGCATTTTTATTTTTAGTATCAGGTTGTTTTAAATTTTGGGGTCTTGGTTTTTGGCTCAAAGTTCTTGATTGGTGCTGCAAATATAACAATAACATTTATCAACTACAAGTAAACTTTCTTAAGGAATTTGCTTATCTTTATACGAAGTTATTGTTATAAGTTACAGTTCATTGATATTTTATGGACATCTGCTGCGCGGGAAAAACAATACCTTCTTCTTCACCTCTCTCGCCTGATTAGATTATGCTTCATGACTTTTTAATTTTATAAAATTATTTTTAGGGATTATATTTACCCTCACCAAAAGCTTGAATAACTTTTTTGATAGCTTGGATAGCGTTAAAAAATAAATAAAAAGTTTTTTTTTGCCTGTTGTTTTGATTACGCAAAAATTTCTTTTGAATATACTATTTTTATTTCGAAAACACAATGTTTAAAAATCAAATTCATCTTAATTTGAATAGCGTAATTTAAAAGAAAAGTTGCGTAACTTTAGACACGAAGAGTCTGTAAAGAATTTTATTTTTAATATCTGTAAATTTTTAAAAATAAAGTAGAAGGCATAGTTCACAGCACGCACGTAAGTCATTATTATTCCTCAACGGCAATTCCCTTGAGGCCTTAAACGCATGACATGAAATCATTGTTGCCATGTAAACAGCTAATTACTCTCTAGTGGTAATTAAGAGATTTACAACGGTTTCAAATCGATTTATGCCTTTGCGATTTTTGTGTTACATAACTCTAAACAAAATGTAACTTTATATTAAAGTTATAACGATCTCATTAATATCTCGGTACGTAAGTAAAGTAGCACATGCTAAAAATAAATTTATACCACATGGTACAAATTTATTTTAACATGAGCTACTAACTTGTTAATATTTGTTACATAAGAATAATTAAAAAAACTACTCGCTTTTTAGTTTGAATAAACAAAAAAGCGAGTAGTTCGTCAAAAACAAATAAATCCGTTATTAAAAAAGGAATAAGAAAACGAAGCTTCGTTTTTTCGAAATGGACCAAAAGAATCAAACAAAATGCAGCATATGTTATAAGATTTTACGTTAAAACAGTTCGACCAGTTCAATGCAATCCCATTTATCAATTGATCATTGTATTATTTCTAAAATATCTAAAAAATCAACAACTTTACTCAATGATGACGATATATCTGATATTGAGAGCGGTAATGAGAATGGTTTTGAAGAGACTGGTCATAAAAAATTGAACAAGTTATTGGTAAATTTTATTGTTGGTACCGATCAGCCGATTTTGATAGTACGTAATCTAGATTTTATAAACTTAGTGAGTTAAACAAAAGCTACAAAATGCCATGCATAAATACGGTGAAAAAGAAACTAATTCCTTCAATTACGGACTATCTTAAATCAATTTTAATGCTAGAATTGAAGGGATGTTATTTCATTACAATTACTTGTGATAGTTGGACATCATTGGGTAAAAACAGCTACCTCGGTGTGACTTGCCATTTTATTGACAAAAATATGACTCTAGTTGACCGAAACCTGGATCTTAAGTTTATGTATGAAATGAAAACAGCTGAATAATATAAAACGTTATACGAAATAAATAAAACGTTAAACGAAATCTTCAGTGAATGGTCAATCAATAATAAGATTTTTGCACTAGTTACTGACTCAGGTGCAAATTTTTTCTCTGTAGTAAATAAATTTGATGATACTGTTAAGATTCCGTGTCCTGGTCATCGTTTGAATCTCGTGGTTATAGATCTAGAAGATCAATAACCACGAGAGATATAAAAGTAAAAAAAATTAAAAATGGGTCAAAGCGTTACGAAGTAAAAGATTACGACGGTAATGGAAAATTAATTAATAAAGAAATTACAGAAAGTGAAGTTAAAGAAATAAAAAATAAAAAAGTAAATTAGAAATTGCCAAGGTAATTTCATCCTGCAGACACATTGTTGGTTTATTTAAGCATTCAGAGATGTTACAAAAAAAGTTAAAAGAAGTTCAAGAAACACTTCGTTATGAAACTAAAATAAAGTCAGTACAGGATATAGCTATTCGCTGGAATAGCCAATTCGATATGATTGAATCTATATTAACGAACAAAACTGCATTGGATATGATAAGCATCGAATTCCAAATTATAAAAGACTATCTTCCCACTGCAACTGAATTTAAGTTGCTGGAGGATTTGTGTGATTTGTTACACCCAATTAAAGAGCTAACAAAACATTTTAGCGGAAAGAAATATGTTACAGTAACATTCCTGTTTCCAACACTGTATTCTCTACTAAATGGAATACTTGAATCGCAACCTAGTTTTACAGAACTAGTTAAGATTTTTCAAAAGGAATTATTAAGGTCTCTAAAAGGACGTTTTAAATACATTTTTGCTAATGATTTTTTCTTAGCAGCTACTTTTCTTGATTTCAAATTTCGTAAATTCAAGTTTATCAAAAATGATATCTATAGATATGAATGCGTTTCAAAGGCAAAAATGTTTATAAAAACATTTTATGAAATTCATCTAAAAGAATCCGAAAAAATCGATATAACAATTGAAACAAATTGTTTAAGTAACATTTTGAACTCGTCAAACAGCTCAGCTGACAATACCATAAAAAAATGTCAACAATCGTCAACGCCATCTATTGCAAATAATATTAATTTAGTTAACAACAAAAGACGAAAGTCAATCAACTTAATTCAACTAGTAACAGGTAAATCTTGTTGTAATTTAATTAAGAGCAATGATAAACTTGAAAAAAAAAAATAAATGATTACAGTCTGCAATACTTTCAGAGCGAAAATAGTGCCATTGAATTTTTCCAAGCTAATCAAAAATTGTTCCTGGTTTTGCACAGATAATATTTTCAGTTCCAGCGACATTCGTGCCATCAGAATGCTTATTTAGTTCAACCGGTTTAATAGATACGGAGCTAGGGAACAGGCTTGCGCCGAGCTTATTGAAGCAGTTAGTTTTTATTTAAAGAAAACAAGTAATCAAAAACATTTCTTTATTAAATTATATTTTAGTAAAAGTGTATTTTATAAATCTTAGTAATTCAAAGCACTTGTATTCTTTTTTTTTTTATCTGATGAACTTTTTTACAAACAGCTTAATGACAATATGTTTTCTGCTATATTCTTTTAAATTCTGGAAAAAACACCAATATCCAATTAATGAGCTGCCATCAGGGCAGGTGCAAGTAGGTGTGACGTAATGGGGTGTCATTAAAATTTTTGTTGAGTATAAAATTAGGTCCTTTTTTTTTTGAAACTCGACCAACATTTGCCGACTTCTCTGAAAGGGTTCTTTTTGCCGACTAAATGCACAAAAAATGCATTGAGGAAGGTGTGTGTGTGAATGATTCGTAAATTTAAATGATCTTTCCCCGTCACTGAATGGTTTAGAATTTGTAATTAAAGAGGACTAATTTCATAGCTTGCAACAGTAGCATTTACTGTTATGATATTGCCCTTTTTTAAGAAATCTTGTTGTCCAACCAACTAATTATAAATTTGATTGTTTTATCTTTCCCTAACTTGACGAAAATCTTTATGAACAAAAAAAATTATTAAAAGAAAGTCTACTGTTAATTTTCTAGGAGTAATTATAGATGAAAATATATCATGGAAATATCATATGAATCTATTGAAAATAAAATCTCCGAAAATACTTCAATGCTATATAAAGCTAAACTTTTTCTTAATACGGAGTCTTTGAAAATTATATATTTTTTATTTAGGGAGAGTTGAAAATATATCATGGAAATATCATATGAATCTATTGAAAATAAAATCTCCGAAAATACTTCAATGCTATATAAAGCTAAACTTTTTCTTAATACGGAGTCTTTGAAAATTATATATTTTTTATTTAGGCACAGTGGGTCGGATTTCTTTCTTTTTTAATTTGAGTGAAAGTTAAAATATATATTTTATCTTTGTCAAGGCTAAAGGATTGAGAAATATGTCCTTCATGATAAGAAATCACTAAAACCTAAATATTTATTATCTAAGTGAGTTGTGTTTAGTGATTCACTATACCCCAGTACTGGGGTACAGTGAAACAACTAACACATCTGCAATTTAGTGGTAGTTAATGGGGGCATAGCCAAATAATTTTGAGGATGAGGGTGTAAATACATTGTACACTATACTTTTGGCGCACTTTTGGTAATTAAAATTAAACAATTTAAATTTTTTCTGATTGAAAAAATAAAGAATAAATTTTATTGATAACAAAACTTATTCAACTATCTAAAATCACAAAAAAAAATTTTACCTAATAAAACTTATTTAACCAACAACAAAAGAAATTTTTAAAAGTTAATTTTTAATTTTTATAAACATTTTTATCACAGTGAATCAACCGGTTCACGGTACCCCGAATTATTGTGCCCCACCATCAAAAATAAGGTTCAGATTTAATTTCTTGGTACATGAGTGTTATTAAAGGAAAAGCTAAACTACTAAAATATAGCATAAATATCAGTATTCCGAATATAAAACTTTAACTTATAAAATGATTTTAGCCATGATCTCCACAACAAACATAAAGATGGTAAGAACATTTACTTTAGTTAGCTAAAAACATAAATTACCTACCAAAAACCTAGAGTCAAAAATTATGTGGTAACACCTATAAATAAAGATGGGTGATATATGCGAACATAAACTGATTACATCATCGTGATGAACAAAATTATAATCTTTGAGAAAATGCTACTTATTCACTGTGCCCCTCAATCCACTGTACCCCAACTTCCACTATTCATAGTTATCTTTCCTATTGTAATCTTGCATAGAGAAGTACCAATTATAGGGAGCTCAAAAAAATTATAGCAAACAAAAACATCCATGCAGGATTATATTTGGCGTTAACAGAACTGTTAATGATGAATCTCTTTTAAAGAAACTTAATGTCCTTAATGTTTATAAACTTAATATATACCAAGTTATGCTTTTTACGTTTAAATCAAAACATGCGTTATCTCCTAATATATTTCACTCTTACTTTGCAGAAATACCTCATTAATACCCATCTGATAATTTTGTTATTCCAAGATCTTATTTAAAACTCAATTTATTTCAAATTCAATACCGTGGACCATTTATATGGGAAAGTTTTTAAAAAACATTATTTAATGATAAAATTCTTCTAAGAACAATTCTAAGAACATCTTCTTAGAACAATTCAAAAGAGAATCTAAACGTTTTCTATTAGAAAAAAAATTCAATATTTATTTTAATATTTCTTTTAAAAGTTCCTAAAATAATTAAACCTGAAAAAGTCATCACTACTCATTTATTGTTGTCTTGATGTGTATCTTATTTATTTCTCATTAAAATAAAATATATATACTATTAATTTTAAACAAACAAAACAAAAAAAAACAAAATTTTTTTTTACGATTTATTACTTGTGTTTTATGTGTAGAACTAATATTGTATTTTATTTTTATACTTTATAATTTTTAACTTGTAACTTTGTGACGTAAGTTAAGGTAGTTAGTCTTCTATAAAATAGTAAGAGGTTGTTCTGCCACCACTGTTCCGTAACACAAAATTTTAAGAATTATTTTATGTTAATTTTTAAAATTTAATTATTTATAAAAACATTTTAAAAAAATTTTGTATAATTTCAGTAATAAAATAAATATAAGCAAATTTTAGACTTTAATAGTAATATTTGTATATTGCGTAATACTTTCAGAATTTTGAAATAAAAAAATATTTCGAAGCAAATTTTAGAATATCAAAAGTAAAAATTTTTTCCGGTAATATTTTCAGAATTTCAATATCACAAAAATATTTCGAAGCAAATTTTACAATTTCGAAAGTAAAAAATTGTTTCGGTAATATTTTCCGATTTTCGAAATAGCGAAGCAAATTTTACAATTTCGAAAGTAAGAAATTTTTTCGGTAATATTTTCCGATTTTCGGAATCGCAAATATATTTCGAAGCAAATTTTACATTTTCGAAAGTAAAAATTTATTTCGATAATATTTTCAGAATTTCGAAATCGCAAAAATATTTCGAAGCAAATTTTACAATTTCGAAATTAAAAAATCGTTTCGATTCAAAATTAATTACTTTAAAATTATTTCGAACTTACCGAAACGAAAATAGAGTTTCGAAAACTTTTTTTCAATCGAAAATTCAACTTTGGCTTTCATGAACAACCCTACTTTTAACGATAAGTTTTGTTAATAACGAATCATTATATTCCAAAAATTAGTTTTAACTGTCAGGTTGGTATTTAATTAATTAATGTTATTTTTTTAAGCTTATTACCACTGGTGGTACACACTAGACTGTCTCATTGGGCGGCGTGTACCACCGGTGGTACACGCTGCCCAATGAGACAGTCTAGTGTGTACCACCAGTGGTACACGCTGCCCAATGTGACAATCTAGTGTGTACCACCAGTGGTACACGCCGGCGTGAACGTGTTAAAGTGCTCATATTACCAAGTGATATGGGTAATATGAGCACTTTTGCTACTTTTTTAAAAACCTCTGTGTTTTTAAAAAACAATTTCGGATGCCCAAATGTCTAAGTGGATCATAAGTAGGGATCCCTAAAATTTATTTATTCGCAAAAATTTTGGATCCAGCTTAATTATTTTTGAAAATATAACAACTTTTGCTTAAGGTGCTCATATTACCCTAATCTACCCTATGTGTATATATATATATATATATATATATATATATATATATATATATATATATATATATATATATATATATATATATATATATATATATATATATAAAGATCATGAAAAGTTGCAATAAAAGAATAACAGAAAAAATCACCGGGTCCATAAGAAAAACTCTTGTGGCTTTTGTCAAATTTATACCAAGGCCACCAGCTTTTAAAGATAAAAGCATAATAGTTGGCGAGCTATCTGATACAGAAGAAAATAGCGATATAGCAGTGTTGCGTTGTTGAAAAGACATTTTTCCATCTAAACGAACAAATTTGTAATGAGATTCACTTAGCGGTTTCTCTAATAGATCCAAGAAGCTTGAAAATTGTGAAACGACTAGGTGTTTACGGCAACCGTTTTCCTCTCTCTCTTTATTAAGCAGGGTAATTAAAGTGTCAACCTGATTAGTTTAAAAATTATATACATTATTGTAGCGTTTTTATTAATATAAAGTAATGTATTAAGAACATTAATGTGATAAACAATTTTAAAAGTTTAAAACACCTTTGAGCTTGAACTCCATTTTTCAGAGCAAGTTATCGACGGGTTATCTTCATTTACTTCCGGTTCAACAAGTTTATCCTTTGTAACTTCCTTTCTACATAAAGGGCATTTTGGTTTATCAGTACGAATCACATCTTCAATACATTGTTTACAAAAAAGATGCGCGCAGTGTGTTATAACTGGTTGATTAAGTGAATCCAAACAAACCGGACACTCCTCATCACCAGACGATAGAAGGACAGACAAAATTTGTTGCAGTTTTTTTACAAATTCTGTAGATGAGGTTGAATGAGCTAAAGATAAAAAAATTTATATAACTAAAGAAATAAATTTCTATTAAACATTGCAAAAAAAGAAATGGTTTAAACTTACAAAATTTAGATGCAAAATCTACAATTTGCATGCATAATTTTGGGTGGCAACACAGTTGTCGTAGTCTCATTAAAACTACAAGGACATGTGCAAAGTTTTCATTCAATGAGTTCTCCTTTACATAACTAAAAAAATAAAATTAATTAAATACCTTATAATTAATTTTACCATTTATAAATAAAAATCTTCTTTATATTGTTGAGAATGAAAAGCACAGATATTTACCTTTCCAATATAGAACGACCTTCATTTTTAAACATGTTATAAAGATCTCTTTCTTCTTTTGTGAGTTTAATTTTTTGAATAAAAATAGTTTTTTTTGGAAGCTTAATCAAACTTTTTCCATCCACTTTGTTTGATTTTGTTCGGCGCAATGAGATTATTGACATTAGTTTTTGGAGTCGTCTGCAAAGAAAAAAATATAAATTGCAACAAATAATTTTTTTTTTTTGAAAATTTAATAAGCATTTATTGCATGAATTTTTTCTTGAACTTACTTAATAGATCCTTTTTCATTATTTTGAATAGGCCTCTCTACTGATCTGGTCCACCATTCTCTCTTTGTAAATGGCTCTATACGCAAAAAATTAACAACAGACCATAAATCTTTTATTGAGTTTTGAACTGGAGTCCCAGTAATCAACCAGCGTCGCTCTGCGTCTAATGATAAGCAAGCTTTTGATTGACTTGTGGATGTATTTCGTATAACATGACTTTCATCAAGTATGACACGTAGCCATTTTACTTTGTGCAGTGTTGACGAAACCTAAAATAAAACACTCATATTAAAAGAATTACTAAACATTTATCTAAAAATTAGAAAGAATCATGGATTAATCAAACATTAAATATTATATAAATGTGTTTAAACTTAAATAATGTTCTGTATTATTTATAATATATTAAATGTATTAAGCTGTATTAGGGTAAACAGTACAGTAATTGGACAGGGACAGTTATTGGACACTACATAACTTATGTTTAAAAAATAAGAGTAGATTTGAAAAAACTTGTACAATATTGTCATAGATGCCTCTGTAAACATTATTGCAATGCGTCATTTCCCTTCTTTACCGGCTAACTCTGTAATATTTGTCAAAAAACATGTTTTGTTGTGCTGTACTGTGTGTGCATTATAAAAGCGAATTTTATTACAAAATTAGTTAAGAGTTGAATTTTTTAAAACGTAAGTATAATAATAATATATCATTTGGAAACATGTGCAAAATATCTTTATAAAAAGTGCATGAATTTCAAACAATCATAACCCATGGTTCTAATCGTTCATGTGTCCAATAACTGTGTTTTTTGTTAAAATATATTTTTTTGTAAAACGGTGAGATTATTCATAAAATAAGACAATTGTTAATATAATAAAAAAATATCATTAAATGTCATTGAATTTCAGAACGTGTTTTATTTATTATGCATGAAAGACCCACATGAAGTTGAGTAATACCTTAAGTGTCCAATAGCTGTACTGTTTATCCTATATTAATTTTAAGTTCTCTATATATTTTCCATTGTTTAGATAAAATCAAATCAAAGTTACAAACCATTGCATTTTTGAAAATTTTATCAAAAAAAAAAAAAACTTGTCCTAAAGTGATCTACAAAAATGTCTTAATAACGTCTAGAAGTAAAATACTAACTTTTTATATTTGTATTTAAATTGAGCAAAAATTAGGTGACAAGTATTTCTATTTAAAATATTTTCTATCAACCTAATAGAAATAATTGTATTTAAGTTTTTTTTTTTTTTTAAATTCTGATTCACTCCTAACAAGGCTGCAAGCAACACTATTAAGTTGGAAGTTACTAGAAAAAAAAGAATACAGTCATAGAGTAAGGAAACGGTTGACAAAAGACTTAAAAAGTTGAAGGTTGCATGAGTCAGAAAAACATGAAGATGGGAGAGAGTTCCAAAGGGTTGAAGTGCAGTTTTTCCTGCATGTTCCAAAAACTTGGAAAGCAGGAACAAATACAGTAAAAGAATGAGACTTTGACAAACGATGAGTCAACCAAGAATGAGTTTTAGTTGATGGAAGAATTAGAGATGCTCCTTTGAGCACAACCATGATAGTAGTTGTAGAAAATAGAAAGACATACAACTTTACAACGATGGAAAAGAGGTTCAAGCTTAACAGATAGACTGAGTTAAACTATGTTTACAATGCAGTTTTGGACTTAGTCTAGTAGAGAAAGAGCATCATTAGAAGAACCAGCTTAAATATGACAACAGTATTCCATATAGGGACGACTAAAAAATTTGTAGATAGAATCAGAAGAGAGAAAATAAGGAGCACAATAAAGAGAAGCAACATTAGGTAATTTAGCAATCGATTGTATATATGGTTTTTATGAGAGGTCAGTAGTGAATGATAAAACCAGAAGACATAAAAAAGATCAATGTTAGGGTTGCCATATAGGAATGTAGAACAGTATTGCAATGATTGTTTGCAGTAAATGAGTTTTATTGGAGTTAAAATTTACAAGCCACTGTGTGCCCCAATCTGTTACAGAAGTGAGATCAGACTCAAGATTGGCTGCCTGTTCTAAGCAATCGAAATGTGGAGACTTTTCAAGGCAGGAGTATAAAATTGAGTCATCAGTAAAAAGAGCTACTTTAGATGTATGGTTGTCTGGAAGATCAATAATGTAGATAAGAAATAAAATAGGACCAAGGATAAAACCTTGAGGTACCCCAAAAGTTACTGGAAATAAAAAAAAGTGCTGACCTTCGAGGATGACTTTAATAAAGTGGTTAGATAGAAATGATTTGATTATCTAAAAAACATTCCCAGATACACCATATGAAACAAGCTTATGAAGAAGACCATCATGCCAAACTTTGTCCAAAGCCTTAGATATGTCAGAGCAATAGCCTTAGCCTCTCCATCTCCATCTAATGCACAATAAAATCTACCAGTCACAGCATTTAGCAAGTCAGCCATCGAGTGAGAGGATCAACAACCGTATTGATTGCCTGGCAGCAATTTATTTGACTCAAGATGGGATGTGAGAAACTTATTTATCAAAGACTCAAAGACCTCGCTAATAACAGAAAGAAGACTGATTGGAGGATAATTGAAGGGGTCAGAATGCCAAAGCCTATCCACTTCGCAAAACTCCTGTTAATTGATCGAAATTGCATTCTGGGATGTCCTGCCGGACTTCTTCCGCAATTAACACAAATAGTTTATTTTTTTAAAATAAACTTTGCATCTTTGTTTTATGTGATATCTGTAAATATCTTAATTTTGTATTCAAGATATCTCAATTTTGTAACATTAAGATACATCAATTTTGTTAAGATTACCATTAGAATGTTTCAGTAAGAATAAAATAATGGGGAAAAAAACGTTTTGTAGAACAAAAAGAGTTTTGCAGAACATAAAGTTAGTGTAATTTTTTTATAACATAAAAGTATATTATTATACATAAATGTTATTATTATTATACATTAACAAAAATTATTAATATACATTATAACATAACAAAGTCTCATTACAAAGATTAAATTGAAAAAATAATATAATAATATACCAAAGGGCAATACGTGCATTTTTGAAATTGCAATTTGGAAGCAATATTATTTTTTTGGACTTTTTGGGTGGATTTTATGAAATAAAAAATTCTTGTAATAAACAACATAATTTTTTTTAAAGTTTTTTTTTTTTAAGTGCATCTTATTACAAAAAAAAAATTGAAAAAATAGTATCATAATATATTAATTATGAAGAATACGTGCAATTTTTTTTGCATTTGACTTATTGCGTGGGTTTATGTCTCTGTTTAAAAATTTTATGAAATAAAAAATTCTTGTAATAACAAAAAACAGAACAATGTTTTTTTTCCAAATAAAGCGCATGTTCTTCATGCTGATTGTGCAAAAACTGAAAATGACATTTTTTTTTAATTTTATTTATGAGAATCAATCCATCTCTTTCAAGATATTTATCAATTAATTTTGAAAAAGTTGTTTCCATTTCACAAACTAGTGACATAAAAGCTGATGGATTGTCAGCTGAACTAAGAAATAGTACATCTGCACACCTATGACATAATTTAACCTTTTGAATAAGCCATCCAGACATGTGTAAAAGGGCTTGATCCTTTGGTTGCATTAAAATTTTTCCAGTAAACATATAAAATGACCCTGGATGAAAATAAGATATTCCTTTAGGTATGTTATTTTCTGTTTCATAAATTCCACAATTAGTGGTTGCTTGATTACAACACTTCATAAAATCATTTAGATTGAAAGCTGTCTCAAAATTTGAATCCTTTATACAGTTGCTATTGGATTTACTTTTTTCTACAGATAAAAGTAATAAAGCATTTCTATAAGCAGCTCGAAATTGTCTAACATTTGGACGGTCATTCCAACCACCTTTGCTTCGAATAATTGAAAAAAAAATTTCAATGCAGTCCTGATTAAAACGAGAAGTACAAACAAATTGAAAACCTTCAGAAAATAGCTCTCTACTTAAGGTTAGAACACTATTAATTGTGACACTTAAACCCCAATGACATGATATACTTGCTTGACTTCTAACATTACAAAATTTTGTCTAAATTGTAAAGAGACTGGATGTGTTGCCAAGAAACTATTTCACCATTAATGTCAATGTTATGTCTTCGCAAATTGTTTCTGATACTTTTTACTAAATGCGGAGGATCAAAAATAACATGAATATTTTTATTATTGGAGAGATTAGGAAAGTATGGTAAATTATTGGAAAACCCAAGCAAATGTAAGGCAGCTATATTAGTAGATCCTTGATCACAAACTACACATCTAATGTGTCAACCAGTTTCTTGAACCTTAGAAATGGTTTCACGTAGTAAAGAAGTCAAGTCAGCTGTTGCTTTTGTTGAATTATTATAAAAATAAGCTATTGGTTTACAATTTTCTATCTTTACAATTTATTTATGATATTTAGTAACATATACAAAGAGATTTAACAAAAATAAATATTAACATTGAGAAAATATACGCTGCTGGTCCTATTAAATATACAGATTTTTAAAAAGTTTAACAAAATTTAAATGCATGGCTAAACAAAAGAAATCAAAATAACTGTTGATTTTCTCATTGTTTACAGGAAAAAGTTTGAAAGCATAACGTAACACACTATTTTTCACTATCTGATATTAAATAACATTGATATAGAAATATTGCTGAAAAAAAGACAACTACTATATGGTTAAATACAATTATGTATCAAAAAACATAATACTTTTCCTGTTGTTGAAATTAAAAATTGCAGATTTAACCTTAAATTGTGTACAGTCTATATCTTTAAATTGTGTACAGTCTATATGTATATCAGTTTGAGGATGTCCATTCTTGAAAAATATTTTGGGAAATCTTTTTTAATAAATAGGATAATCTCAATGAAGGTCAGCTTTTTCAAAAAGTGTCACTAAAAATGCTATTCATGCAACAAAAAATATTAAACATATACTTTTGGAAATTAGTAAAATATAAAGCATAACTACCAATGCATGAAGACAAATTAAAAAAAAATTATTTAGTTATTTTATCTAAATATATATATATATATATACACAATAGTAAATATGGACTTGTAATACCAAATAATACATTGCACATTCCAATAGATAAAAGGTATTTAATTATGAAGGATTACTTTATTTAAGTTTTATCTCCTTTTTTTTTGTATTAACGTAATTGTAACATAAATATAAAGAACAAAATCACTTTACAGTGTTAATATCTTTGTAATACTAGTTATTTCAACAAAAAATATCCAATATTCATCTATTAAAGTTGTTTACAAAAAATAAAAAAAACGTCTTATAATTAATTAAACAAAACTGCCATTTTGTTCATTTATCCCCTTTTAAAAAGTCATATACTTAAACGGCACGCTGTGAAAGTCCCTAATTATGGTTATTAACTGTACAAAAAAGCAACAAAGTAGTGTCATGAAATTGTTTTATTGTTTTATTTCTTTTTACAAAAACAACTAAATACTCTTTAATAATAACACATGTTTTATTGTCAGCATGAACGTATTAGATAGCTTTCTATGAGTAATTAAAGTGGTTTAAATATTGTAATATTTGATTTTTACTTTTAGTTTTTTACTTTTACTTTTTTAAGTATCATGTTAAGCAGAAACAATTACTAAAAGTAATATCTTTATAGTATTAAATACGTTACTTGCTCATTACACTGTAACTGCAACTTAAACTTTAAATTATAAATTAAGCTGTAAATTATTACAGTAACTTACGCTATTTTAAACAATGCCAAACGTGAAAATTATAACGTGATAATATTTAAATATGAGATAATATGTTAAAAATATAACAATTACGTACAAAAAGCATGAAGGAGGGAGGGAAGGATTTTTTTTTTTTGTTGCAATTAGTTTTTTTTGCATTAATTTGAACCCTGTGGTTCATTCTATTTTTATTTGGATGTGATTATTTCTAATCTTATATGACTACAGCTTATGCTTTCCTTATAAGTCTATAGCCTTTTCAAAAATCCTATGACCTATTCCAACATGATTGATTTATAAACTTCTAATGTTTGTGTTTTTGAGATAAAAATAAATGAGATAAAAATAAATGACTAAATCTAAAAATTGCCTTACAGTTTATCATAGCAACAGAATAACAATAAACTAACTCAAGAATAATAATAAGTTAAATGTATTTTGTACACGCATCTGAAAATATTTTACAAGTATTACTAACTATTAAGGTAGTATTTTTGAATTATTATATCATAAATAAGTTAAAAATCCCTGCAATATTTTACAGAACATTTTACCATGCCTAAGCGTTATCTATTGTTAACACCAAAAAAAGTAGAAAATCAGTAAAAATAACAAAACTGATTCAAAAACATACTTTAAAATCGGAGCATAATGTCTGATAAGTTGTCAAGACCACATCTTTCTTAGACAACAATTCAGGGTCCTGCATTTTATCGTTACCATAATAAGTATAGACATCAAGAGAATTTTCTATAAGGTGTGTCTTTATTTGCTCCTGTATTCAAAAAAAAAAAAAAAAAAAATAGCAAAAACTTTATTTATAATGCAGTATTTTTAATGTTTTTAACTTTTTTATCACAAAACATTAATAACATTTACAAGGCAAAATTAAACTACCTGCCAATTAGATAGCACAGAAACAGGGCAAACAATCAAAGTAGCCCTTGGTCCAGGAAATTCAACTCTGGTGCAATTAAATGAAGGTGAGTTTTCTAATATATAGTAATTTATAAATATAATAATAAAATAAAAAGGCCTCAGATTATTTAAAGTATATCAAGGTATATTAGATTTAGGGGCAACCTTTTTAATTTTTACTAAAACCCTCGTATACTTTAAAAAAGAATGAACTTCTAATTAGTTAATTTTTTTTTTTTCAATGTCTGAATAAAAACCAATTAGTTCAAATAAAATATAAAATGCTAGAAGCCATAAACAGAAGTAATAAAATTGAATAGAAATTTACAAAAACAACTTTTATTAAAACTTTAAAAGTGAATTAGTAAAGATTTTTGATATGTAAAGAATGCTTGAAAATTTTTTTTTGGTAAATTTTCAAAAGCTTAAATTACTTCCTTTATATTTTAATGCTAAAATGTTCCAACCTCTGATAGTTTTATTTCTTAAATTGAAAAAATAACTATAATTCATTAAAAAGTTAAACTATAATTTGAAAATCATTAAAAAAAAAGAAGCACTTTTCTGAAATTTTATCATTAGATAAAAAGGTTAACATTACAGAGATTGTTAAACAATGTTTCAATGTTTCATTCAACAGAAAAAAACAATGTTTCATTCATTCATCAATGTTTCATTCATTCATCAGAGTGAAAAACAATCTCAAGTAAAAAAAAAAGAGTAAAAAATTCAATATTTTAAAGTGACATGTTTTTTTTTTTTTTTTTACTATATTGTTGATTAAAATGTTGCAAATACACATAAGGTATAGTCAAAAGATATAAAATATATCTTCATAGTATATGCCTTAAATAAAAGATACTGACAAATTTTAGGATTCTAAACCATTATAAATTGTCAGATATCCATTTATCATGATGTCTAATTGATAAGGAATAAAACAAAATCTAAAGAAAAATAACTTAAATAATATATTTAATATAATTAATATAATTAATATATAATTAATATAATTAATATATAATCATATAATTAATAAGTTAAATGAATATAACATGAGTTATATTAAAAAAAACATTTACAATCTATCAATTAGGAAAGATATTCTGAGTAATAATATTTCCAGAGTATTCTTTCCTTGCAATCAGAAAGCAATCGAAACAGTAAGCTTCCTTGCAATCTGAGCTAATCTAAGTATTTTTAAAAAACTGGCTCTGTACCAGATATTTTTTCATTCTTGTGAAGCTGCTTTTCTCATTCTTGTGAAGCTGCTCATTCTAACTGTAAACATTTCTTTCATCATTTTTATGAGATCAACTCTCTTCAGATCAAATATCTTTTAATTTTTGAAAGAAAGCAAAAAGCGACTAACACTATTGTCGCAAGAGAGGAACAAAAAAGGACAGACACTATTGTTGCAAGAAAGGAATAAAAAGGGACAGACACTATTATTCTCAACAAATCTCATATCTGATCTTAATCATTTTGATCTTTGGAAAATCTTTAACAGTATCGTTTACAAAGGCAAATCTCAAATTTATTTGAATCATTCCTTTCTAACTGCAGTATTTAAGAGTCCTTTGACAGGTAAAACTCTTGTTTATTACCAGTAACTTCTGTGGTACAACAAGGTTCTATCCTTGATCTTGTGTTGCTTTTTATTTATATTAATGATCTTCCAGATAAACCTTAATTCAAACAACTCAGTTGTTTACTGCTTATTACTTACAACTATTATCTACAATTGTAATAATGAATTAACAAATATATTATTATTTCTATATTGTTAAATGGCAACTCTATAATTGAGAGTTAACCTACCCAATTTCAGTTGGTACTAAACTTCTTATTAAAAAGGTTTGTATACAATAGTGTCTGTCCTTTTTTGTTCCTCTCTTGCGACAATAGTGTTAGTCGCTTTTTGCTTTCTTTCAAAAATTAAAAGATATTTGATCTGAAGAGAGTTGATCTCATAAAAATGATGAAAGAAATGTTTACAGTTAGAATGAGCAGCTTCACAAGAATGAGAAAAGCAGCTTCACAAGAATGAAAAAATATCTGGTACAGAGCCAGTTTGTATCACACATTATCAAATAGTGTATCAGCCCATTATCAAATAGTACTTCAACCTGACACTCTTGCACTCTTCTTTAAATTTAGTTATCTAACAAAAACGTCATCAAAATGTTCTGAATTCTACAACTGCTCTTTTCCATTTAGGCTTTTCAACCAATTAATGTAACAATATCAACAATATCAGAGTCATATAACAATACAAACACACTCAGCATAATACTTCTGGTTTGCCTTTTGCTATAAAAAGACTCCAGTCCAGGGAAAAACCATTTGTTATAAAAAGACATTAACACATTTTTTTATTAAAGTTATTTTGCAAATGTTGTATGTTAATAAATGTTAATAGCAAAAAATTATGTAAAAAAGAACAAACTTAATAAATTGTTGTTTAATTACACTTTGTATAATCAAATGTTTTAATAAAGATTGTAAAAGGATAATTGGAAATAAATAGAAAATAATGGTGATGCTAAAGCCAAGATATATCTATTTTTATCTGCACTTAGTATTACAGTAGAATCCCGTTAACTCAAACCCTGGATAAGTCGGACTTTTACTAAGTCGGACAAATTTTCAATTCCCCTTGAATTCTTTATACATACCAAAAGCTTTGCTTAACTCGGACATTCGCGAAGTCTGACAAAATATATATACCCATTAAGAGTCCGAGTTAACGGGATTCTACTGTATGTTTGCAACTTAGTATTATGCCAACAATTTATGTAGCACAATAATGACAATAATGTAAAATGGCTTTAAAATAATAAAATAATAAATAAGAATTTAAATTTAAACTTTTGACATTAAACAATGAACTCCATTTAAAATTAAATTTATTCAATTAAATACATTTTAATGAGGAAATACACTCTCCGATAAAGGAAAAAGGCAAATTGAAGCTTACATCACTACGTTTATCAAAAAGGATAACTGTTTGCAAGATGAGACGCTCACTGTAATTGATCAATAACTTTGTAAATGACCCAACGAATTATTGCACATAGCATCAAAGTGGTAGAAGACCAATGCTGTAAGTATTGTTCTTCTACCAATCACAGCCAACTGTGATGAATTGTGCATGCCGCTAGTAACCACAGTCTCCATGAGACATACTTGAGCTGATTTGGGATTGAAATGCTTAAGATGGATAAATTGTGCAATTAACAAGTTAGGCATTCTCAGAAATGCAAAAAGGTACTAAAGCGCACAAGCGCATTTGTCTTCAATAGGCCAAGGACCAAGGATTAAAATGAATGGATGAAAATGAAAAAAAAAGTATAAGAAAATAAAAGTGATAAAAATGAAAAAAAAATGAATGGCAAAAAATTGTGTGGTCTGATAAAAAAAAATTCAATCTTGATAATCAAGATGGCTAAAGAAAAGCTATGGGGTAATGATTCAGGGTGCGCTAGATTATTATGGAAAAAATATGATTGGTTTTATTACTACTAAATTAAATGTTGAAGGATCAGAAATTTGTTGGCTTATCATTTAAACAATATTTCACAAAAATTTGGAAACACTAATTTTATTTAAAACAATATTTCACAAAATTTAAACAATATTTCACAAAACACAATTACAAAATAATATTTCACAAAACACAAACATTTAAACAATATTTCACAAAAATTTGGAAACACTAATTTATCATGCAAGATAGTGCTACAAATCATAAAGCAAAGTCAAATATTTCATGGTCAAAACCAGCAAGAAAATTCAATTATTGGAATGCACTCACACCCAATTTACATATGGAAAACATATGGGGCATTTAAACATCTATACATGTTTAGAAAAGCATATCTCTTGCCGATCTCAAAAAATATTCAAAAAGTATGCTTAATCGAATAATAGAGGCTATTCATAATTGTGGCAACAAAATAAAGTATTATTAATAAATTCAATTTAAGATACAACACATTAAGATATTTATCAGTCATCAAAAATGCAAACTATACTGAAATTATACTGAAGCCTTAGTTACCTCTATCAATGTTATCTTTGACACTTTTGTCTGCAACAGTATCATTTTTGACAGCACTATCTTTAAATGCAATATCTGTGATACTATCATCTGTTTTATCTAAAAATTTATGAAATTTTTTTCTTTAAAAATAAATAACAAAATAATTATTTATCAAACAATTTAAAAAAATAAATATGGATATGTGAATTGTACAGATCTTGTTCATAAACATCTTTTGTTCAGATTTTAGCCACAAAAAAATTATAAAGATTTTTGAATTAAGTCAAATTAATATGAAAACAAATTAATTAAAAATTAATCAACTGAAATTAATTGGAAAACAACTGACAAAAACAAATCTTCTGTTTCTTTTAATTATTTTTCCTTTAAATTTGGCTTTAAGAGTTGAAGCTTTGGATAGAATTCCACAGAGTTAGTTAAGATTTTATTTGAACAAATAAGACATAAAATATACGATGAAAGATTAAAAAAAAATTAAATTAAAAGATTCATTTAAATAAAAATTGAATTTAAAAAAAAAAAAATTATTAAATATTTGAATAATTTAAGAAATGATAAAAAAAAAAACAAAAAAAAACAACCTATTCTGCAAACATTTTTGTGAACTAAATTATATTTAACTGGTGATTGAAGTTCATCACCACTTTCATCGCTGCTAAAAGTGTAACAAGGCTTCTTTGTAGCAAACCTAAAAAGTTAAAAAACAAACGTTTGGTTACAAAAAAAAAAAAAAAAAGATTTATCTTTGTTTTTATTTTTTGTCAGTTAAAATCGTGTTTTTTTCATTTAAAATAATTCTTAATAAATAATTTTTTTAAAAATTGAAGTCTTTTGAAAAAGAATTTCATTAAGACTATCATCAACACCCTCATTAAGACTATATTTATTTGAAAAGCAAACGAGGGTCTGTAAAATGGATTTGGTGGATTAAATTAGTTTTAAAGTCATTTAAAAGTTGGGGCATATATTGTATTACAAAAATCTGTTAATTTTTAAATCCTAAAATTGAGCACATTCTAGAGAAGCAGGACAGGCTTATTAATTTTTTTCTTTATTAAAATTCAAACCATAATTTCTTTTTAGACCGTCTGCAGCTAGTTAGAATCCTCGCTCCATTAATTAATTTTGAAGAAGAAAAAAAGTTTTAATGTAAAATCTTTTTTCCTATAAAAAAAAAATTGTCTTTTTAATTTTTACATTATTCATTATTCACATTATCACTACTAATTACTTGAGCACATTATTAACATAAGTATTATGGCATATGCGCAACAAATTTCTTCCAGTGTTTTGATGTTTTTAGAAACTGAAAGTTTTTTAAAAACTCTCTCACTTTCGCTCATTATAGTATATGTTACGCGTCGGTTAATGCCTGTTATGTAATGCTTCCTGATTACATGATAGGTAATTGCCTAACTCCAACAAAGGTTATGTGTAGAATAATAACCACTGATACAAAGCGTTATATAATTATAATCTAATTCAAATGTTACGTATTGATACAACTAATTCTCCTTCTCATATATACCTCTCACTATACTACATACTATTATACTACATATATATTTCCTCCATACTCCTCATATATATTCTCTCTTTATATTATTTTATACCCCCTTTTTATATTGTTTTCGAAACAATAAGACATGTCTCGGTTCAATGGTCTCTACTTATGTTTTCATGCTTCCGTAATTAATCTCCTCGCTTGATCATGTATTGTTTCTTTCTAACTGTACGCTTGAGTGAGTATCGATGCTACCTTCACAATAATTGCACGCTTGACTAAGATTGTTACCTTTGTAACATATCTTTACATAACATATATCTAACATATACATAACATATAACTTTATATATATATATATATATATATATATATCTTTATATATCTTTAATAATATCTATTATATCTTGATATCTTTTTATATGTTATGTATATGATATCTATAAAACTTCAAAAATGTTTTATTTTGTATTTAAAAAAACAAAAATGATAAAAAAAAAGGAAGCCTAAGGATGTGAACCACAGCAATGCACTTCAGAAAGACTGCAAGCTAATTAAGATGTATTGTTCATCAAATGTTTTAACATTATTTAATAAACAAAAGGCTTTATAAAATGGCAAATAAATGCTATAAATTAAAAGATAATACAATTTTAAAGTAAAGGTAAAGCTGTAAAAGTTACGTTTATCATTACATAACATTTGATGTTACTTTTAGATAAGTTAGATATTTGTATACACTTTTTGTTCACATTTTTTTATAAAAAAAAAAAGTTGAAACTCTATCTTGCTATTGGGTCATTCCGTGCTAAGTGGTGCAAATTTTAATGAGGTCCCTCATGGACCATCTCAAATTTTATTAAAATTTTTTTATTTTGTACATATATATGTTAAAAGCATGTTTTGAAAATTTTAGATCAATATCTAATATGGTTCTTGAGAAAACGCTATTTAAGTAGTGGGCTATTTTGCATAAAATTTCACTCTACAAGAAAAAAGGTTTTTTTCATCATTTTTAACAGCCAATAACTTTTGAACAATTTAGTTTTATACTTCAGTTATTATAAGATAGCAAGTGTGCTGTAAATACTTTGGAAAAAGAAAAAAAATTTAATTCTGGCATCTTAACTTTTTCCATAATGGCGGGCTAAAGTTGAGATTTTTGTTTTTAAAATATTTTTTTTTGTGATTTTAATGATCTTAATCTTGAAAACTAATTAAAAGATTAATAAAATTGCCTGCTGATCTACATGTGGTGGATAAACATTTTTAAAAAAATCAGTTGATTAAAGAGCTGCATTTAAAAGTTATAGGTCTTTAAAATGAGTCGGATCAAGATTTTTGTAAAATTGATCTGTGATGCAAAGTATCTGTTACCTAAGATGGCACTTTTTTTTTTCATAAAATTTTTTATACACATCAATTAAAGAGTGTTAATTTATAAAAACCAAAAAAATTAATGGGCGCTTATTTATAACCCCCAAAAGGTAGTCTCTAAAAGTCAGGTAAATTTTCCATAAAAAATTATTACTTTTTAAAAGTTAAGTTATTGTTTCCTTTAATTCTATATTACTAGTATGTCAATCTAAAAAGTACTAATAAAACCAATTAAATTGTTGTATTTTAGAACTAATTAATAATAAGTAATATGCCTGAGCTTTCTACTTGCTGTATTGGTAAAGCATTAAATGAACAGTGCTATCTATCTAAAAAAAGTAAATGCTACCAAGAACTGTCTACACTAAACCAAGAGCTTATTTCTTTGAGAAGCAAAATAAATCCCATAGATTTTATTTGTAGCTATCACGAGAAAGTTTACTTGTTGAGGTATGAGAATGAACATCGCAGGTATTGTTGTAATCCATTGAACAAGCACGCAAAAAAAGTGAAAAGTAAGTTTCAATATTTAATATCTTAATTTAATAAAAATACCTTAATAACACTAAATAAATAAAAAAAACAATATTTAATAATTATTTCTGTTATTGGTCTAAAAATTTGCACTAGTTCCAGAAAAGTTCTGAATTGCAAACATAATACAAAAGAAAATGAAGTCCAAGAAAAAGAAATTTATGTTGACAACCATACATTAAAAGAAGATCTTAATTTAAGTATTGCAAGTTTTGGATGCTCACCTCTCAAACTTGTTTCAAAAAAAGATAGAGTTGCATATGGAAAGCATAAAATTGATAGCGTAAGAGCTCATACACAAAAGGCTGTTGCCAATGTGTTAGGTTTAGAAATAGCTGCACTTGGTGGAATTGAATCACCCTCAAAAAAATGTTTGAAAAAAACAAACACAGATTTAGACAATTTTATGACTCAAATTAAGTCAAAATTTGAAAAAACATTGTCAAATTCTGAAAAAATCACACTTCTTACACTCACTCCAGACAGTTGGTCAATAGAGAAAACTCAGAAGTTTTTTTTTGACTTCAAAAAGATCTGTAGTACAAGCCAGAAAATTAAGGAAAAAAAGTGGAATACTATCAAAACCTTCTCCAAAATTGGGTAGAAAACTAAGGGAAGATGTAATTACAGAGGTTGTTCATTTCTATGATTGCGATGAATATTCAAGGGTTTGTCCAGGAAAAAAAGAATTTGTTTCAGTTAAAGTAGATAGTATAAAGCAATATATCCAAAGGCAACTTCTACAAGCCAATATGAAAGAGCTACATATTGAGTTTAAAAAGAAATATAATTATCTTAAAGTTGGATTTTCAAAATTTTGTGAGCTAAGGCCCAAGTGGTGCATTCCTGTGGGTGGCGCTTCTGGTCTGCATGCAGTTTGTGTTTGCCAGTACCATGAAAATGTAAAGCTCCTTGTACAGAGAATTCCTGGAATTGCTGATTACAAAATCTTATTGAAATTAATGGTTTGTAGCATTGAAAATAGAGATTGTATGCTGCATAGGTGCAATAAATGTCCTGCTAAAAAGGTTTTGTTAGACTACATTGACACTTTGTTTACAGAAAATGAAATTAGCGAAGTTAACTTTTATCAATGGCAAAAATCAAACTACCAATGTACTTTAGTACCAGCAACTCTACCTTTAGATGAATTTATTGAAATGGTTTATGAACAGTTAGATAGTTTACGAGAGCATCATTTTATATCCAAAAGTCAAGCCACCTACTACCAACATTTGAAAACTAATTTAAAAGAAAATCAAGCTTTGGTTCTTCTTGACTTTGCAGAAAACTATAGTTTTATAATACGGGATGCAGTGCAAGGTTTTCACTGGAATAACAGCCAAGCAACTGTGCACCCCTTTGTTTGCGTATTTTAAAAAAGATGGAAAACTTGATAGTCAAAGTTATTGTGTTATATCAGATCATCTGAAACATGGAACAGATGCTGTTCATTGCTTTATCGGTAATGTTATTGATAAACTTAAACAATTACAAACATTTGAACACATTATCTATTTTAGTGATGGAGCTGCATCACAATATAAAAATTACAAATATCTTATCAACTTATGCTACCATAAACACGATTTTGACATGACTGCAGAGTGGCACTTTTTTGCAACATCGCATGGTAAAAGCCCTTGTGATGGTGTTAGTGGAACAGTGAAACGTCTTGTTGCATGAGCCAGTCTACAATCACTAAACAATCCTATTGACACACCAAGCAAAATGTACACCTGGTGTGTTCAACACGTCAAAGGAATATCTTTTTTTATTTGTTGACAAAGTTTCAATAGAAACACATACTACAAACTTCAATTTGGAAGAGAGATATCGTTCTTGTTCTACAATAACTGGGACACGAAACCACCACAGTTTTATCCTAATGTCACTTACCTCAATAAAAATAAGAAGAGTCTCATTTGATATTATTTGCACTAATGTGGATTTTTCTACTTGCAGAATTTTTATTAATAAAATTTCAAGTTACTCACCAGGAGAATATGTGGCCTGCGTTTACGATGCTCAATGGTATTTAGGAAATATTCTTAGTATTTATAGAATAGATATATAGAAGAGCATCAAGATCTTAATATGAAATTCATGAAAAAGTCTTTATGTAACAAGTTCACGTGGCCATGCAGAGATGATCTTTGTTGGGTACCTCTGATGCATATTTTATGCAAAGTGCAATCTCTTTAAGTCCAGTCAAACAGTGGAAGATTTTATAGTATTGACTTGAAAGAAATCAATGAGATTATTTTATTATTTGAGAAATTTACTTTTTGTAAATTTTGTTAAATTTTTTTATTTTCTTAAAAACATTTTGTTTGTTTTTCATTAAAAAAAATATTGTATTATAAAGAGGGGAGGGGACAGAGGGGAGGGGACTTTATCTAATGGGGTTTAAAAGTTCTTTATCTAAAGGGATTATAAGGCTATAAACATTGATATTTTTTAATTGATATTTCATAATAAATAACATTATATAATTCAATGCATTTATTTATTATGTCAATTTCAGAATTTTATGGAAAATTTACCTGACTTTTAGAGACTACCTTTTGGGGTTATTATTTTGGGTTTTTATTAATTAACAGTCTTTAATTGATGCATATAAAAATTTTTATGAAAAAAAAAAGTGCCATCTTAGGTAACAGATGCTTTGCATCACAGATCAATTTTACGAAAATCTCGATCTGACTCATTTTGGAGACCTATAACTTTTAAATGCAGCTCTTTAATCAACTGATTTTTTTAAAAATGTTTATCCACCACATGTAGATCAGCAGGCAATTTTTATTAATCTTTTAATTAGTTTTCAAGATTAAGATCATTAAAATCACAAAAAAAAATATTTTAAAAACAAAAATCTCAACTTTAGCCCGCCATTATGGAAAAAGTTAAGATGCCAGAACTGAAATTTTTTTTGTTTCCTAATGTATTCACAGCACACTTGTACAAAATCAAAAAATTTCAATAAAATCTGAGATGGTCCATAAGGGACCTTTGCACCACTTGACATGGAATGACCCTATTACTTTGGTTGCAATGCGAAAAATTCAGTGTCAAATACGCACTACTACTACTACTACTACTACTACTACTACTACTACTACTACTACTACTACTACTACTACTACTACTACTACTACTACTACTACTACTACTACTACTACTACTACTACTACTACTACTACTACTACTACTACTACTACTACTACTACTACTACTACTACTACTACTACTACTACTACTACTACTACTACTACTACTACTACTACTACTACTACTATAAACGTGATAGCAGCATAATTTTTACCCTCATGTTACCTTTATCAAAATTGCTAAACAATTCAGTCAAAGTGGCTTAATACAGGCAATATTGGTATTTTTTTTTTAATTTATCATGTTCTAAGGGTAGTTAAGCTATTTTAATTCATTGGAACTGTTTCTTTATGGTAAAAACTAAGTTATTTATATCGCAATTGTTTAAGCCTTTATAGACAAGTAGCACTAGGGATCATTTACTGTTCCTCAACTCCCCATTGTACCCGATTAAAAAGCAACAGTTTTAACTTAAAACACCTCTAATTCCCTCCTAATTCAGTTTCAGAAATGTTCATGGTAAACATATGAATTTGACTACAGAAATATGTCAATTTTTTTCGATGATTCAATATGACTACACAAAAAATTATTTTCGTAATTCGTGAGTAATAAGGTAAAAGTTTGTTATATTATTGTTTCTTTACATTTGAAAGTTTATTTTTAACATTAGTTTAACAATAAAATACTAACAGCGTCCCGATAATGATGCTTTAATACAAATATTTAGGTAGCATATTTAGATCATAGTTAGGGTAAAATTTGAAAGTTTATTTGGATTATTATTCACTTTTCAAAATTTATTACATTTTACTAAAAAAGGTTTTTTTACCTATTAATAAATATAACAAAAATTGTATACTCTGATAATAATAATTAAACTTCAATGAAAAAAAAACCGAATTGTAATCAAACTCCTTTGAGCGACGTTAGGTGGAAAATTAATATAATAGCATCGACCTGAAATGCTGTGATGAAGACTGTCTGAATGATCAATGGTTTTTTTTTAAATATTTCAAGAATTTCAAAAAAAAATGATTTTGATAATTACTTTGATAATAATCTTATATCCCTCTCCTTCCCCCGTCCTGCCCCTGCCTTTTTGTTTTTTCCATATAACAGTAGTTTTAATAGTGAATTATAAATAAAGAAAATGGGTTGCAAGTATATGTGAAAAAACATATTTTAGAAGGGAGGCATAAAAATTCTAAGGTTCCTAATAATTTGCTAACAAGTGAGCATAAAGTTCAAAAGAAAAATGCATGTTGTATTATCATACCGTGAAATAAAGGTTGTGGGTTGGAAAGAAAGTTGAGAAATTATAAAAAATGTTCTTCAATTTTAAAACTTGATCAAATAGCAATTTGGAGGATTAATGCAAATCCTTTTTAATTAGAAAAAAAAATTTGTGGTAGAATTCAATGTCACATAGGGTTGAATTCTTAAACAGCATTTTTTGTAAAACTTAGTAATTTCACATCCTTAATTCTGTTAAATTAGGGATGTGGTATTTTTACAAGAAGTTTTGCAAAAATACTTTTTGCTTCAAAACTAAGTTTTACAAAAATTTTGTAATCTGTTCTATATATGATCTGAAAATTTGGTGTACTGCCACTATGTTTTCAGATTATAGACATTAGTCGCTTTTTAAAACATTATTGCACGTAAACTTGGGTTTATGTTTCCATTGGTGGAAAATGACTGACTTTTGAAACCTGACATGAGAATTCTAAAATTTTTGGAATTTTAAGAAATTATTTGCTTAAGAGTAAAATTCCCTGAACCACTATAATTCCTCACAGCCATTTCTCTGGAATTTTGGCTGTCAACTGCCTAACATAATACAAAATTTCTTGGTAATATTATGTAAAAAACTTATCTTTCCTTAGTCTTTTTCATTTTACTTTGCCTGTATTTTGTGATATTTTAAGCTCTTATTTCTTAAAACTGTCAATCATAACGAAATGTACTGCAACAATTAGCAACAAGTACCATATTTTAGTCAAGTCTTTAAACGGCTCGAAGAAATCTGTCTTAATTTTATCAAAATAGTTACTTTATTGCCTGATCACTTTTTTAGAGGGATGTTTTTAGTCAGAACGAATGTGCAAAATTTTGCAAGGTTTGCATAAGCGGTAACTCTTACACATAAAATCTGAAAAATTAGGTAACCTTTCAAAGAATTTTCTCGAAATTTTTTTAGTTGGTAAAGAAAATAGTAATATGAAAAGAAATCATATTCAAATAAGTTCTTTAACAGATTAATACTCAAAAATAAACACTGATACATTCAGAAGAAATTTGACTACTCAATGTACTTAAAGACAAATCTATGAAATACACAGTTATTTAGGGCAATAAAAAATTGAAAAATAAATTTTCTGTTTTAAGAGGCTCTTAACCAAACATTCCAAGTTTTTCAACAAATCTTATCCAATAGCTTCTCTTAAAGTATAATCCGCTGTTAAGAATTTACATAAAATTAAAATATTTAAAGTTGTATGAAATACTTAAAAACGTATGTATTTTTTTGTTTTGCTCATCGAGAAAATAGTTTTAACTTGCCTTACTTTCCAATATTTGTTTTTGTAACTTATATTAAACATTAAAAACAAGGGACATGTGAGAATTATATTTATTATGAACGTTCGTAGTTTTTTTAATTTTTTTTCTCGCTATTTTATGTGAATAACATGGTTATAAACCAAATTTAAACAGCTTATTTAAAAGTTTAAATGACCTTATTTATAGCATGCTGAAACTATTATTTTAACTCTATAACTTATTGAAAAAATACCTCTTTGTTTAAAATTGAGGTAGCGAAAAGAAATCTATATATAGGATCTTTCATGACAATATTGTAAAAGGTTCTTTCAAAAAAGTTTATAAAATATTTTTTGTCGCCAAGGGTTAACTATAACATGTTTACCCGAGTTTGAATACTTATTTCAATAGTTATTTTTTGACTTTTATAAATTATTAAATAATTTGTACTAGAATTTGTAAAAAACAGGATCTCATTGGAGTAAGAAAAGAAAAACTTCTTAATTTTAGTTGTATTTATGCAAGAAAATTGCAAGCCACCTGGCATTGTATCAAGTATAAAATTAATTGAAATGCTTGAAACATATGATGGAACTTTAGATGCTGATGAGTGGATGCAAAGAACAAAAATGATAGCTGAAATGCAGAATAAAAAGCTAGAATCACTTTTTTCGATTCTTCCTCAAAAAAAATGCTTATTTGGTTTAAAAAGTATAAACTGTTGACGCAAATAAAGTCAGGCAAGTGCTGGCAGCTTTCTTTGTGAATGCTTACAGTGCAATGAGCTTTTTACGAAATAAATTATCAGAAAATTCAAAAAAGACAAAAATTTATTTAGTATGTTAATGCAGAGGGTTGCACCACATTGTGAAAAATTGTTTATACACTAAAAAAGAGCATAAACAATACTAAACAATGTGGTACAACCACATTGCAAATCGTAATCTCCAGACAGTTTTTCAAATATGGTGACAATGGACATGTGGATTTGAGATACCTAAAGATGCAGGAAAATGAGTCTGTGCAACCTCGGTTTTAAACAACAGTGGAATTAGTGGAATTATTTGTTTGAAAGGTAATAGTCTGTTGGTGACAGATGTGGTGACAGTTATAAACGCGGGATGTTCAAAGACAATTTTAAATAAAAAGATTTTGTCTGATAAACAAAATAAATGATTAAACTCTTCAAAGGTAGTGACTTTAGAAAGAAAGGTTCATCAATATATAGAATGTGACTTTCGAGGTTTATAATATTGAAAAACGCCACAAAGTTATTTTTATAGATTTTTTACTATTTGGAGTTAATATGAGTCTCGAAATGAGTTCCACTAAGTTATCAAAAGAATTTTTATTTCTTCATCAGAAATTGTGAAGTTTAGGGCTAGCTAATGTGAAATATTTGTTAATTTCATTTTTTTAAGCGAAGATAAAGCTAATAAAATCGAATTAACATTCAAAAGGAAATGGAAAACTGGGACGAACCTGAATGACTGTTTAACAATATTGCTTGATACGAGATACCAAAATAAAGGCAGAATATGAAATTCAGGATTGTGTCAAACGTAAATGGTTACTTAAGTATGATGAAAACATGATGGGACTGCCCAAAAGAAAAATTCCTTTAATGGCTGCAACTTATTTTGCATTAGAGAGAAACTAGCAATTTCATTAAGAAATATATAAGAGATGAAGATATAAGTGTTGATAAGTTGAGAGAATAGAGAAGAATGGAAACAAATTAACAATCGTGGATCTACTAAAGGTTTATCTCCATTTAAAAATTTAGGAATACCTTAGGCCCTCCGCCGTGTGGTATTTTAGAACAAAATAAATTGTTAAAAAAGCTTGATTTTAGATAAAATGTTGCGCCAATAACTATGAAATGCCATTAATGACTAAGACGTGTTGGTGAAGAATGGAAAATCTTATTACGAAAATGACAACTTTATTAATAAGAATGTAGTGAGTCTCGAGACTTTTAAGAAATTTTAAGACTTTTAAGAAAGGTTTAATGAACGATGAAGCATATTAGTAATAATGGGGTTGCCGTATTGGGATTATATGTGCAATAAGTTGGTGACAAATTAATAAGGTCTAGAAAATTGAGAAAATCCCAAAAAAGTTAGGCAGGAAAGTAGTGGTTTCAGTCTGTGGACAGTTGGTGGATCATTTACCAGTGTGTCGTTGGTTAAAAATTCTTGATTGTCTTTAGAAAAAAATAGTTTTTAGTTTGACATTGAGTTAGGACAATAAAGTTTGTGATAAGAACTTAAAACATGTTTTTCAAGAAGCCTGTGCAGAGATTAAAAGTTGCAAGCCAGTTTGTGGTTGTTGAGCTGTGCATGGGATGGAGAGAAAGGTATGGACTAATGCAACTTTTTTAGTAATGGGTGCTGTTATTCAAATTGGTAATACAACTGTAGAAGATGCAACAAGTTTAAAAAAAAAAACAAGTTTAAAAAAAAATTCATTTAAACTTGGCACAGTTAGACATGGTAAAGAGAGGAATAAAAAGGACATTGGTATATAAACTAGAGAAAATAACAATTTTTAAAGATTTTGCAGCAGTGTTCCACTGAATTTATAACGCGCTAACTGGTAACTACTACTACTACTACTACTACTACTACTACTACTACTACTACTACTACTACTACTACTACTACTACTACTACTACTACTACTACTACTACTACTATTAAAACTACTACTAAGTTCAGCATTAATATAAAGAGATCTTTTTAAAAATAATAAAAAATGACTTGTTGTTATTGAAATAAATCAAAAATAAATAAGAACTTACAAAACATTTTTTTTTTGTTCTCCTTTATTTAACTCAAAAAATTTGACTTCATAGCATAGACAATAAAGATAATGTAATATAAGAAAATAATATAATAATATTATTACAAAATTTACAAAATAAACTATATTAAAAAAGCCAATACAGACAAATTAATGAGAATGAACCAAGAAAAAGTTTAATAATGTTAAGAGGTTGATATTTTAATAAACAGACCAACACTAATTTAGAAGTACAGTGAAAATGATAGCCTATCGTAATAACAACATTAAATAGCATATATAAGAAAATTTGTTTATTTATTGTAGAAGATAGTAATGCGTCATGCAATACCATTCAAGTCTTTATAGTGGTTTTCCTTTCTTGTGATGGAACAAGGTCTTCCAGGTAGTTTGCTTTGTGCATTAAGAAAAAAATGTAAGACCAAAGTTGATAAACCGAAAGAATTGAATTGGGCTAAAGAACACAAAAATAGGACACCAGTTGACTGGAATAATGTTCTTTGGTTGGATGAATCAATATTTAAACCGTTTTGCAATTAACAGCTGGTCAACAACCACCCGAAATAAAAAAAAAAATTATTTTAACATTCCAAAATGAATTCTTGCTGGTTATGGTTGAATAGTTAAAAAAATAAATTAGACTTTTGAAAAATAAGCTTTGACAACTAATCAGGATGTAATTTGTAAAATTTACTAAAATTTCATAAAATCATTCAACTTTAAAAAAGGGTTTAAAATAGTTTTATTGTTTACCATATATTGCTTTAATTCGCTTTGTTGATAAATATTATATATGACATAAAGTATATATATGTATATCAATTTTTTATTTTAAATGATTAATTTCATTATAATGGTGATGAAAGTTCTTATTCCATAAATGATTGAGTTTTTAATTTATCATTATTTTTATAAAAAAATTTAATATATTATTTTATTATTAATATAATAATACTTAATAATTGCTGAATTAAACAAAGAATATTTTTATTTTAACTGTATTTAGTCACTTTGTTTTTTGTTTTTTTTGTAAGTTTTTGCTGCAAAGTGCAATTATTGATTAATTTATGATTAAATTTAAACTAATTGCAAGTTTGGTTTCTTTTTTCTATAAAAATTCTAAATATATATATTTAGATATAAAAATATATATACTCAAATATAAATATATATAGTCAGTGCTAAAAATGAATTATTTTTAAATAAATTTAAAATTATGAAATTGTTTAGATATTTATATATATATATATATATATATATATATATATATATATATATATATATATATATATATATATATATATATATATATATATATATATATATATATATATATATATATATATATATATATATATATACATATATCTGTGTGTGCAATATTTACCTTCGTGATCTTGAAGATGCAATAGTAACTGTATTATTTTCAGATATTTCTTTTTTGATATTGCTTTTATTTGTTGGTCTTGATTTGTAACTTTTATTTATTCTCATTTTTTTTACTTTATAATTATTGTCTTCTAAATTAGGATGAAGTAGATTTTCATATGAAGAAATATTTTCATTTTGAGGAGAGTTAAGAAGTTTATCATCATTTTCAGGAATATTTACAAGTGCATCTGAGATTAAAATACTGTTATCACAATGTTTTCTTTTTGTACTTTGAGATTTGATCTAAAATTAACAAAATAAAAATAAAAAAATTAATAAACAAGTTTATATGTATAGATACACACATACATGCATATATACATACATTCATACATACATACATACATACATACATACATACAAACATACATAAATACATACATACATACATACATACATACATACTGCCGCCCTAAGTAAAAACGCAGTAAACAACAAAAATGACATTCTGAGAAAAAGCCACTTTTAAATTTTGTGTGAACTATATTTTTTTAACTTACGGCAAAATGAACTATGGGTTTGATGACTTCGGAATATACCACAATATTTTTATATAGAGCGTTATTACACAGAAAACGATGTTAAAACGTTTGGTGCAATAATCTCGATTTTTCAATTTTTGCGATTACTGCGTTTTTTCTTAGGACGGCAGCATACATATAAAACACATTCTAGTTTGGGTCCACCTACATTATAAATCTTTACATTCTAACTATTCTAGGAATCATTTAGGATTTTACTCTCATGCATTTAAAATTTCATAGAATTTACATTAATGCTACACTGTATTGCAAAAATCTGACACTAATTCAACAGTCTGAAGCCTTCACCAATTCATCCAATAGACCAGAAAGACAAGCAAACTTGTTATGTTTACTGGCCCTTTCACCTTTTTCACTGCAAATAAACCTTTACTCTATTTAAACACTTAATTTAGCAACTTTTAAAAATAAATTTTTATAAAATATCCACATTTTTTATAACTCAACATTAGTTTTTTAAATTTTCAGTTTTTTAAAAATGATATTTTTATAACTTAACTCAATATTTGTTATTCAGTATAAAATATTTATTTTGATCTTAAAAATATGATGTAATATCTCATTATAAAGCCAATTATTAATATTATTTTTATTATTGTTAAAAACTATGATTTAAATTTTAATTCATTTGATAAATCATTTGATAAATCATCAGAAAAAACTAGAAAAATAAAGCATTAGTTTAATGTAGTATTAAAAATAACTGCAAACCACAACTAAACGAATTAAGCGGTGATCTAATATTTTAAATAAAAGAAATTGCAAAATAATAATAAGACATAAAATACTTTTATATCTTATTAAAATCTTATTCAACAATTTTTATAAATTAAATATAACTGTCAATTAAATAGCTTGTAACTCCCAGATATGTATATAAAATTAAAGACAAAGGAGTTTGAAAACTAATATAGAGCGATTTTAAAATATATCTTTTATTACTTTTTTTTATTATTAATTAACTAATTTTTAATATAAAAAATTATGTTTTAAAAATAATTCCTCAACTAAACAAAAATTCATTTTAATGTTTCATACAATGCGCAAATGTCTTTAGTACAATTTTTTATTATTAATTTTTAAATTACGGTATAAATGTGTTGGACCTTAAATAATAATTATATTTTTTCAGGGTTTTTAAAAAAATAAGAATTTTAGGACAAAAAATATTTCCAGAAATCGCAATTCCTGATCACTTAATTCAAACCTTGCATATTATGAACTTATAACACACTACGTGTAAACTTACACTTTTCTTCAAAAACTTTACCCCCTTCTCCATTTAAACACAATAACTTTTTGTCTCTGAGGGCTTCTTTCTTCTGCATGCTTTGTCAAATACTTCAAGATAGCTTTTCTTTAAAATTTTTCACATTTCTTATAAAGGTCTTGAAAGTTTCTTCTTATAAATCTGGTTAACCTGTGCAACAACCTGAGCAACAACCTGTGCAACAACCTGTGCAACAAGTGTTAAAACATTTTCTTTTAAAAACTTTGAAACAGATTTTTACAATGCTTTTCCAAGTGTTAACCTGATTTAAACTTTATTTTCACCAAGTATTTTTATATTGATGGCATCACTAGGTCATTAGCATTCAAGATCAATGGGCTCTTTTTTAACCTTATCAAACTTAAACTCCTAGGTAGGTAGTCTTTGAAATAGCTAAAGGGTTATTGGACTATAAAAAATTTTTCTATTAGGATCAGTTATAGATTATGACTAAACATATAAAAATAGATATAAATAAAAAATAAAATTAAAAAATCTATAAATTCACAGAGCATAATAACTAAATAAAAAAACAAAAAAAAACTAATAAAAAAACAATTCAAGATTTTAATATTATAACATTTCTTCTAACTATACTAGTAAAATCTGAGATCAAATGTAGATAAAAATCATTCTCACATCAACGAGTGGCTTTTTATGTCTATAGTTTGTAGCAATAAGTGCAATCATCGATAGTGTCTTTCCAACACCCATGTCATCAGCTAAAAGTCCACCATTAAGAGAACTTGGCCTTGTTTCTGTCATAAAATTTGTACAAGAATTACAATACCATTTATCAACAAATGTCCAAAATGGAGGTAAATCTGTACTATTTTCACAGGACGACATCCACCATAATGCTTGTTTTTGATGAGGATAAAGACTTGTTTTAACAACCTAAAAAATAATTTTTTATTTTGTTCAAAACAAGTTTATATACACATACAAAAAGAGAAATAAAAAGATTTAAATATTTTCATTTCTCTTTTTGTACAATCAAATTAAAAATTAGCATAATTCAAAAATATCATTTAAACAGTGATATTAACGCATCTGGTCCCAAAATAAGTAACATTTTAAATTTGTTTTTGTAAACAAAGTTCTCATATCTCCAAAAATAAATAATAGTATATGCAAATTCAACTTATGTAGATTACACTTTTATCTTTTATATTTTTTATTGTAATTCTGAACAGAACAAAGCTATATAAAATATTATCATAAAAACAATAGTGTATGTATGGCCAAAACCAGCTTACCTGGGAAGGTAAGCTGGTTTTGGCCATACAAAATAAGCATACAATAGTGTATGTATGGCCAAAACCAACTTACCTGGGAAGGTTCTTGACTCTGCAGCTTCTTAGCAACTTCAGTAAGATTTTCAAACAAACTTTCAAGTTCTTTATTGACCTTAATTGACCAAAATAAAGGATTTTATTTTTATACTTTTTATATATTTTTTTACATTTTTACATAAATAACATAATTCACTACAAAATTTAAAAAAATATGAATATATTTCTTATAGAAATAATTATTTCTGAAAATATTTCTATAAAAAAAAAAAAAAACTAATCTTCTAAATATATATATAATAAAGAAATATAGAATATATAATATTCAATGACGAATTCATGATATATGATATACACACACCAAAAATGCTAAACAGTAAATCAATCTTAAAAGCTTAAATCAGGAAATGGTTTTAAATCCTTAAATTATAAAATGGCTTTGAATAAATTTGAAAAAAGTAAAAAATATAAAAACATAATAAAATATAAGTTAAATAACTAAAAAATCAACTTTCACATAATTGCATTAGTGGCAAAACACTTGTCTTATGTCAATAATACACGAAATTTGATCATTTGGCAAAATAATTGATGAAGTGGAAATATAGCAACATGAATATAATAGAAGCATTTATTGTTTATAGGTATTGCGGTTTCAAATCATAAAATTTTTAATATACTTCTATCTTTAATATGTTCTAAGGCCATAACTTGAACATAGTTCTCTATGTTATTTTAAAAAAATATTTACCTTGACACTAAAAGAAAAAATTTAAATGCAACCGAAAAACGACCACTAAACTTAGTTTTTATAGACATATATGTACATTAGGGTAGATTTTCTCTGATTTCTATATTTATTATTAAAAAAAAAAAAAAAAATGAGACTAATATGAGGAAAATTGGACAAGAATTACCTCAGCAGCAATTTTTGACCAAATTAGACAAACTTTCAGAACTTTCCATATTTGATATTTTTTATTCCGAATATTGATACACCCTTATTTTCAAATGCATTATTTTTAGTTCATTAAAAAATTATTTTAAAGAAGAATTTGTTAATAAACTAAAATTTATAAGAATTTATAGGCTTTATTTATGGCTTTCATGCAGCATTTCAAGCTCTTCTTTCCTTATCTTGCTCTAGTCAATAACTTGTATTTTGTCATCATGTAAAATTACGCCAAAATCCTCCAGTACAGCTAATGCCATAGTGGGAAAGCATATAGTAATGAAAATTAACTGCTTGAAAAAATGATTAGGGTTTAAAAAAAAACTGACAAAAATTCAATGATTAAGATCAAAGTTAATATTTTCTAATTAATGTTTAAAAATATATATTTTAAAATTCACAAATGTAGATTATTATCTAAAAATAGGGAAAGCAGAAGTATCTAAGAATAGTACACGTATCTAAAATTGACTGCTCGAATAAAAGGATCAATGTATCAACGTATTTAAATTAATAATAACATGCAAGGAGTGTTGCTACATCGAATGACAAATAGGTAAAACACACAAGGAGCGCTGCTACACCGACTGATAAATAGGTAGAACATGCAAGAAGTGTTGACACATCTACTGAGGATTTGGTTTGGGCAGGCAGTCTATCATTTAAAAAAAAATGAATCATAATCATTTGCTTAATTTTTGACATTATTCAATTATTTTGATATTAGTCATTTTCTACTAACTTTGATCTTATTCTGCTTTTAGGATTTTCAATATTATTCATTTTTTCACAATTTAAAAAAAAAATAAAAAAAACAAAACAATTCTCATGCAGATCTGCTGCAGCAGATCTGCATGAGAATCCATAGCGGTCACAGACAAACAAATGAGAATGGAGAGACAATTGCATCTGCTTTAAAAGTAATGATAATAACATTGGATTGTTTTCAAAAATAGCTATTTGTGTTGAAGTGTAACAGAAATGACAGAATCTAGTGACACTACACCAACAAGACTTGAGATTTTTTGCTTTGGATAATCAGCAGATCCGCATGACATCTAACTTGTTGGCAGTTGCAACTCAGGCTTTGAGTATCGAAAGAATAAAAAACTTGTTTTAAATATTAACATTCTATTTACTGAAATATAAATAAAAATATTAGTAAAAATATAGTATAGTATTATCATAGTATAAGCATAACATTGCAAAGAAACTGTACACAGAAACATACATAGTTATAACAGTTTTATTATATAGAAAACATAAAAAATATTTTGATAAATATAGTGATAAATATATGATTTTATACTTATAACATTCAAAAAAAAGTTTTTTGTATTATAGGCTAAAATCAAACCAAATTCAAACTATATATACAATAACTAGCAGTAAAATAACAATTTAAAACAAAACAAACTATTTAAATAGAAAAGATTTAGCATATAATCCATTCTCTACTTGGAATTTCAACACAAAACATAATTGATTAATATTATTACTAGTGCCGTGGCAAGGCTTCCCTATGCTCCATTTCAATAAGAAGGAGAATGGGGGATATGAATTAAGGGGCTCTTTTGCATATCAAAGCAGCTTCTTTTTTTATTTTATTATTTATTTGTAATACCTAATAGAGAGTTTATTAGGATTTTGAGAGCCAAATGACAGGTTATAAGGATGGTAAGGGGGTCTTCAACCCACTAGCCATGACACTGATTATTACTAACAATATTATGAAGTATAGCTAAATTATTAACATTATTAAAAGATATTAAATTATGAATGAAATTATAAATTACTAACTAAATATTAATAATAACATTTAAAAAAATAGTTTCTATTGAAACTATTAAAAAAATTGAAACTATTAAAAAAATTTCAATAATTTTTCTAATAAAAAAAGTTATTATCACTCCACCCTATTGTAAGTATGAAGTTCACCCATATTGACAACATTAAATGTACCACAACTATTTCTAGTATTCGAAAACAAAACCATATACTTGTGTGACCAACAGCCTAATAAAGTCAAAGAAGCAGCCTTAATGAGCCAAAATTTAAACTAGCAAAGCACCCTAGCAATGGTGTAGTTATAACAAACCGTGGTATAGTTATAACTAACAATTACAACTTTCCAGCCTTTATTTGATTACTCGAATTACCAAATTTCATTTCAGACATTTTTACAACATGATATACTTAAAAATTATAGGATAAAAGATATTTTGGTTACCATGGATATTTTGAATCTTTTTTCAATAAAACAAAGAACTTAACAAAAAGGTTGACCAGTCATTATATCAACTATTTTTTAATGAACGAAAGTATTCAACAAAAGGTCAAAGCCGTGTGTAAAATTTTTTTCACTATACAAAGTGTTAAAAATTTTTAATTTTGATTTAAAAAGTTATAAACGTTTTTAGATTTTAAAGACAATCAAAATCTAAAAAAAAGAACGTAAAAGTAAGTATAACCTGAGTTATACAATACTAAATAGTATATATAAAGCAAAAACAATCTAAAATTACCATCCACAACAGTTTTGTAGATATTTATAATTTTCTGTATAATTATTTATAAACTTATTTGCTTATAGTTATTTATAGCTCTAAGTTTGCAAGCAATAAAGCAAAAAAAAAAAAAAACCTTTTAAAAATTTTTTTAACTGAAAGAAGCTCAGACTAGTTGAAACATTTATTACAAAATTAATAACCAATGAAATAAAAACTCACTGAATTCTACATACTGTCAAAAGTAAGCATTTTTAAAGAACAAGTTAGCAATGGACAACAGTGAGATTATATTTTGCAAGAACTTGGAACTAACCAATCATGTTCTGAATAACTCATGAACCATGTTCCAAAATTACTTAAAGTTTCAATAATTGAATACACCATAGTCAAGCAGTAACTAATGATTGCACCTGCTGAAGAAGCTTCGGATTCAAAAGCTCTGGAATCCTACAAGAATATTAAGGTTATTAATTATTATTGAATTTTTTAGAGTGTTTTTTAAATGTTTTTGGTTTTGCAATGTTTTCTTGAACCAATAGACTGACCACCTAAGCTAAACATTAAGATGCAGCCATTTTACAGCATTCAATTTTCAGGAAAGGAATGCAGTACCCTGTTAAAGCATGTAAACATACTTCAAGGAATGGTTGAAAAATCCTGCACATTTTAAGCTATGAAAGACTCTTCAGAAGCGTTTTTTGTTGGTTATTATTTTGATAAGCATTAAATAAAAATTTACTGGATGAATATTAGATTCCAGGAAAAAATTTAACAGTTCAAGCAACCATACCTCTTCTTGTCAGCCGCCTTAGTACAGACTGTATTGTACAATACTCCAGAATTCATTTAACAATATGGCAAATTACTTTAATTATCATTATCAGAATTCACCAATATAATGGCAAATTACTTGAGTAATCTAACATTAAAATTCAAGTTACTTCTAGGGCCATTTTTCTATTTTCCAGAATGTTTGTTTAGTTCTTTGTTTAACTTTATTTCAATCTGAACTCATCAGTTTCTTTCTGCTTTGGCTTTACATAACTTTTTTGTTCGATTCTTTTAAAACCATAAAATCACTTTTCTTTTATGCATTAATAACAACTTTATCTTTTTACATTCAATTCAATTTATCTTTGATGAAAATGTTTTGTTCTGACTGCTGTTAACTTGTCATTAACAATCTTTTGTAAGGGGGTCAGATTGTCACTTTGTTTTTTTAATTTTTGTTAAATTTACTCCTTAATTTCCAGCTTTGTGTCAACTTTCATTTTGCACAAAAAATATGAAAATCAATAAAAGTTATTCTAAATTCTTTTTGGTAATTTTTTTAATGACACACTTATTTTAGCTTAACCATAAACTTACTATTCAATACCAATTGTAATTTAATACGGATTGTAAACATAGTTGGATCTTGCAGCCAACCTCCAACCATTATAACATTGTCATAATGTCGCTTTTCTTTCTCTTTTCTACAAATACTATAATGGGCACTGCTCTAAAGAGCTAGCATCTCTTGTGCCATCTACTAAAATTCATTCTTGTGTTACTCGTTATTCAATTAAGTCTCATCCTTTTACTGTAACTGTTCCTAAGTGCACCAAAAATTCTGATTTGTCTAGTTTTTTTCCTCAAATATCAGTCGTTTGGGATTTGCTTTCATTATCTTGTTTTCCTGATTCTTATTATTTGAAATATTTTATGTCATCTGTTAATTGTTACCTTGCTCTATTAATTTCATCTTTTCTCTTCCAGTAACTTCCAACTCTAATAGTGGTTGCTTGCAGCCTTTTTGGAAATGGAGATATTGAAAAAAATAAAAAATAAAAAAATAAAAAGGTCCTACAAGAGATCCTATAAAAATTATAAGGAACATTCCTAAATGAAATTGTAACTGGATTTTATATTGGATAATCCTATTATAAATCTATAAAAAAAAAATTGTATTTAAAACTTCAAAAAGCAGACCAGAATCCAGATAAAACCCCATACCTCTTGACTCATATGGGCCTCCAAACTAATGCCGCAAAACTAAAACTTCCAAAATTTATAAATTCCAATATGATTAAAGTCCAACATCATTTAATAAACACACATTAAAAAATTGTCATTTATGTTAATCGTACATGACAATTTATATTATTAATTTTATGTATGTATTATATAGTATAAAATTATATTTATGTGAATTTAAGTAATGATTTTTATATCATTAAAAGTTAAATTGTGTTGTTAGCATATTTCAAAGTTCTGCGTTTTAATTAAATTTAATTTTAAACCTTGCTAAAAACTTTTGAACAACTATTAAAAAAATTACTAAAGAAATCCAAACTCTAAATGAAATCTAAATTTGAAAAAGATTATTTATTTCTCAAAATAATTTATAAATAACATAATAATCTTTTGTTTGTTTTATCACAATTTAGTTTTTTTTTTTTTTTTTTTTTTTTTTTTAAATGTATTTAATGAATTTTTCCATATACAAATAATAGATATACTTTATCTAGTTACCAATAAGATATATTTAAAGATAATTTATGTTCATAAATAAAACTTATGCCATACTTAATATGATTTTCAATTAAAAACAAAAAGTTTTAATTGCATAAGGAAAAAAAAAAATTATTAAACGAAAACACTTGAAAATATTTTTTAAGTGTTTTTGTTTTATAGAAATTCTTAAAAAAAAGAAGATAATTGCAAAAAAAGGAGATAATTGCAGTTTTTTAAAAAAAAGAAAAAGTCTTATAGTTACTTTTACACTTTTAAACTTTTAGACTTTTGACCTGTTTTCTTAACATGGCCAACCAGCACAAAATGTGTTTAAAACATCTAAAATATGTATTTAAATTTTAAAATGTTTAAAAAAAACACGCCTTGTGACCACTGGCTAAAAAAAACTACTTTTAAGTTTTAAAACCATTCACAGTAGAGACTTTTTAAATTGATAATTATTTAAAAAAAAGTGACCTTATTTTTATTTTTTTGAAGGGGGAGTGGAAGGTGAGGGTAACGGGGGAAGGTAGAAATTTATTGATTGGTATGTCCCAAAATATTGCTAGATATGGTGCTGAAAAGAAATTGAATCTCAACAAATATAAGAAATCACAATAACTCATAAGAAAATAAAGAAGAAGGAAAAAGATGAATGAAACTAAGTTATTTAAAACTTTACCTTATCTTTTGAAAGTTTTATTAATTTGCCAGCACTGAATTTATTTGCAACATAAGAAGGCTTTTTTTTCTGTTGATTAATTTGTGACATAGCCCATGAACTACCCCAAGATGGTTGTCTAATGAAACTAGAAAATAATATATAAAAAAAATGCAATTAAAAATTAAAACTTTTATATATATTTAAATTTATTTTATTATTATTATTATTATCATTACTGACATTAAGTGTTGAATACGAAATCAAAACTTCTTCTAATCTTCCTTAATCTTCCCTAACTTCAGTTTTAATCTGTTTTATTCCTGATTTTATGCTTTTTGCGAATAAAAATTCTTGCTGCACTTAATCTGCTGTGTAAATAAAAATATTTAAAAAAAAGAAGAGTATAATCTAAATTAAAAAACAACCTTTCATTGACTCCTCCACTAAGTCTATAGCCATTAGCTTCCATTAAAGCAAAACATTTATCCATGTTTTCCCCAGGAACGCCATATAAAGATATATCACATTGCATTGAAAATTTATTATTCTTTCCAAATGGAACAACACTTTAAAAGAAAAAAAAAAGGTATATAACCATATACAGCATACGTTTGAAATTTACCGCCAACGCATAAAAAAGTGCTGGCCGGACAGTAATTATTTGTCTGGAGTATGCAATTTTAGAAAAATATTTGTTTTTTGTACCTCTTTAATTAGAATTTGATTAAGAAAAAAATTTTGTTGCAATTTAAAAACACGCTTGAAAAAAAAAGCCAGCCGTAGTATTGGTGGGCATGTGGGCGAGCGCAAAACTGCAAGAACGTGAAAGCACTCGTCAAACGGAGAAGACTGATACAGGTATGTGTGCATATATACTACATCTATATATCTACTACTACTACTACTACTACTACTACTACTACTACTACTACTACTACTACTACTACTACTACTACTACTACTACTACTACTATATATATATATATATATTGTGGTTTTGGTTGGGGCAGGAATCTTTTTTTTTTCAATATTCATTTTTTTCTTCTTTTTCCAAAAAAGAAACTGTATTTTTAGGTATGCAAAAAAAAGTTACAAAATAGTGAATAAATTTGCATTAGTAAGCGCAAGCGTGCGTGTCTGTGTGTACATATATATAAATCTTTAAAATTTTGTCCAACACTTTGCAGATGACACAAACCTTCTCTATTTTAATAAGTCTATAAAAAAAATCAACAAATATGTTAACTATGACCTTAAAAAACTATGCAACTGGCTAAATGCCAACAAAAGTTCCCTTAACTTTGATTTAATGTTATTTAAAAGTCATCAAAAAAATTAGATCAGCAGCTCAAAATTAAGTTAAACAAGAAAAAACTTTGACTTTGAAAAAATTTGTAAACTACTTGGGTATAAAGCTAGACAAAAACTTAGCCTGGAATTACCATGAATAGATCCCTTGCCATTCTGTCAAAGCTAAGACATTTTATACAACAAAAAAACTTTAAAATCTATTTACTATGCTTTGTTTCACTCTTTCCTTTAATCATGGACTCAAAACATAAGTATTATAAATCGCCTATTTATCATGCAGAAAAAAGCAATCAGGATTATTGAAAATTTTATGAATATTTGGGATAAGTTTCAATCTGTAGTTAAAATAAGCAAATTTGTAGAGCGATTTTTGTGTTTTTAAGAAGTATATATTTTAGGTATTATAATCATATAAAGGTAAATTATAATCATTTTATACAGTATATTTTATACTTATATAGTATTTCTTATATATTATTTATATATTATTTATACAGTATATTTTATACTTATATAGTATAAAATTTTTTAAATCTTTATAACTTAAAAAAAATGAAATTATTATGAAATGAAAATATTATGAAATTGTTGTTTATAAAAGAAAAGACTATAATTAAACTATAATTCCCAAACTATAATTATAGTTGTAATTTGCTTATTGATTGAAAAAGTTCAGCAAGTGTATTTAGCTTAGAACCAGAATGTATAAAAATGTCAACTAAAATAATTAAAAATGTATTCCAAAATAATTAAAAATGTCTACAAAAATAATTAAAAATGTCTGCCAAAATAATTAAAAATGTCTATCAAAATAACTAAAAATGTCTACCACAATAATTAAAAATGTCTACCAAAATAGTTAAAAATATCTATATAAATCAATAAAACTCTAATTAAAGTCTTTTGCAATGCATTTTTAAACTGTACAGATGCTAACATTTACACTAAAAAGCTGAGTAAAAATTTGTGGACTTGAAATCTGTATATCCTTAAAAGATAAACAGCATATCGTGCTATCAGTTTTAGGAGTAGTAATTCTTGGTCTTTTACAGGAATGTCATGGATTGTAGCTATCTTTTGACTTGATGTGCTATCTTTTGACTTGATGTGCTAAATGATATCATAAACAGTTGTCATAGACATCTTAAATTGTGCAATAATCCATTGCTGTATTTGTAAACATTTAGCAAGCCATGTAGTTGCCATATTCTAGAAGAACAACGATTGAATTACACAAAATTTTATTGTATTTAAGGCATAAGATATTTTTCTATTGG
Source organism: Hydra vulgaris (assembly GCF_022113875.1). Taxonomy (NCBI): domain Eukaryota; kingdom Metazoa; phylum Cnidaria; class Hydrozoa; order Anthoathecata; family Hydridae; genus Hydra; species Hydra vulgaris. Next base: position 21,129,325 of record NC_061161.1, read on the forward strand.
TTGATAACTATGGAATCACCCACCTCACTTATTTGTTGTTTTAGTGTATTGCCAGCACCCAAATTTTGCATTTATAAGTAACTATCTACAATAATTATAAAAGCTAAGATCTTTTCTGCTTTAACTGTATATACACACACAAACACTTTATATACTGAATACACTTTTTTCATACATATATACATAATTATGTATATATTATATATATATACACATAATTATGTATATATTAATACATACATACACAATTATGTATATATTAAAGGATATATAAATCAGGAAATGGTTACTAGTTTTGCTTATTTTTATTGCATAAAGCCTTTTTGGAGAGAAAAAAAAAAAAAAAAAAAAGGAAAGAAAAGATTAGTGCCCCAATTCATATCCTCAGTCGATTTAGCAGCACTCTTTTGTAGCAGCAGACTAAGATAGTTGATGTATGTACTGAAACCCCCGACAGCAGGCTATTTCAGTGTGATGTCAGACATACTATCTAAACATGTATTTATATTGAGAATATAATTTTTTTTATGTGACTTTTTATATTTTTAAATCAATAAATAAAATAAAAAAATGAATTAATAAAAAATGTATCAATAATATTTAATTATAATAAACCATAAAGATTAAGGCAAGTTAGCATAATTATAATGAATTTTTATAATTATAACAAGTTGTCATAATTATAATGAATTATTATATTTATTAATTCAAATATTGAAATTATAACTATAAAACAATAACCCTTCAACTTTAGCATATTTTTTATCCATCACAATTGCAAGCACAGCTGCTTGTTCTTTCTTAATATGTCCAACTTGTTGTCCAGAAACATTGTCAACTCGTATTGCATTTTTATCATATTGATTAAGGGGTTCCCGATAGAGAGAAACCATTTCTTTGTTGTTTACTCTTCCATTATAATACCTAATGCCAACAATATCAGCAGTAAAGTGACCATATAAAATTTCTGCATTTTCTTCATCCTCTGAATCACTTAGAACAAGTTGGCTTGAAATCATTTTTTATATTTTAAAAACTATGTAATCAAAATTTTCTAAATAATGGTGTATAACTAAATATAACTTCATAAAGTATAAATAAATAATTATTCATAACAAAAATAAAATTAAAATTTTCAATTTTGATAATAATTACTACTAATGGATAAATTAGACGAAGCACTCAAAATATATCTTTTTATAATAAGAGTAATTTTATAATAGTGAAGCAAAAACTAATTATTAGTTCAATATTAAAAAACAAGGTTACATATTCAATAACAAGGTTACATATACAATAACAAGGTTAAAAAAAAGACTTCATTAGCCTATATATTTTCATAAAATTACATGACTTCAATTGCAAAAAATATTCTATATATAGTTTTTAAAAACATTTCCATTTATTTAACCATTTACTCAATCTGTGAATTTTGAGGTTTTTTAAACGCTAAACTTATTAGTCACTTGTATATATATGAACTCTATGACTATAAGATAATTATTCTCTTGTTTTCATAACAACGATCTGTAGATTTTTGAGTAAAATATAAGGTGATTACTCTCTTGTCTCCATAAGCAATCTGTGAATTTTTGAGTAGCCACTAAAATAATAATTTTAGCATAATACAAATATATAAACAAAAAAGAAATAAAATGAAACTGTAAAAAAAAAAATACTTTTCTTTGTAGACTCTAAAATAATGATCAACATAATCTGATCTTCCAAGCTCTTGGACAAACCTCTCATCATGAGTTATTACTAGCAGTTGAAAATTTTTTTGTGACTGTCGCAATTCTATAATACTATAAAAAAATATTGTAAAAAAAAAAAATATATATATATATATATATATATATATATATAATATAAACAAAAAAACTATATAAAAAGAACCATAAGAAATATATATATATATATATATATATTTATATATATATATATATATATATATATATATATATATATATATATATATATATATATATATATATATATATATATATATATATATATATATATATACATACATATATATATATATATATATATATATATATATATATATATATATATATATATATATATATATATATATAAATGATTACAAATCTAATGAAATAATTTTTTTACTCTTTTAGTGAGTTAGCAAGACTTTCAATATTAGCTTCATCTAAGTTTGTTGTGGGTTCATCTAATGCCAGAATACCACAATTCAAGCAAAAAGTCTCTGCCAATGCTAACCGTATAATGAGTGATGCTAAAACCTTTATCAAATTTTTACATAAAATGTAAAACAATAAATTAAATGTAAACATTAAAATGTAAACATTAAATTGTAACCATTAAATATGTAAACATTAAAATATGTAAACATTAACATATATATATATATATATATATATATATATATATATATATATATATATATATATATATATATATATATATATATATATATATATATATATATATATATATATATATCATGTTGATTGTTATAAATAGTTTTTATAAATGCATATATCATGTTGATTATTATAAATAGCATATGGATTTTGTAAAAATATGATTTTAGAGAAAAGTGGAAAGCATTTAATCTAATTAATAATAATAATAAACTAATAAATGGTAAATAATAATAATGAAATAAATCTAAATAAAAGTTTCCAAACAAAACCACTTTAAATTTTTAAAAACTCAAAGTAAAAAATTAAGAAATTAAGTCTTAATTGAAACATTGAAAAACTTTATTGATAATAATTTCATAAAATTCAATATAAAATAAAAAAAGGAATATATATATATATATATATATATATATATATATATATATATATATATATATATATAATATATATATACATATATATATACACACAAAGTTTAACTACACAATTATAAAAATATTATATGATAAATAAGTAATAACTGAATGTATCTGTGTATGTTCTGTGTATGTATATACAAACCAAGATTAAAAACTGTTAGATCACTGACTTTTTGTCCAGCACTGCATCTGCTCCTCATGTCAAGATAAACTCCACCTTTTAGCATGACTACCTTGAATAAAAAACAAATTTTTAAAAATTAAAAAAAAAAAAAAAGAAAACTATAATTTTTTTTTACAAGTAGTAGTAACGCACTGAGCATTGTGAGGAGGTCAGATAACATTAGTCCATCCCACAATTTTTTTTCGACAACCAATTTTTATACGGAGTGGTATAAAGTGTGGCGTAGAGGTTATATTTATATAAATTACTTTTTTTTTATTTTTTCTTGATAGAAGTATTGTTCAAAGTTACACTTTTTGTAATTTTTGAATAAATTTAGGGCAATTTCCAAACATTGGCGCCAATTGATTCTGATATCAAATCCAATTAATTTTTTCAACAATGTTTTCTCTATGTGTTCGTGTACCAAAAAAAATACTGTGCATATTAATTTAAGAAATATGCTGTGCCTATCTTACTTATTAATGTAGATAAATTACTAATTAATGTAGATAAACACTTTGGCTACTGTAAATTAATTTTTTGTTGATCTTTAGGCTTTTTTCCAGTCACACAACAAACTTTATGATTTTTGCCCCTTTTTGTTATCAAATAATGTTTTTCATCAAAATACTGTTACCAGAGCCTTGGATCAAACAAATCCAATCCAAAATGGTTTCCTTAAAAGATTGAGTAAAGGATTTTCGATCTTTAGTTGTTAACTAAACTTGATCAAAACGTATCAATATGATTCAAAATATATATAAACACATTTTTTCTGTGGTTATTTTAGGAGCTTCAAAAAGATCTAATTGTCGCATCACAGAGCACTGCAGAGGAGCATTTAATTTGGAAGTTTACGCTTCTTTTATGTAAAAAAAAATACATTGAGTAGGCATCGAAACACTGATCAGTGAAGGATGCAGCATTTTTTGGTATTTGAGATAGCTAACAGACATGGTGCAAACTTGAAACATTTGTATGTTTATACTTATGTCAAATAATGATGCTTTGCAAAATATTGCAATGATTGGAGGCTGGAAACTAAAAAAGACCAAAAATTATATCTCCCCTGCTCCAAACAAGAGAGCAACAAGTTAGTAAAATAATTTTTTTGAAATTCTTAACTTTGTTTATATTAATTGATAAATTTTAAGTTTCATAGTAATATTTCTCAGAGTTCATAAATTATAACCATATAAAAATTAAACCCCCCTCAAATTGAGGGGGTTTCAAATTTTATCTAGTCATTATTTTTGAACGCTTAGAGATTGTAAAGCAATACTTAAAATTTATCGATGAAATATAAACTTAGTTAAGAATAGCAAAAAAAAATTTTCATTTTGCTTTCACGTTTGGGGCAGGGGAATAAAATTTTAGGGCTTTTTTTCGTTCCCAGCCTCCAATCATTGCAACTTTTTAAAAAGCATCATTATTTGACATAAGTATAAACATACAAATATTTCAAGTTTTGTCATGCCTGTTAGCTACCTCAAACCAAAAAATGCTGGATCTGTCACTGCCATAGATGTCTTGTTACTGAAGGATGTTTGCATCAGAATTTGTTTAAACGCTGCAAATGTACAATAATATTTATATACATATAAATTTTCAGCTTAAAACAAATATCTCAAGAAAATATGTAAAAAATAATTTTTAAATGAACTTTTAAGGTTCAGAGTTTGCAGTTAGAGATCTGATCAAAATTCAATATATTAGAACCATTCAATAACAAGAAAGCGAGGAAGCAGTCGCCGTAGCTAGCTCTTTGACTCCACTCTTCTTTTTTAAATATTTTTTTTATAAGAACTCTTTATTTGAAGTAGTTTCTGAAGCTTCTCCAAGATCATCACACACTCTACATTACTTTGAATAAACTTTACTGTAAGCACAGCAAAATTGAATTTTTTTTTACAAATTATTTTTTTTAATAAATTTTTTAAACTATGCTTAATAGATTTACATTTTTGCTGTGAGTTCTGATATATTGTTAGCAACTTTAAAAGATTTTAAAAGTTTTGGAATTCATTGTACCTAAAAAGTTTGAGGAAGTCTCATCTCTAGGCATTTTTTCAAACTATGACTTACAATATCAAATATTAACCAGCAGTCTAGTGAAATATACAACTCAAGACTGGTCTTTGATCAACAAAAACTGCTTTCAGAAGGATTTCAGCTTTGATTTGATCTGGTTTTTTGATTTTTTTGAACCTCCCTTTGTTTTTGAATACAGAATAGATTCATATCAAATCACAATTCGAAGTAGGCCTTGATTCGCAAATCAAATTAAATCACGAGTCTAAATAGCATTTTGAGAAAATCTAAGTTTAACTAAAACATAGAGTGCTATTTCTATTGATTTCATTTTTATTATATTTCTACTGATTTTAAGAAAAGTCTGTCATTAGAAAAAAAAAAATTGGTTTAGAGTTATTTTCTTAGTATTTTACATCTGATTTTAAACCATTTTTTTAAAAATATTTGTTATTTTATGACATGAACTATTCTTAAATAATAAGACTAAAATATCATTTTTGTCCAAAATTGCAGAATCAAAACAGTTGCAGGTCAAAAATTGCGACTCCCTGGAGAGAAATTTAGTCAGTCATTCTATTGATCTCTTTGAGTATTTTATTACTCAGAATAAAAATCTGCCTGATTTTAAAGAATTTAATGTCAAGGTGTGTAAAGTAGCTCCATTTTTGTTAATTTTTACCTAATGGTCTGATTTATTTCTGCAAGTTTACAATAATCTCTGCTCTTCTTAAAAGTCTATATGTAAATAATTTTAAAATTAGAAACTTATTGATTTTATTTTTGCAAAAAGATATTTTAAAATGAAGCAGTTTTATCTTTACTATACTATTTTTTAACCTTTTATGCTTTTATGACATAAATAGTTTATTCCCCAGTTTAACAGTTTAATTTACGGTTACGGCTATATGAAGCTCTCTGACATGATAGCAGGAGGTTAACAAGAATAATAGTCAGCTTGGAAATTTATATAACCTTGTATAAACTCTGTTTAAATAGCCAGGACTTAAAGTGGGTTAACTGTTAGGGTGCATCAAAAAACAACAATTTTTTAAAATTGCCTTGTCTGTGCTCTAAACATATGCGATATAATAAAATATCACTGGATAAACAAAAAATTTTGAAAAAAAAAATTTTTTAGAGGTGCCCCAAGTCCTTCGAACATTTATACGGCCCCTAAAATTCTGGGAAAAAAAATTCTTCACAAGTAGGTCAACCTGGTACTCAAAAGAAGTGAAATTTTATAAAAAGTTCAAAAATAATATTTGTTTTATGTAAAAATTATTATTTTAAATTTTAATACTTAATAACTATGGTTTTTAACTAAATTTTTATTTTTAGTCAAAATTTTTTGTTTATCCAGTGATATTTTATTATATCACATATGTTAAAAACAAAAAGTTGGAAAAACGGTTCCATTATTTTATTATTTATACGTTGGCAACCATACACATGGTTGTCAAATCTGTCAGTTAAATGGCCGGTTCTGAAACGTGATATATGACCATTTATGCAATTTCTTAAATGATTTGTTTTTCCAGTATATGTTAATAGACCATTACATGATAAACATTTTTAATAATAAATTACATTCTTCTTTTAAATGACAAAGTTGTTTGGTGGTACGGAAGTAAATTTAGTAATTTGTTCAGGTATTAAGTTTTTATGTTTTTCAACCCAGAATTTTAATGCTGCTAATCCAAGGTCGTGGGGAATCATGTATGCTAATGTGTGACATTGTAAATCTTTACACCACGATTCCCCACAACCTTGGATTAGAAGCATTAAAATTCTGGGTTGAAAAACATAAAAACCTATTACCTGAAGGAATTATTTCCAGTTTCTTTATCGAATCAGTTCCTTTATTTTAAAAAACAATAATTTCCTCTTCAATAACTAATTATTTCACCAAATTACAGGCACAGCCATGGGCACAGACTTTGCACCAGCAATGCATGTCTTTTTAGAAGAAACAATACTTTTTCCAAAAATTTTACCTAGGTTTTTTTCAAATGATAAAGTTCAAAGTATTGAACAGTTCTATTTAAAATATGTTGATGATGGTTTTAACATATGGCCTAAACATCTAGATATAGAAAATTTTAAATTGTCACTAGCTGAATTAAGCAAGTCAATTATCTTTACAATTGATTATGGCATTGAATTTATTGAAAAAGAGAATATTTATAACATATATAATTTTTTAGACATTTCTGTCATTCTTCAAAACAACAAATATATCAAAACAGATATATTTTATAAAGAAACTAATGTTCATGATTATTTAAATTTCAATAGTCTTTATCAAAACAGATATATTTTATAAAGAAACTAATGTTCATGATTATTTAAATTTCAATAGTCTTTATCCTTATCATACCAAAAAAAACATTCCGTTTAATCTTTCAAAAAGAATAATTGTATTTACATCTGATTATACAATAGAAAAACAGCATTTAGCAGAGCTTAAATTATGGCTGAAAGAATGCAATTACCCAGGCAATGTTATTGAAAAAGCATTTCATAATGCAAAACTGCAAGGACCAGCTAAACAAAAAAAAAGCTAAAGAAATCTTTCATTTAGTCACTACACTTTACAGTAATATAAACTGCCAGCCTAAACTAACTAAAACTAATCTTCTATTCAGTCTATCATCTAGTGAAAGAACACAACTACTTTTTTCTAATATTAATCCTGTAATAGTTTACAAACAACCACCACTGAGACAACTTACTTCTACAAAATTTAATTCCGTACCACCAAACAATAAAAATACAGGAATTTTTAAATGTAATGTTAGTTGTTCCAAATTTGTCTATTTTACTTACAAGAGGTAAAATATTTTGAAACATCTAATGGTACTATCTGGAACATAAAGAGTCACATTACTTGTGACAGCAAGAATGTAATTTATTATTTAAAATGTTTATCATGGTCAATCCACATATACTGGAAAAACAAATAATTTGAGAAATCGCATAAATGGTTATATAGCAAGTTGCAGAACCACCCATTCAACTGATAAATTTGACAACTTTGTGTATGGTTGCCAACGTATAAATAATAAAATAATGGAACCGTTTTTCCAACTTTTTGTTTTTATAGAACTTAAAAGTGGTAAAAATTCATTGTCGCATGAAAGTCATTTGCCTAAACAAAAGCATGATACTTTTAACTAAAACTTCTTGTTTTAAAAAACATTAGACAATGATAACTAATAGCAACAATACCTTAATTGATTAAAAATTATACTTTTGTAACACAAATATTTTTTTTTTTTTTTTTTGCATAACAACACTTAAACTAGCACTTCTGATGAAACATTGAAAGCCCTCTAGTGTTAAATATAGTTTGTAGTAATTCTGCTACATATATTTTTTAATATTTTGTTACAAATTTTTTCAGGAATGAAGCTGTTTTTTATATATATACACAATGAAAAATGTCAAGCAATTTTGCTTGACATTTTTCATTGTGTATATATATATATATATATATATATATATATATATATATATATATATATATATATATATATATATATATATATATATATATATATTAGGGCTGTACCGGATTTCGGCTCCGGCTCCTGCTCCGGCCGAAATCCGGCTGTTTTTACAAATCCGGCCCAAATCCGGCTCAGGCAAAAATTTAGCAAATCCGGCATAATTTTAGCCGGAGTTTTGAATTTTGTCAAATATTTATTACATTTTTTTTGCCCGTGTTTACATGTATACCTAATATTTTATTTATAAAAATCAATTTTTTTTGTAATTATATATTTTATGAACCTCATATTTGTTTTGGTATTTGTATTTATATTTCTTTATAATTTAATAAGCTTAGTCTAATTTCAAACAACAACGCAAGAAAAAATTCTGAAGGGAAGACACACGATATTCTACAATGATGCAGGTATAAAGACTATGATGTCAACCCTAATCAAGTGATTGGATGAGCGTTTTAAAAGCATTGAAAAGAGAAACCTCTTTATATACTGACGAGGCTGGTTAACTCACAATTTAAAACTAAATTCTCCTCATTAGAGGCAACACTGAGAGCTGAAAAAAACAAGATTGAAGTCAATCTGAGCATGCTGAACAGAAAATTGACAAAAGTGAAGAAAATCCATCAAAATAAGCCGGGCTTAATAATTTTTCTACATCATCATCATCATTACTCTGGCAATTTATTGATAAAATTATTCAGTCTACGTCCGCTGGTGGCAGGGCACATAAACAACAATTACTAAAAGGTATTGAAACTCAGCTAAGGAAATATCCGAAAGAACCAGAAATAAATAGACACAATGATCCACTACAGTGGCGGAGTGACAAAATCCCGGAAAAAAAGTTCAATAGAATTACTATAAACTTTTAAAACATATGGCCTATAGAATTTCTTTAGAATTTCTAAAGAAATTCTATAGGCCAGAATGGCTGGATCTGTCAGTAGAAATCCGGCAAATCTAGCTCCGGCCGGATTTGAAAAAATTAAATCCGGTACAGCCCTAATATATATATATATATATATATATATATATATATATATATATATATATATACATATATATATATTTAGATTTTCTACTAATATATATATATATATATATATATATATATATATATATATATATATATATATATATATATATATATATATATATATATATATATATATATATATATATATATATATATATATATATATATATATATATATATATATATATATATATATATATATATATATATATATATGTATATGTATATGTATATGTATATGTATATGTATATGTATATATATATATACATATATATATATTTAGATTTTCTACTAATATATATATATATATATATATATATATATATATATATATATAAATTATTCATTATTATCAAAAACAAGGTATCAAAGTGTGTATATAGTTTTTTGAGACACCCTGTATATATATTTAAATGCTTTACATACTTTCATTTTAATATGCAATGGAGAACAACTAAATATATTCAATAAAATACAAACAGGGTGTCTCAATAAAATACAAATTTTTTTGAGACACCCTGTATATATATTTAAATGCTTTACATACTTTTATTTTAATATGCAATGGAGAACAATTAAATATATTCAATAAAATACAAACTCGTACTCAGCTTGTAGACAAAAAATTTAAACTTTATTTATACCCTATAATTATATGATCGTCTTGCTTTTGATGCTCCATTTCCTTCTTCATCTTCTGCTATGATTTCTATAGTGTCAATATCATTTCCTTTGTAAGTTTTTACCCAGTACTCTTTAACTATTTTATTTATTTCATCCAACTTTAAACTGTGGTAACGCATTATAGCACTATCTAATGCTTTGTAATATTTTGCAAGATCAGAACTAGCAAACTCAGTTGTCTTTATTTCAATAACTTTTTCACAATATTTTGGTTCTGCATTTGCATACATAGCACTGGCTAATAAACAATTAATAAATAAAAATAAATAAAAAAATAAAAAATAAAACTGGCTAATAAACCATTAATAAATGAAAATTTTTCATTTTAAAAATCTCAAGAATGCTGCAATAAAAAGATATAAAAAACACGAAACAATCAAAGGATATAAAAAGCAATAGTATCTTTTTAATGCACTAACCCAACCTTATCTGTAATGTCAGAAAAGTAATTCTACATCAAATTTTGACACATGAGTCATATTTATAAAAAAAATTGTATGAAAAATTTTGGCTAAAAATATTTGAGTTTTTTTTGAAATATTGCAACTTTAATTTTGATCCGGTTTTCCAAAATATTTTTATGTTTTATGATATAATTTTATAATATAAATAATAAACTAAATAATAATATACGAGAAACAATTTTAAAACACGAAAATCTTTTTTAAACACGAAAAGCTAAAAAAAAAAGACTTTCGCAATATGAATAATTATATACAATGATTAGAGTGATTATGATGCCTATAGGGTAAGTTGCATCAAATTGCTTGAGGTAAGTTGAATCATAAACTAGCTGTGGGTTTTGTTGATTTTGCGCACTTTTCTAGTTTTTTTTTAAAATAATAGACGCTTTTATTATATAACAGCATAACAATAAAAGAAACAAAAATTTTATGATGAAGATAAGTTTATATGTATTTATATGTATATATACTTATGTAATATATATTATGTATATATACATGTATGTTATATGTATATTATTTCATAATATACATATAACATACATGTATATATACATAATAAATACTACATAAATATATATATATATATATATATATATATATATATTTATACATGCATACATACAAGCATACATACATACATACATACATACATACATACATACATACATACATACATACATACATACATACATACATACATACATACATACATACATACATTTTATTGTAAATAATAGATGCAGCAAACCATGCTATTGATGGAAAAGAAATATTGATTAGAGCATCAGCAAAAAAGTATGGAATTCACTACTCGACTCTTTTTCGTTACATAAATAAAGTAAAAAAAGCTTTTGATATGGGAATGCTGTTACCTATTCCTGGTTATAAAAAGTCACGCCAAGTTTTCAATTTAGAATAAGAAAAAACTATTACTTCATATATATCAACAGCTTCAGATATTTATTTTAGATTATTACCTTATGAAGCATGAAAGCTTGCATTTGAAAATAAATAAAGTATAACATTAATTTTCCCAAATCTTGATTAAAACTTTCAACGACCTGGTCATGGTCCTGACTGAATGAGAGGGTTTTTTAATCAACATTCTTGATGGTCTATCAGAATTTCAGAAGCAACAAGTCTTGCTCGAGAAACTAGTTGCAACTGTACAAAAACAAAATATGATAATAGCTTGTAAAGTTATTAAATAAGTTGGAACATCATCATTTTAAGAACGAGGGACACTAGTGACAATGGTGTTAGCTGTAAATGCATGTGGCAATAGTGTGCCTTCAATGTTTCTATTTCCAAGAAAGAAATTTTTTTATCACTTTATTTGTGATGTACCAAATTAATGCATTGGTGCTTCAAATGGGTCAGGCTGGATGAAGGAGGAGCGTTTTGTTACTTACTTAAACCACTTTATTCACCATGTCAAGCCCACAAAAGAAAGCCTTGTGCTTTTAGACAACCATCAGTCTCATTTATCTATTCAATTAATAACATTGTGTAAAGATAATGGTATAGTTTTCCTTTCCTTCCCTCCTCATTGCTCACATAAGTTGTAACCTCTAGATAGACATGTATTTGGACCATTCAAAAAATTTTGCATAGCTAATGCACAAGACTCATGGATGAAACAATGGCCAGGAAATGCATAGCTAATGCACAAGACTCATGGATGAAACAATGGCCAGGAAAACAATAAGTATATATGATTTGCCAGGAATTGCAAAAATAGCCTTACAGCATTCTCTTACACAAAAAAACATAAAATTTGGTTTTAGAGTGTCAGGAATATTCACATATGATAAAGATATATTTTCAGATGTAGATTTTGCTCCATCCTTTGTTACTGATCCTCCAGCAACTCAATCTAAAGCAGGTATTGATATTAGTATATCAACTTCAATCTCAGATGCAATTCCATCTCTGGCATCATTAAAATTTTCCCCAGAAAATGTAAAACCTCTATCAAAAAGACAACCTAGGAAAAAATACTCACAAGATCAAAAAGAAAGTATGCAGAAATTCTTACAGATACTTCAGTAAAACAGAGACTTATGGCTGAAAAAAAAATTAGTTCTAGAAAGAGAAAGCTTAATACTTCTACATCAACAACAACAAAAAAAAACATTCAAGTTGAATTAAAATGGAATTAATGTAATTTTTTGCATTAAAAAAATTGTGTTTTAAACAAAATGTTATTGAGTTTTTATATAATAAAAACAGAAATAAACAGAACTTAAATATCCTAAATACTCCTCTTGCCTTTTTATGAACTTAATTATTGTTTATTTGACTAAGAGAATTTTTTTCAAAAACAGTTTTTAGTTTACTAAACAAGTCAGGTATATGTAAAGTCTAGCATAATAAAAGTATTGCAGCTCAATGAAAATACTACTTTCTTTTTATTGTAATTATAAAATAGATATTACAAATTAACTAGTAATTTTTCTGTAAACTCTGCAAGGCTTATACTATTAGAGTATTGTTGCAACTTACCCTGTTCACTGTTGCAGCTTGCCCCAAATGCAGGGTAAACTGTAACTTTATTTTTCATTATTTGTTTCACTATTGTGGAACAACTAAGTTTTATATTATATTTATCAATGTTGGTTTAATATGTCACTAAGATCTATTTTATACCCCTGAAAAAAATTTTCAAAAATATAAAAGTTTAATTGCAGTTTTTTAAATTTTGTTGCAACTAGCCCCCAGTCTCCCTTAACTAAAAGTGTTAAAAGCAAAAAAAAAAAAAAAAAAAAAAAACTTTTGAAATTAATTTTTCCAATTTTAAATAATACAGTGCTTCGGCAATTTAAATCTTATTCAATATTATTTTTAAATTTAAAAAATGTTGAAATTATCTTTTTTATAAAAACTAAATTTTACTCTGTAGTGGTTATTTTTCAATTTTTTTTTGCATACATTTTATTATAATGTAAAAAAATAAACAATAACCCATCGCAAAACTTTTAAATTGAAGTAATAGAGATAAAAGATATTTTAACAATCAAGATTAAATACATTTGAAAAAATTAACTTATTAACTGGTATACAATATTATTTTTAAAATGTCTTCTTAAATGGCTGTATATCATTGTTAAAAATATAAAAAAGTTAGTTGTACAATGTTAAGTTATTAAAAAAATTCTGTTATAAAAGTTGTCATAATTTTATATTTTAATATTTGAGTTTTCAACAAAAATGTGCATATACATTACAAATTTATATTATTTACATTATTATTTACATTATTTATATTTATATTAACTTAAACTATTTTAAAACAATATTAAGAAATTTATAGATTAAGAACATAAATAATTATTCAAATTTTATACCTAAATCTCGCTCACATCTTCCTATTTCAGATTCAAATCCTTTTTTAGAAGCTTCTATTTCAGCTTTTTTTAATCTGCATTTATCTAATTGTGTTTGCAAATCTTCTTTTTCTTGAACAAATCTTTTGTAATCACCATATTTGGACAAGTCTGCTTTAAGTTTCAAAATTTGTTTTTCAATCAAATCTATTTCATTCTAAAACATTTTTTAAATAAAAAATATAAATAAAACAAAAAAAATTTAAGAGCTTTTATATAATTAATATATTAATAATAATTATAATTTTTCAGGTAAAATCTATTTAATATATATATATATATATATATATATATATATATATATATATATATATATATATATATATATATATATATATATATATATATATATATATATATATATATATATATATATATATATATATATATATATATATATATATATATATATATATATATATATATATATATATATATATATATATATATATATATATAAATATATATATATATATATATATATAT
>NC_061161.1:21148923-21156423 GCF_022113875.1 Hydra vulgaris
AGATTATGTTCCAAATATCGTTCTACGGGAAAGTTGGCAGCAGATAACAAAGGTGGAAGACCACGTTCCACCACTTCTAGAGAGGATTATATGATCATCAGATCCGTCAAGAAGGATCCCTGGATATGATCAGTTGAGATACAAAAGCAATTAGAGCTGCTGGTATCGAACCGAACAATCAGATGACATGCTGTTGAAGCCGGATTGTTTTCTCCGTGCCCTGCAAAGAAACCGCTGATTTCACAAAAGAACCAGAAGAAAAGACTCCTGTTTGCTACATCTCATATTGACTGGAATGTGCAGAAATAGCAAACTGTCCTGTTCAGTGATGAATCGAAGTTCAACATCATTGGGAGCGATGGCATTTGCCGTGTATGTCGACCAGTCAGAAAACGCCTTGATTTACGTTACTGCCATAAGACTGTGAAGCATGTTGGAGGCAATGTAATGGTCTGGGGGTTTTTTTCTGCTAACTGTCTAGGTCCAATATATTGAATTGATGGAATAATGGACCGTTTCATGTATAAAAATATCATGAAAGATGTTATGTTACCTCATGCTGAATGGAATATGCCAATAAAATGGGTTTTTCAGCAAGACAGCGATATGAAACACACTGCAAAAGTAGTCCAGCAGTGGTTTCAAGACAACCACCTATCGGTGATGGATTGGCCGCCTCACTATCCGGATCTCAACCCTTTCAAGAAACTATGGGAGATCGTCAACCACAGAATTAATCGTGAAGGTGTTTGTAATAAGGATCAACTGTTTGAACAAATCGAAAAAGGCCCGGGCAGCGATTCCACAAAGTTTCATTAATCACCTGATCGAATCTATGCCTCGAAGATGCAAGGCTGTGATCGACAACAAAGAATTTGCCATAAAATATTGATAGCGAAATACAGCTTGGTCAACATTTTATGGAGTTGCACTTTTCGTGGACAAATAATGAACATTGTGATGAATAAAACTTGAAGAACGTTGTCTCTAAACAGTTACATAGTTATTTTTTTAAATTGAAAAAATGCAGCAATTTTATATAAAGAAACTAAATTAGCATTATTTGGTTTCACTTGTTTTGTCCGATACTGTAACTTGATTTATGGAAGAAAAAAAAACAAAACTTATTGAACTGCACGCAGAAGAAATTTAACAAATTGTCTTCATTCAAAAATTGCGAGCAACAGGTAATTTTTTTTTCTTCTATCCCCCTGCATAACTTAAAGGTTAAGGTACATTTAACTAAGAAGGAAAGCAAAGAGTAACACTTTATGAAGGAGTAATTTTTAGTACAATAAAAATAGATTGTTCATTCATTGGCACATTTTTTTTAATATCTTGAAAAAAATGTGAATCCTTAAACTACAAATTTTTTGTAAATGTTTTTAATAAAAATTCAGTAAAAAACTCTAAAAAATCTATATTGCAAAAAACATTTATATTCTGTATTAATAAATTTGGAATATAGATTTTTTAAAGTTTTTTACTGAAAATTTTAAAAAAATTACTACTTTTTATTAAAAACCTTTGCAAAAAATTTGTAGTTGAGAATTGACAAACTTTTTTCATGTTACTAAGTATTTAGATAAAAAGTTTAGCGTAAAATTAATTGCTATAAAAAGATGAAATTATCGTGATGAAAAGTTACTACAATTATTTTTAACGTAACTTCTTTTTTGTAACAAATATTTTTTCATATCATTATTCAAAAGTTAACATGGTTTTTTTAAAAAAGAATTATTTCTTTTATGTTACCGCTAATTTGAAAGTTAAAAAATGATAAAAAGTAGCTTAACCAAAACCGCTCTACGCGTACGTAAAAATCGCTTAAGGCACATAAATAGCTCTAGGTGTAATGCTTTAAAACAAGGCCTGACATATATATATAAACTATATATATATATAAACTATATATATATATAAACTATATATATATATAAACTATATATATATATATATATATATATATATATATATATATATATATATATATATTATATATATATATATATATACACATTTATAAATATATATATATATATATATATATATATATATATATATATATATATATATTTATAAATAAATATATATATATATATATATATATATATATATATATATATATATATATATATATATATATATATATATATATAACATATAGATATATTATATATATTTTATATATATATATATATTTATTTATATATATATAATTTATATAATAAAAAAATTATATATATACACAAATTTTATATTTAAATTTTATATCAAAGTTGTTTTATTAATAAAATTTTAATAAAAAAATTTTGTGTATATGCATATGTGTATGTATGTATGTGTGTGTACATATATATATATATATATATATATATATATATATATATATATATATATATATATATATATAATATATATATATATATATATATATATATATATATATATATCTATATATATATATATATATATATATATATATATATATATATATATATATATATATATATATATATATATATATATATATATATATATATATATATATATATATTGCTTAGATGTCTTTAATTTTTACTATAAATTATAAAATTAATTTAAAAGGCCGGAAAAAGTTTAAAAACTTGAAATGCTTTTTTTAACTGGTATAATGCCTACCCAAACAAAACTCTTAGTTTTGTAATGTGAAGATGGGTGTTGTCATGAAGGATGTAAACTTTGCTATGCTCCATGCGGTTTTTAAGAGTTCAGGTGTAGCTTGTCATGCTAAGCACAATTGTGCCATAATGGTGGCATAAATATCTCCTTATAAACCAAACCAAAAAACACTTTTTTGGGGTGTAGGTAAACTTTTTTCAGTTTAAACAGTTCCTCCAGCACTTCCTGGCGTGGTTTATTTTGACTAAGCACTTCTCACCTCCAGTCATAACATGGTCAAGCCAGTTAAATGTGCAGTACAAAGACAAGAAGAGCATGCTTGCTAACCTAGCTGAATATTGTTTAGTTCATGTGGTACATCAAGCTTGAAGGTGTTTCTTATATTGTATAAGGGGTATTCCATAATAATGTAAATGCATATTGTTTAGCAGAGTACAGCTAACTTTAAATTGCTTTCAACTAGCCGGTTTGAACACTTAACTGTCTGATAAGCTGCTTTATACCCTATATATATATATATTCAAATCAAGGAAACTTTTTGAAGTTTCAAAAACTTTCTAGGAGTATAAAAATTGCTTGTTACTTTTTAGGCAACAATATTTTTTTGATAAACTTTATTTAATACCTTATATGGTATTAATAGCTATTTTAATTCAAAAAAAAAATGGCTATTAAGATCTTGAATGTTAGCAATAAAGAAATTGATGGTCAAAAATATTAGGTTTTAAAGAATAAAAATAGAGAAGTTAAACTAGAAGTATTATACCTGTCAAGGTATTATACCTTGACAATTAAAAATTTATTTTTTCCTTGAACCTTTATAAAACCCAGTTCATCTAACTAATTTAAGCCATTAATAATAAAAGCATTTTTTTATCCCTGTAGTCTATTATAAAAAAAAATCACATAAGAATTTAGAATCACAACTTATAAATATGATGCTAATAACAACATCTTTTCATTTAAAGCTATGCATCCCACGTTCCAGCCAGTGTTGCTATTTGTTATTCAAAGAAAACACATAAAACTTTGCAGAAAAAAGAAAAAACATAATAGCTTTGTGTTTTAACCACCAAGGTATAAACAAACAAAAATTATCGTTATCAATTATCTTATCAAAGTTAAGCTTGATAAGTTTGTAAAAGTTTTTAAACTCAACTAACCAGTAAGAGGCAAAGGTGTAAAACTTTTTTTCTGTAGCATTAGGTCTCTCCTACTCTAGAGCTACATTTACTTTTATCATTTTTCATTTTTCTTTTTTAACAAATCAAACAAAGTTTGATTGGCTCTCTGTTATTTAGGTGCTCAGTATGATGACTAATGATTTTCTTTTTTTTAACTGTCTCAACTAAGTATGTGGCCAAATTCAAAGACAAACAGATTAATAGTTACACAATTAAAGAGCAAATGAAGTGATCTAGAATTGTTATGGGACAAAGCTATTTAGCTTAAAAGTATATTGTTTGAAGCAATCTTGATTGCTGATTTTATATTCCTGGGTAAAATCTTTTATGAAAAAAGGTTTTAACCAGACAAAGCCAATTTAATTATTAACTTTTTATACTTTTTAGACTACCAGTAACAACAAGAAATACTTATTTTTAAAGTTCATTCATTTGTATACGCTTCTAAAGTTGATTAAAGTAGTGATGTATTTTTATTTATCTTATTTCTATTTTATTTTTTTTTAACTTTGGCATATAACAGTAAGTCATTTATCCTGTATTTGTAGAAATGTCAGTCTTCCTTCCAAGTTCTCTATGCATCTTATTTTTTCTTTATATTTTTGAAATAACCAAACACAAATCAAATTGGAATTCTTATATGTAGACTATATCTAATAAACTTGAGTAGACCATACTAAAAATTATGAAATTTACTTGAATTAATGACATTTACTTGAACTAATGACATTTACTTGAATTAATACTAAAATTAATGAAGTTTACTTGAATTAATGACATTTACTTGAATTAATGACATTTACTTGAACTAATGACATTTACTTGAATTAATACTAAAATTAATGAAGTTTACTTGGGTCAAGTTTTCCCACTCCAAATTTTTCTATTTTTTAAAACAAAAACTAATATCTAATAAAAATAATTTTTACAAGTTATGACATTTGCAGAATGATTAATAATGTTAGGAATTTGCAGATATCACTGCATTGCAACTGAAATAAAAGAAATACTACTATTTATTTAAATTACCAGTAGTACTTTACACAGTAAATTATAATATATTTAAATTTCTCATATGAATATTTGAAAAATGAAATTGTATACAACATGGAGTTGTTATTGACATTAGTTGATTTTGTCTGAGGGTTTGGCAGGAAGGCAGTGTCTTCGATAGACATCTATCACTGAAAGTAGCCCTATGACTATTTTCAGTGGTCAAAAATACATTTGTCATTTCAGGGGTCAATATTTTATTGCCAAATATAGTAAGAATATATAAAAGAAATCCATGTTATATTTTCCATAAAGAAAAAAAAAAAACCTTTTCAGCATGAAGATTATTAAATTTTGTTTCCAGTATGTTAGTTTTTTTTTGATAGTCTAAAAGAACTTGTTCTTGAAAATTTATGTTCTTTGAAAAATTACCAACTTCACTCTCAGCATCATTAACAGCATCTGCAATTGACTGTAAAGTACGGCCGGGCATTATACCAACAAGATTGATTCGTTCTCGTTCAATCTTAGTATCCAACTCTATTTTAAAATTTAAAATTGGTAACTGAGAAATTAAAAAAACAAAATAAAAAGTTGTAAAAAATTTAAACCTTTTAAATCTGATATATAGTCATTTATTTTGCTTATATCAATTTCCATTGAACGTGCCTTCTTTTCATCACCCTCGGCTATTTTAAATTTTTCATCGAGCTACATGCAAAAAAATATAATTTAACTTTTTTTTCTATAAATTATGTTATTTTCAGTAATTAATTCAATAAATAGTTAAAAAAAAGATAATATTACAAAATATATCTCAGTTGACCGTTTAAATAGGAGATAAAAATATCATTATATCTTAACATAATTACACAATTAATGTAAATAATAAAAATAGTATAAATAGAGAGATAAGTAAAGAAATAAAAAGATAATTCTTACCTCAACCAATTTATTTTTTTCATTTTCAATTTCTTTATTTAAGTTGGCTAAATTTGACTTTAACTTTGGAATTTCAATAATTAAGTTATCTAACTAAAAAAAAAAAAAAAAAATTAAATAAAATTCTATTTTTTTCAATGTTTAAAAAATGAAAATTTTTAATAGAAGTCATAAAAAAATCAAATTCTTCTTCATTCTTAAAGTTCTTTTAAAATTCTTTAAAATAAGTTTTTCATTTTCAAGACTTATTAATATTCTTAAAATACTTTTTAAAATACTTCAACTTTGTTTTCATTTTAGTTCTTGATTTAGATTTAGATTTGCTTTAATAGAAAAGATTTTCAGTAATATCTCAAAATTCATTATATGGTTCATTATATGAATGCTGATCATTAAAAAAAAAAATCTTCTAGATCTTGGACTCATTATATGTTGGTTAACAACCTCACATCAATAATATTAACATTTTGCACTGGCAAAAAAACCTCAGCAAATTAACTTTATATCAGTAAATTAAAACAATAATCTTACAGAAGCTTTTATAGGGATAAGACTTTCTAACTTCTTATGAAGATTTTTTTCTTCCTCTATAAGTTTTTCATTTTGCAATCGTTTTTTGGGAACAGATTCCAGTTTACATGAAAGCTAAATTCAAAACATAATAAATATAATGATAAAAAATTTCAATAATAAATTAAAAAAAAAAATTTTAATAAATAAAAATAAATAAAAAATACCTCTTCGATAAGATTTTTAACTTCTTTTGTATTCTTGAACTCTCTGTGACAGAGAGGGCAACCCTTTTCTTGACTATTTTCTTGTTGAAGTTTCGAAATATATTTTTGATATATCTTCTCAAAAGCTCCCATTTCAACAAGTGAGCTAAAAATAAGAAGTTTACTTTATTTAAAAAAAAACTTATATTTAAAATTTGTGTTTCCATGGCTGGATTAAACAGTAAAAATGCATTATCATTAATCCTCACCAAGACACAATTTCTCTTGGTGCACTTCTGATGCACTATCACTGATCACTTACTATTACTTACGATTACTTACTATTACTAATTTCTTGATATAGAAACCAAAACTCTTAAATAGTGTTGTTATAACCTCAATCTTAAATTTTTTTTTTGAAAAAAATGCATTACAAAAGCCAGTTCCAAGAAATGTATTAACTCTACTGTGCATGTATGTACCTATGTTTTAGTGATGTCCAGCTCTTGAAAGTTGGCATTTAGCAATGCGGATCTAGAAGTGTTTGAAGTAGAAGAAGATTTAGAAGTGATCTGATTATGATCTAGAAGTGATCTAGAAGATTCTGATTGTGAATCTAGAATTGTGATCTGAGAAGTGATCTAAAAGTGATCTGAGGTAGAACTGATCTAGAAGTGTCTGATTTTTGCCGACCTCTTTTCTAGGTTGTTATTGTCAAACCTTTGTATTAAAAATTTAACCTGATGCTAAAATTTTAAAACAGTGGACCTTAAGGTTTAAGGGCCTTATTTTATCGAATTCTAAAGACTGGATGTCACTGAAGGCTGGATGTCACTGAAGGCTAGATGTCACTGAAGGTTGGATGTCACTGATGGCTGGATGTCACTGAGCTAAAACTCAAACTTTCAAATCAAATTTCAAAAACTTCAAAATTAGAGGTTTTAACAAAAATTAAAATTTAAAACTTCATATGTTTTATTAAACTTATGAAAAAGTTTAATAAA
>NC_061161.1:21161423-21196423 GCF_022113875.1 Hydra vulgaris
GAGTCATCCATAAAGCATGTCACCCTATATTTATCAATTTTTAACCCCTTCCCTCCTGTCATAAACAATCACATATACCTGAATCTCTCTCCTTTCTAAACTGTGATAGCAGTTTTTCTTCAAAAATATTTCAAAAGATTTAAATCTAAATATTTTGCAGCATTTTAAAAATTTAACCTAATGAAAATACTCCTTAAGTTTGTGCAATACCCACAAACTTAAGGAGTAAAAACTTCAACAAACCAAAGATTTTTATAGTTAAACGACTTAAATTAGTATTATAAAATACTAAAATAATTTTTCAAAGTTGCTCTTGGTCTTGCGGAAAAACTGTTTTCGATTTGATGACTTTTATAAATGTTATGAATCACTCAGGAAAAGTGCCACCACTTTTTTAAAATTTCCTTTATTAATTATTTTTAATGAATGAGTTCAATATATTTGCAATTGTTTAGTTACTTAACTTTAACTCGAAATAACAGAAGTAAAAATCCTAGATAATAATTGCAAGGTAACGTAAGTGATGTAATGTAAGTTAGATACATAGTATCAAAAAAAACCAGTTTATTTTCCTTACCTGGTCACCTATGATAAAATTTTTTATATCTTTTAAATTGGCATAGAATTCTTATCATCTTGTGAAAGTTTCTAACATAAACCGCTTTACTGATTTGCAGAAACCTGACCTAAAAGCTGAAGTAATTTTTTTACCTAGTTTTCTATGTAACGTAAGTTAAGTGGCATTTTTAGTAATAAGTTCGCCCTTATTCAACCAGACTCAAACTTTTTTAGCTTATTTTATTCTTTAGACTAACAGCTTTCATACAAAATAGCTAAAAGTTTAATTTACTGTTTAAATAGGCAAATATTTGATAAAATTGTTGCGCGTGTAACGTTAAAAATGGAATTGCCCATATATGTATATATGTGGTTTTTTTATACATAAGTAATTTTATGCTGACTTGAACTACTACATCATATCACTATAAATATTAATTTATTGTCAGAAATTTATTTAGATATTATTTATATTAGTTGAAAGTTCTTTTGAAACGATAAAAGATTGTAAACTTTAAAATTTACAAGCTTCTATCTTTTTAAAAGATACTTGAGTTTTTGTTTGTTTTTTTAATTACTGATAAAATGCGAAGATTGCAAAACTAAAAATCAAAAAATTATTTAAAGAATAAAACAGCTTTTTTAATTTTTAACTGTAAAACAAACTGCAAACTGATAAAATGTGAAGTTTGCAAACTAAAAATGAAACTTTTAAAAATATATATCCAAGATTTCATCAAGTTCATAAAACTCATAACATTTCAACGGTTTCAACAATTTGCAAAGAATTTTTGAATTTGATATTATTTTAAACTACTTTTAAAACCAGGCAAAAAATAAAAAAGTTGAAATAAAGTTTTTATTTCTATTTTTGTGTTTTTGTTATTTTAAAAAAGTTTTGTTTCCTTTTTGTTTTCAATTTTGCTATAAATTTTTAAACAAGTAATACAAAAAAAAATAAATAATAATAATAAAGAAAAATCAAAAGATAAAGATTAATAAAGAATGAGCAATATTGTACAAATTTTCTTCATACAATGTTGTTTGAAAGCTTCATTATATCATTTTAAAAATACATAACTTATGTTATCATGCGATAGAAATAAACAAAGAATGTTTCCTACTGTACAATAAAAATCAGTAATAAAATTTTATAAACATTTTATGTTTACAAAATTGTTTTGTTTTTATTTAAAACATGTATGTTTTTATTTAAAATAAGAATGAATGAGGTCACTATTGGTTGTATGAGTTTAAAGAACAACACCAGCAAATTAAAGTAAATGGGAGTAAAGCATAAAAAGCTTACATAATTGTCTTTTGATTACTTTCGAACCCTGCAAGTCTTTGAGCAACTTCAAAATGTTTCTGTCGTTCATTTTTCACTTCTGATTCTTTTTTTTTAATGTAAGTGTATAACTCTTTCTTCAGATCTTCTTTAGGAGGAACTTTTTTGAATCCAAATAATGATTCTAATTTAGGAAGATGAGTGTTTAACCTAAATAAAAAGCATAAAATTGAACTAAAAGAAAAAAACTATATAAAAAAAAAAGAAAAACATTTAACAAAACAATAAAGTAACAAGTATTTCTTCACAGTGGTTTTGTTCGTCAAGGTTCATGATTTTGAGCTATAGAGTTGAAAGAGGGTTGTAAAATAAAATAAATCGAGCCTCCTAAAAGTAGTCCTAAATTAATCTCCTTGATTGAAGTAGCTCCTTGGCCTTGGAGAGTTGAATATCAAAACAAAAAAAAAATTACAATGCTTCAATGTTATCACGCTTTGATACTTGATCTTTCAGAAAAGACTCAACGTTATTCTGTGCTTTTGATTGTTGGTAGATCATTGATTGCTCTTGCTTTAACTTGGCAAGTTTAGCATCTGCCTCCTTTTTTTTAATTTTAAGCCTCTCTATGTCTTTATTTATAGTGTTTGAATCAACACTCTGTTTATACTCATCTAATTCTTCCTTTACAGTTTTAGACTGAGATTCAAGAGATTGAAGTCGAGTTGCAGCAGAAGATAGTGAACCAAGATCATTTTCGATTCTTCTTATTTTCACTAAGTTATTGTTCTAAACAAAATAAAAAAATTATAGAATATATTATGTAATATAATATATAGTTTATATAATGTTATATAATAAAATATATAGTATTTTATATACTATATTATATAACATATACTAAAGAATATTATTAACAATAATAATAATATTTATGTGTTTATATGTTAAACAAACTTACAATTATACTTTGCTTTTCATTTACTGCCCCCTCAATACCATTAATTTCCTTTTCACAATTTTTTATTTCCTCTTCCAATGTATTCAACTGGCTTTCATAATTGCTCTAAAATCAAATTAATAGTAATATTAAAAAACAACATTTACAAATAAAATTTCAATGTCAGTCTCTAAGATATCATATCAAATTTAGAGAGAAAAAAATTTAAATGATCAAATTAAAAATAACCCTAGATTTTTTTCCTTCTGAAACAATTGATTGAAATAAATCTTTTAATTTTTGTAAAAACTGATCGGCACATTCGGGAGTAAAAGTATCCTCATTAAAACCTGAAAGAAAACCTGAAACACATCAGGTAAAATTCACATTATCTTAAAATATTTAATGAAAATAATATATGGAGCTCTACAGAAAACTGCATAAGGTAAAAAAACCTTATATACATATACTTATAAACACAAATAAAAGAAAAAATGTCTGGCGTCTCCCTAGTCTCCTCTATAGGGTAAAAAAAATATAAGGTAAAAAAAAAGTACCATATATAATAATAATAATAATATTAATGACAAATAAATAATCAAAAATAAACCAATAAAAAAAAAATTC
The DNA here is from genome assembly GCF_022113875.1 of Hydra vulgaris. Taxonomy (NCBI): domain Eukaryota; kingdom Metazoa; phylum Cnidaria; class Hydrozoa; order Anthoathecata; family Hydridae; genus Hydra; species Hydra vulgaris. Next base: position 21,164,834 of record NC_061161.1, read on the forward strand.
CCAAGTTATTATGATTAATAGTAATTTTAACTATGATGATTATTTTAGTTAATTATTTTAAATATACTTAAATCATATTTCTTTTTGACCAATCAGATTGAACAAAATCCACTGACTTTATATATTACATTTATATTTAGTATATTATTAAGTAAATCAAAAATTGAGCTTTTTTTTTTAAAGAACAGAGATAAGACATTTGCTATTTGTCAAGACATTACTTCTTATAGAGTCGTTATATTATAAAATTTAAAATTTCAGAGTAAAGTTTTAATTGCAAACTTATTTTTCTTATCTGATTTTATGAATTTCATCATAAAAATCACATAAAAACATTTATTCTAATCATAACTAAGTTTAAAAAAGAATTTTTAGTTTTTAAAAATAGTGGTAAAATAGTTTTTCTGTAGAGTAAAGTTAAAAGTATTTTTACACATTTTCATCATAAAGGAATAAAAAGTTACTTTTTTTTTTCTGCTGAGTTTTTTAACAGTTGAATAGTTAATATAAATAACAAAAGAGTCTCACTTATTCAGGTAGTTTCATCTTATCTTTAGAGAAAGGATTAGAAAAATCATTTTTTTGTTTTGTTCCATTTACTTTATTTTTGTTTTCTTTTACTGCTTCAAACAGCTCTGTTTTTTTAATTGTTATTGTTAGAAAGGTATATAGTGATAGTTAAAAGATAGATAACTTAGTAAACATTTTTTTTTTACCATTTTAAATGGTTATACCCTACTGCATTATATATGCTAATGTAAAGTTTTGATTAACTTTTTAACTTTGCTCTAAGTTGCTCTAAATGTAAATATATAGTGCAAGTCAAAGATACATACCATTATAGCTTTTTAAATTATCTCTATTTATTTGGAGTCATCCATAACTTATATTAACCATAACTTAACCATAACTAAATTTATTATACTAATTTTCTTTTATTTTGTTTTAACTGTTTTTGTCCTGGATCAGCGAGGCTTTAGAGGTGACACTAAATAAAAGTTTACACAATTCTCTCTTTCATTAATAAAAACTAGTTTTTAAAACCCAACCAAAGAGTAACAAGCAGAGTTATCACAAACATGAGAAACCAGGTCCTTACCAGGCCTTACCAGGTCATTACCAGGCCTTAATCCTAACCGGGGGAGTGTTTAAAAATACTTTCATTTCTGTGATAATGTCATAATATAAAAAAAAAAATGATAATACTACTTTTTATTTGTTTTTAATTGTTTGTTAATTTCATATTGTACATCAAAATAAGTTTAGTCAGTTGAACCTATAAAAGGTTAACCTATAAAAGTTGAACCTTTAAAAGTTGAACCTATAAAAGTTGAACCTATAAAAGGTCAACTGAATAAACCTCATCAAACTTAATAGATCATACCTTATCAAAATGAACCAAACACAATAAATAATAGACGAACCACAAAATAAATAGACCAACTACAAAAACCCTTTTTAATCAGTGCTACTTTTAAAATAAAGACATTTTTGTGTTATTTCACAAAGTATTAAATTTATAAATATCAAAGAATTTCAGTCATCTTTAGTTTTTAATATTTTAAGAACTTTTTTATTTTATTATTATTTAGTAAATTAAAACATTACTAAATTAACTTTTACATGAATAGGCTGACTGACTGACTGGTTTGGGTCAATAAATAGACCAACTGATAAAGAACAAAATTTTTAAGTTTTATTTAAACATTTTAATAGCTTTTTTTTTAAAAAATTATAAAATCATGCTTTTATAAAATTTATTACTGTTAAGTTTAAAAAATATTGCATGCAAATAAGTTAGCAAAAATATATAATATATTCTAAACACATTAAAATGAATTTTGACTAAAAGTAAAATAGTTTTTTAGTTCAAACCTGATAGATCAAGTTTTGAAGATATTTTTTTAATGAAGTTGTCTCTCTCTGCAACCAAAACACTATGTGTCTAATAAAAAAAAAAAAAAAAAACTTAAATTAAACTTAATAACAGAAATTTAATCAGTAAATTAGCAAAAACAAATTGAATATATATACACAGTTTGCACCAAATGAATAGCACATGCAATAATTTAGCAATAAAATAGGTGTACGAAGTATAAATTTAATACATATTTAACACAATTTAACTAAGAAATTAAATACAATAAAATGGACAATAATGTCTTTGTTTTTGTTTAATACATGAAAAAAATAAAAAATGAATAAAATGAAAAATACATTGTGCCAAACCACACACCATTTCAGAATATTTCAGAAATAGCACACACTATTTCAGAAAGTTTTATTTAAAAACTTTGGCATATAAAATTCACCGAGTGGTCACACACGGGTAGTGAACGCCTGAGGAAAGAAATGAAGTACATTAGCATAAAAGATAAATATAATAAAAATATTTATCATTGCAACAAAAAACACAAATTTCTTTTTTATCATTGCAACAAAGAACACAAATTTCTTTAAGCATTTAGTTTAGCTATTTTCACATATTAATTTATTTCCAGTAATTGTAATAAGGATAAATAGACCCGCATAAATGTAAACATGTAGTGAAGGATATATAATTCTCTGAATAATAATAAAAGACAAAAATTGTGCATTTAAAAATTAAAAAAAAGCTGAGTAATGAATATAAGATAATATAACATAAAAATTCATAAAAATATTAGTAATCATATGAAAATCAGCAGATAAATAATATGTTACTAAATATTGGAATAAGACTAACTAAATACTGTAATAAGACCAGATAAATTTAAGTCAAATGAGTGGTTAAAAAGTTTTTTTTGGGTGATACAACAATGATATGTCGCGATATAAAAACGATATACGAAACTGGAAAAAATATTGTTTAGAAGTAAAGTTTTCTCTATGGTCCGAATTAAAAGTAACTTTAAGACCATATCTAAATTGAAAATTCTAAAAAGTGAAGTTTTCTCTACGGTCCGGATTAGACGTAATTTTGAGATCATAAAAAAATAACAACGAAAAGACATACATCAAACATGTCAAAAGCCACTAGTTTAAAAGAATTGCTCTTATATATATATATATATATATATATATATTATATATATATATATATATATATATATATATATATATATATATATATATATATATATATATATATATATATATATATATATATATATATATATATATATATATATATATACATATATATATATATATATATATATATATATATATATATATATATATATATATATGCCCCCACACATATATATATATATATATATATATATATATATATATATATATATATATATATATATATATATATATATATATATATATATATATATATATATATATATATATATATATATATATAATATATATATATATATATATATATATATATATATGCCCCATGAATGGAAAGTGTAAATCCACAAACGTTATATATAAATGTATTATCGCAGCTAAAAATCAGCCCAACAAAGTGTATATTGGATTAACTGAAGGCGAGTGGAAAAACAGATACAACAATCACAAATCATCATTCAATAATGTTAAATACAAAAAGTCCACCGCCTTATCAAACTACGTCTGGGATTTGAAAAACAATTTTAACGAAACCCCAATATTTACATAGTCTATTCTGAAATCTGTACCCCCCTACTCAAATATTTCCAAAAGGTGCCCACTATGTCTATACGAGAAATTCGCAATTATATATCCTAAACCTGATGAACTCCTAAATAAACGAAACAAAATCATATCAAAGTGCCGCCACGAAAACAAGTTTTTATTAAAAAACTACAAAGCTCGCTACAAACATAACCACTAACATTAACTACGCAACCCTATTTCGTACACCTCTAAGCTAACCAATAAATTATTCACATACACAGCTTTTGTAATATATTTCATAATATAATTTATATCTTTAAACCCACTTTTAAAACTTATTTTTATATTCATTTATTTTAATACAATAATTTTTAAAAACAATTCACATTATTATTAAATCATATTTTTATAACAAACATTAAAACATACAACAACTTCACATATATTAACCAAAAACAAATTAATAATAACATTAACCTTAACTACTAAACAGTTTCCGTCCCATAACGATCTAAAATACTAATATAAACCGTAAATTTTTTCTAAACACATTGTAGCAAAATTAACTTTTGACTACTTGCCTGGTGATTGTGGTAACACATGAAACTTTAAGTCGCAATATAATATTATAAATATTAGCATTTAGCTAATTCCTAATACTGCGGGTAACAGTAATATATATATACTATATATATATATATATATATATATATATATATATATATATATATATATAATATATATATATATATATATATATATATATATATATTATATATATATATAATATATATATATATATATATATATATATATATATATATATATATATATATATATATATATATATATATATATATATATATATATATAAACCCTAAAATCAAAATTCCATTCCAACAACATACTATTTATTAAAAGAAAATATTATCTAAATAAGGATGAGTTCAAACAAAGATAGTTTATCTATAAAAGAATAAAAAGCTTGCAAAACGATGTAAACAGAATGTATGTGCATAAGACATGACCTTTAAGGGTTAGTGTTACAGTTGATGACCGTAGTACTAACCCTTACAGGCTAGGCCTAACATTATTTAAAAACTTTGGCATATAAAATTTCCAGAGTGGTCAAAATATCAAATGAAAAATACATAATGTGCCAAACCAATAGCACAACTCACTACACAGCTGGTTTTAGAGATTACTAAGACATAGAAACGTACCTACCAGTCAATCTTCTTACCTTTCTTCATAATTTTTTTTTTTTACTTTATTTGTTATTTTAGGTGCGCCAAGAAGTTCTAAAGGTCTTGTCACAGAGCACCGCAAAATTGCATTTAACCAGGAAGTTCATGCCTCCTTACCGAGATGCAAAATATGTCCAAAGCTCATTTCGAACCTGGATCTCCTGCTTAAAAAGCAAGTGCTCTAACCACTGTGCCACGGCCGCACAATAATAACCTGAATTAATGCAACACCTAGGCATGGAGGAAATGAGCATTCAAGCAAAGATTGGGAGATTTTGTTCCGTTCCATCTGGATGGCCATTTTCAGTTCTGTGAAGGCATACACAGGATGAGACAAGTACCCCAAATGTTTTCAATTGGATTCAAGTCGGGTGACAGAGCTGGATAATCAAACAACTGGATGTCATGTTCCGTTATAAATTCCACCAGGGTCTTTGCCATATGTATCGATGTGTTATCTTGGATAAAGACAAACATATGTCCATAGTTGGCATGCCCATATGGCATTAAGTAATCAGAGAGCGTAATAATATAGTCTGTTTTTTTCCCTTCTAAGAACTTAAATTCAGATCATGATACCAACACCACCATTTTGTCTGGACAAGAAAGTCTCAGGCAAGTCATGCCAATAATAGTGATATCCATCTTGACCTTCAAGATTAAATTTCTTTTCATCAGACCAAATAATTGAGCCTCAGGTGGACAAGACAAATGTTTGTTTGCATACACCATACGTTTCTCGATGTGATGTTTCTGCATTGCCGGCATTGAAATATGCTTCAGATACCTCAGATGTTTGGCTTCATGTAATGTTCTTTGTATCAAAATAATGACACATCAATATCCAGCTGGGCGTGTATCAATAGCCGGTGTTTGAAGCCACTTGTATTATGTGACGTTTGTCACGCTTGGTTAATTTTGAAGCATTTTGGTTGGATTTTATTTTCAAATATGTATCAGGATCCTTCAAAATCTTCTTGCTTACCTTTCGACTTCACTGTATGTATCAATATCTCAGATGTTGATACATTGGCAGCCTTGAATGCCTTGATCATAGCGACTTCTTCAGCATTTAACTTAGTTCCACCTCCCATAGTAATCCTCTGTAACACATATGATTAGCTCACATATGATGACCCTTTGGTCTACGTTAATATATGTATTACCTAGTGTAGCAATTCATCTGTTGCAGTCAAATGTTAAATGACTGACATGTGCTATTCGTTTGTCACCAGAAAATATCATATGGTCTACCATATTTTGACGTGAGAAAACATTCGGCATCAAAAACAATATGTTTCTTATTATATCTCTGATTAAGACTTTTTTTAGATATTATAATGTCTAAAACAGTATAAAATGAATAAAATATATTATATTTATAGTGTGTACTATTTGTTTGGCACAGACTGTATATATATAAAAAAAAGGATTTAAATAAAAAACCTGAGCTTCTTGCTGAAGCTTTCCATGTTCTTTATCAAGGTTAGCTCGTGTTTCATTTAGTTTCTTTATATCAGTTTCAAATCCGCTTATCATAGTTTGCAGCTAAAAAAAAATTAGATAAAATAAATTATAAACGCCACTCACTGTTAATAGAAAATTAGTCAAATACTAAAGATCTATTCCATGTATGCTACCTTTATATTTAAAGTTTTTATTAAGTAGTACTAAAAAAATTACAGAATGCAGAACTATGCAGGTTCTTATATTAAAAAAAAAAATGTTTTTACTTGCTACAGGCCCCTTTAATATTTTAGACAATTTATATAAATATATATATATATATATAAATGTTGCAAAAATATTTATTTAAATTTATGTTTTCAGAAGACCTTTTTGAAATCTGGAAAAACTAAAAGTTAAAAGGTACATACACAGAATTCCAGATATATTTGGAAAAAGATAATTCCTGAATCCAAAAAAAAGCAATTTTAGACCACCCTACTTATACATGCAAAAAAACATTAAAAAAACATTTCAAATTTTCTTCTGATGTCATTCCCGGCTAATTCAATAGTCATGAATTCAATTCAATATTCATTTTTATATTCACTATTCAATGTTTACTAAATTCAATAGTCATGAATTTATTCCTGGCTTAAAAAAAAACAAAAACAACTAGTAATGTTATACATGCATCTCATGATGGCCATAACCTCAAGCCAGCCCTGTAGTTTTGAGGAAAACTAGATGATTGTACATTAGATAAATTAAATAAAACTCACACCAATTAAACTTTTTTGTTTCACTTGTAATGTTCCACTAAATTCAGCACGCTTTTTCTCCAACTCACTTAGTTCACCTGAAAATGAAACATAATAGGAAAATATTTAGCTTTTAATATTCTCTTATAATATAATATGTAAATATGTAGTATATTAAGTGTTTAATATACAACATACTTATATATTAACATTATTATTATTTAGCAGACTAAAAATAGACATAGAATAAAACAATTGTAATAAAAATTAAAATAAACAATGAATTATTGATTACAGCAAAAAATATATATAATCAATATTAACATACAATAAAAACTATAATACAGTATAAAATATTACCACAATAGTAGATACAAAGTATATAAAGTAGTTTCTATTACCTTCAAACAAGTTTGAAATATTATTTCTCAGTTGTAAAGCATTTTTTTTCAAATGTTCTTTAGTTGCTTCTAAAGTCCCTGTAAAATATAACAACCATATTATATTAATGTATTTTTAATAAAAACTTTCTTTTGAAAAGATAGCTTAAAATTTTTGAAATTGAAATTGCAAGTTTGGTATAGTCATTTTAAAAAATTTGTTTTTAATGTTAATGTATATAAACATTTTTTTGTTTAATGTATTGTATTTGCTATTATACAACAAGTTTTTACCTAATTCTTTCTCACGCTTAAAAACCTCCTCTGATACAGAGTTAAGTTGTTCCAGTTGACACTATAAAGAAAAAACTTATTCTTAAGATATTACACAGATATATGAAAAAAAAAAGAATTATAATAATAAAAAAAAATACTTCAATAGGTTGCATTGCAGAAACAATTTTTTTAAGTTGGTCTTTAGTTGTTTGTAATTGACCTTGTGCTCTACAAAGATCTGACTGAATCTATAATGATTACAAAAAACAAAAACAAAAATTCCTGTTGCTACAAAAACCCTAACATCTTTTTCTGCAAAGGTTTTCTACCTCTTGCGCTTTGTCTTTCTTTTGTGTAAGATGTACAAGGTCTCGATTATAGTCTTTAACTAACTGAACCTGTTGGAAAATATTAAATTTATTTAATAGCTAACAAATTTAAAAAAAAAAATGTGATTATGTTTTGCAAGTAACTTATTATTAAAAATTGAGTCAAAAAGGTGTTGAACAACATAAATCTTTGCAGGTATAAAACTTTGCAAAAAGTTACCTGGTCCTTACGGAGATTTCGTATACACTCCAAAGCTTGTATATACCTTTTAAAATAAATTTATCACTGTAAAAAACTACAACTTTTGTCATGATATGGTGATATAGATAAATGATGATGTTGAGAGTAACTGATGGGTAGGGTTTAATCAAAAATTATTTTAACTTGTAATAAAAATAAAAACACTTTTGTAAAAACATACTTTGTTGCAGCAAATATTGAATCAAACTTTTGTTTTAAAATTTTCCCTTCACTTAGTGGCCTAAATTTAATAAAATAAACAAAACAAATGATCAGACTCAGACGGTTTGAAACAAAATAAAGATTTGTAAAAAATAGTACTGCATGGTTACTAAAATGCTGTACACAGGATGTATACTAAATGTCTGCAGTGAAAATAATTATATTATTAATAGTATTATTTTATTTTAATAGTAAATATTTGAAAGAAAAAAAAAAGAAAAAAACTTTAAATTAATAATAAAATAAATTCTCATATAACTTTTTTTGTTAAAAATTTTAAAGATGAAAACAAGTTGCTTTTTTTCTATATTAAGGTTATCTTATCATATAAATTTAAACAAAAAATAAAGAACTTAGCATGTTAATAATGTGTGACATAATAAAAATATTAAAAAAATTCATTTCAAATAAAACAAACCAATTAGCATCTTCCTGATGGCAGAAAATAACATTTTCAAGTACAGACATAGGTACACCAAGTCGAGATACAATCTAGATTTAAAACAATAAATTTTTAGTCTGAGTTTTGCTAAATTTCTTTATGCCTTATTAAGTTTCATTTATCTATTAGAAACCATAAATTTTCAAATTTCAACATTTAAAGTCCTGCAATGTTATAAAAATAAAAACTGGGGTACGAGTAAAAAAAAAAAGGTTTAGCAATTTTGTTTTGCATTCATTGAAAGTTAAAACAAAAAATCTGTTGTTGAGCACGCATGAAAATTTTAATAATTATTAACTAATTTAGTTTAATTTTTATACAAGGTTGTCAAAAGTCTCATATTTTAATAACCAAGATAAAGAATGCTGTGATAAAAGTCTTTAAAAACATGTTTAGTCTAGGTTAACCATTAAATTTAAGTGTTTAATAAATATTATCAATTACAAACAAGTTTTTAATGTTAAAATTGTAAAATGTTATAAAATTTTGATTAGCTTAAGAAACTAAAACACCTGTAAATGAATAGAATTAAAAATAAACAATAAATAGAATAAATTAATAATAAAAATAAATAAAATAAAAAAATTGGAAATAGTATAAAAAATAAAATTAAAACTTTTAATAAAAATAATTGATGTTAAAAAACATCAAATAACAAAAAAAGAATTTTCATATTTGGTTGATAATCCATCAGAAATATGCATTATACAACCAAATAATTTAAAAACATTCAAACATACTTCCTTTGATAGATCAGTGCAACGGCTATTGATGCTTTCTTTCTAAATATATAATTTATCTTTAAACAAAAAATGTAAAATTACGTTTTAAAAAGTTTTAAAAAGTACACAACAAAAAAACAAAAAAAAACAAATAAACTACACTACTTTCAATACCACTTGCAATACATTTTAATACAAAGCATAAATTGATTGACTAATTAGGGGAACATGCAGGGAGTATATATGGAGCAAAGATTTTCATAGCGCAGGCAGTCTTTTAAGTTAAATAACATGTTTGTTTGTTTTTTATATATAGCAATGTTTAGAGCCTGTAACAAAAAAAAAAAAAAAATTTTTATGACCCACCCTAATATATATATATATATATATATATATATATATATATATATATATATATATATATATATATATATATATATATATATATATATATATATATATATATATATATATATAAAGAGAGAGAGAGAGAGAGAGAGAGAGAGAGAGAGAGAGAGAGAGAGAGAGAGAGCAGTCCAAATTATCTACATTAAGCCACGGTCTTATATGTTTTTGTAACATAAATAAAAATAACTAATTTTTTCACTTTTTTTTTGGAAATGTTTTTATAAAATATAATTATAATTTTTTAAATTTTTATATAATTTCTTTTGTGTTTACTTTTGTATATATCATACATTTTGTATTGTAATTGCAAGTACACACAGAATATTAATGAAGATGCCATACTGAAGTAATAATAGGTGGGGGCCACTACATAACTCCTTAGTACATAGCACATGCCCTTTTTGTAAAAAAAAAAATCTGCATTACCTCACCATTAGGACTTATTTTCATAATAACACCATCCAAAGACTTTGTTACAATCTTTTTTTCCTAAAATTATAAATGTATGTTAATCAAACTTGTATAATATTCCCGAGGATAGCTATTAAAAAACCAATTATTTAAAATAAAAGGTTTCAGTTTCGTAAATTTTTTAATATTAATTAGATTTTTTTTCATAAAGTAGTAGAGACAAATAGATGACCAGGGTGTAAACTAGACCTGTGGCGCCCGGCCAAACGCGGTATTCCCAAATTCTCATAAAATTCCTAATTTAGAGGTAAAAAAATTATCATTATTTTTTTTCCTTTAAATTCCATTCTCCAAATAAAGTTTGCCAAATTAAAGTTTAATAATAGTTCTAAAAATTATTGAAAATTAATTATTATTAAAAACTAATAGAAAAATAAAATAAAAAATTATAATTCACTAATTGTGTAAAACTTGAAATAAAATTGCCATTATTGGTATAACTAAGGGATTGCATAACTGAGTCAATTTTTCATTAAACAATTTTGTCGCAACTAATGTTGCAATGAAAATAAAGTGTGCGCTATCTATAAAACTTTAACAAATATTTTAAGTATAATCATTAGGGATGTAGAAAATAGATTTGGTTTTGCACTAATCTACTTTTTTTAATGTTTTTGGATATCGTCAAGCAATAAGTCCCAATAATTTTTTCCACTCTGTTACCATAACATCAATGTAACTATAACTGTGAATTATTATTATTTTTGTAACTCTATTTTTGTAATAAAATATATTTGGTACTATAACTACAGCATACATGTTAAGTATATTACCAAATTTATTGATATAAAAAATTTATTTTATATGACAATGTCTACTCCATTACTGATATTTGCTAATTATTTATTATCTAAAAGCAAAATAGTGTAAGTTACATTTCAGATTCAAGGGAAAATCTTAGTATACATAAAAAGTTAGTAAATTGTCTTTATAAAAAAGATAATGAGTCTTATATTAATTATATTGCTGCTTAAATTTTGAAATTGGCAATCATTGACCTTTGTATTAGCCAAGGTAGTACTTTCACCACTGTTCAAATTCTGCCTTATTAAAATGAAATTTTGCATCATGTAAGTCCTTAAATTAAATTTAATTACTATAGAAACAAATAAATTACCAAAATAATAAAATACATAAATATTTGTTTACCATGCTAGTGCTTTTGGAAAACATATATCGCTTTAAATTGTAGCATGTGCAAACTGTAGTTCTCTTACAAATACAGCTTAAATTTTGATAAAAAACACTAAGTTCTCTGTCTGTGTGCAGCTGATGCAATTTTATAGTGCCTGTAATGTTTTAGAACATCTTGAGTCAAAAAAAGTAATTTTAGATCCCTCGATAAAGTAAAACTTTATTAATGAATCTCGAGTGTTAAGAAAATTGTATAAACTTTCTGTATCTGGAAGGTCACAGTTCATATTAACCAATTGATCTGCCTGACATTTCAGTGATCCTTCTATTGCATCTGGTACTCCCTTGCCATGTCCACTTTCAAAAAAATTCCACTTTCCAAAAAAATTCCAACTGGCCAATTGAAATTTTAATTCGTATAGCACTGTTGAGAATAAGAAGAAGTTTTGCTTATTCCTATATTGTGTGGTTGGTCCATCAGAAAAAAAAACGAAGATCTGTAATTTGTGGGTTATCTAACTTGAGTTTAATTAGCACAGGTTCCAAATGTGCCCATATAGAAGGAGGATCGTGTCTCAAAGAGTTGGATATAGTTGTAAATGACTGATGTCCATCCATTTTAAAAATTACTCCAGTATGCAATGTAGCTTGTTTGTTACTTGCTTTAAAATGTGAAGATTGAATTGCAGCAAAATTCTTGCACACATAGTTCTCAGAAAAATACATATAACAGCCTATAATAATAGCTTCGTTCATATTTACTGTTCTCATAACAATTTTATATAACAGTTTAGTATAATAACTTCATTCACATTTACTGTTTCTTTTAAATGTTTGTACATTCTGAACTGGTGTCTTATTATAAAAACATACTTGCATAGTTCGTTTCAAATTGATTCACAGAATTTTACTTTAAGATCTTTAATTGTTCCATACTTTACACTTTTTTTTGATAACATTTGTTGTTTTCTTTTCTCCGTTCTTTTCATATTCCTGTTTCTCTTTTTCCCACTGGAACCAAACTATAATCCTTTCATCTTTTAGCAATCCTTTGCTTAAAATTAAACAAAATAGTCCAAACAAATGTTACATTCTCTGAACATGCATTCTCTTTTATCAGTACTACAACAAACTTGTTTCACTACTTCTTCAAATTTTTTTTTTTCAAAACACTCAGGTTAATAAGTTTATCACAAAGTAATTGTACGCTTTTGTATTTTTGCACAGACATGTGTCTCTATCGACGGACGGTAACGGACGGTAATAATTAAATGTCGTATATGAAATATTGTTTCTCATATATTCCACATTTTTCATAAATGTCTTTGCTCTACCTCTTTGTTTGCATTTGTTATTGTTACTCAATTCGCGTACCAGTGACTCTGATGATTCAATTTTTTTTTTTTACAGCTCTAGATTTTGCTTTCTGGTCGCGCCAACAACAACGAACAATTTGTTTTTTTTTCTTTCTAATAACTCTGAAATCACTTTAACCTTCTTTTGCTCATGCCGCATATGCCAATGTTTGCATTCTTTTTCACAAACAGTGTCTGTATTTTTTTCTAATTGTCTGTCCCGAAACACTTTTTGAATTTCAGCACAAGATTTCTTTGAAGTTTTCATGTTATCTGCCTAGATGTTTTTCTTTTGGAAAAATAGTATAATAATTGTAATTTTAATACACCAAACGTTTATTTATTATTATTATTAAAATGATTCAGGACATACATTTATTTTAAAAGCCAAACTTATTGTCAAATATAAATATAAACCAAATAATAAATGAAATCCTAATACTAAAATACTTACAATTAAACAAATTACTCTATTTTTTACAACCGCTTGAAAGTAAGAGAATGCAGTGTATATATATATATATATATATATATATATATATATATATATATATATATATATATATATATATATATATATATATATATGCTGCAAGGTAATCATATTTCATTGCATGTCAGTTCCGTTATGTTGTTGTCAACTCCATTATTAAGAGGAAATCACAGTTGACAGTATTTAAAATCTTTTATTGTCGAAAAGATTTAAAGAGTACTAAAACACGTCCTATAAAAATTTGATATTTTACGGAATAAAAAAGCATAACAGAGTAGACTGCGAATAAGTATATCATTATTAAAATAAGGTATTTTTAGGCTCTGATTTTTATATAAAAAATGCGTGCAGTCTGATATAATTTTAAATGTAAATAAATTCCATAGAATGGGACTTTTTTTCATTATTTTGACTTGTAAATAAGTAAAAACTACAAACCAGTGACTAGTTTAGAATGTAATAATTGAGTGGACAAAAAATTTAAGGACAGCAATTTTTTGACAAGAGCTACAACAGGATAAGTTGTAAATTATTATATTTATTAAAATACTGTATATTGGCATATCTAAAGCACAAAATTATAGCCCCTATTAGTCTTAATAAAAAAATTGAGTATAACAATATAGTTCTAGATGCAGGACATCTACGGAGTGGATTTATGTTAACAATTTTGCACACAAAATTTTAAATTTTAGTTGATAATATTAGATAAAATGCTAGTTTATATTAACCATTAGTATTACTACCCGCAGTGCTGATTTTTATGTTAATTACACAAGAATTGCGTTTTTATAGCTGTAGGATAAAATTTCAGTAACGAGTTGACGAAATGAGAAAATGACTCAACTGTGAAAATGTCTCTTTGATTAAACTTCTTGAGAATTGGGATTTCTTAAGCGATTTTAGGGATTTTCTCAGCAACTTGCTAATTTCTCATAATTTGCAAATAATATTTTGCAATGCATTCCGACATCAGCAAAAATTATATAAATAAAGCAAGAAATAATGCACTAATCTAAAAAATCTAAAATAATAACAAATTTGTTTGGTTTAACACCTGCAAATGCTATTTCTTTAAAAACTTCTTCATTTTCGGCTGAAAAGTTGTTAAGCCTTACTGCAAACTCAACTTCAAGCACATGTGCTTTGTCAACAAAAATATTGTGAAGCCGATCCCTAAGTCTTTTAGTTATTGTTTTTAATTTTTTTGTTTGGCATTTTATATCAACTGAATTAGGTGATCACATCAACTAAAATCTTTTTTTACTTAACAATTTTCACTTATTTTTTTAAAAGACCACCTCTGAATTATAAGTTAAATACAAAAAATGTTTTATGATTATAACAAATTGGTACTACAAATTTATTGAACAAGGAAAATAGACTTCTTTTCTTTACTGCTTGCTTGTATTTAAAACATAAATACGTACATTAAAACATAAATTAAATACATTTAATAACAAGAATATTCTTTTTTATTACAACAAACTGGTACTAGAAATTTAAATAGCAGAAAACAAGATTCACTGCTAGCTTAAATTTAAAATGTAATATTTTGTATAACATAATCATATCATTTTATAACTATGAATGAGAAAATAAATATTGGCATTGCAAGACATGCAATCCTTTTCGATCAATATTCTTCTACAATTAAACAACATTTGTTGTTGTTTTTGCTGAGACTGTAATTAAAACTTTATTTTGCAATGTGATCTTTTGTATAAAGAATATTATTATTAATTATAAAATTGAAATTGCTATAAATGTGAAATTTATCTATATTATTCTTAAAAAAAATTATTTAATATACACTGATTACTTTATGATAGAAAAATATATAAATCCTAATATATGATTGGAAATTGGAGCTCAATTTGGATTGTTGTTATGAACCACGTTTAATTTTCTATTGATTTCATATTCATCTTTAATGTTACAGAGGGTATTTTTAGACGGAACACAATTTTTAATCTCAGCGGAGGGGTGGGGGAAAGTTGATTGCAATATTTTTGACAAATTCCCAATTCCGTAAAAACCCTGTATCAAATTTATTCCTGCTTAACACCCTGATGACATAAGAAGATAATATTAATATAAATATTTAAAAACATTTGTGACAAACAAAGCGATTTCATTTTAACTGCAAACTTTCGACAATACTAGAGTTTTATTAAAAGTTTCAGATTGCAATTTAAATGTGTGAAGCTATTTAATTTGAAATTAAAAACCTGAATAAAATTATTTAATCATTATTTAAAAATTATTTATTTGTTTTATTATTTAAACAAATTAAAGTTTATTTATACATTGACAAGTTTTTTTAAATATCTTATAAACTTTAACTTGATTTTTTAGTGCTTTGAACAATACTTTTATATATAATATATATGACTCAATTTTTATTTGTAGGTACTTTTATTCTACAATCTGATGAACTGAATCTGTTCTCAATACAAAACATTAGATTTTTCTTAGACTATTTACATAGAGCACTCTATGATTTCATTCTATTTCTTTGACTTTTCATAGATTATTAACATAGTGTTTTTAATATAGATTAAAATAGAGCATCCTCAATACAAAACTTTAGAATTTTTATAGAGCAACCTTTAAATTTATGAGAAAAGTTTTTAAAAATTTATATAAAAAAAAGCATGATATTACTCAACAAAGACTTCTTTGCTGGGTTATATCATACTTTTTATTCTAATTTTCAATAACTTTGGGTATGCACTTTAAAAGAACATGAACTTTTGGTGAAACTGAAACTCTAATGCCTTTGTACAATTTCTAAAAATAAAAATAAAAATCTCTTTAGTAAAATTAATTTTCTTGAACGCATGGGTGGCCTAAAACTTGCTGCTAAGAGTTTTGATTTTTTTTTTTTGAATGAACATTTTATTTAATGTATTTTATTTTTTCAACCATTTTTAAATAAAATATATATCAAACATAATCCCTACAAGAAAATTTTGAAACAAACTTTTAAAAACACTTGAAGTAGTTATTGAAATCAAAAATGATGGATTAAAAATCCAAAATACTTTGGTTTTTCTAAATAATTCCAGAAATACTATGTTTAAAAAAATATTTAAATATATATATATATATATATACATATATATATACATATATATATATATATATATATATATATATATATATATATATATATATATATATATATATATATATATATATATATATATATATATATATACATATATATATATATATATATATATATATATATATATATATATATATATATATATATATATATATATATATATATGTATATATATATATATATGATATATATATATATATATATATATATATATATATATATATATATATATATATATATATATATATATATATATATATATATATATATATATATATATATATATATATATATATATATATATATATATTACCTTTTGTGTAGATACAGTTGTTCTGGAGCAAATAATACGATTTCCATTTGAGTCTCGAAACTTTAATTTTACTTGTCCTTTTACTTCTTTCTCACCAGCAAGCTTTTAATATTAAAAAAATATTAAAAATGTATAAGTTAAAGAAAAAAAATTATGTCTAATTTAGACAATATACCTTAGGATCATGAATAAATGCTTGCGCTTGGCAGTCTGGAGGGAGTTTTCCAGTTGTAATATATTTTAAACTTTCAATAATGCTCTGTAAATAAAAAATATTAAAAATATATAAAAATAAAAGCATTATTTATAAAATTACATTTAAATCAAACAACTTAGTAGAACTTTGTGAGCAAACATGTGAATAACCATGTTTTCATATATCCTAAACTCTTTGTACAAAACCAAATCCTGACTTAACATTAAAACATTTGATGCTGATGTAAAAAGTCCATACATGCAACCCTTTTTCAAACATGATATAAAAAACTAATCTAAAACAAAATAACAACAACAAAAAGAGTTGTACATATTATTATGCAAAATGGCTTCATGTTTACAACTCATTATTTCAAACATTATCTTTAACTTTAAACCTTTGTCACACAGTAAAATACAACCAATATACAGTGGGTGAAATTCAGCTTTTTTGGCCACAGCAAACAAATGCCAAGGGCTTCCTCCAAAAGTACCATTTACCACGACATTACCTCAACAAATATTTCAAAATTGAGGTAAAGTTTTGCGTTTTTAATAAACTATTTTTTTATAATTAAAAACCTATTATTATTACACAATATTATATATGGTGTTAAAAATGATTTCATCAGATTTCATTATTTAAATAGACATTCCATCTACATCTTGATTATTTTTTCAAACTTGCCAAACTGATTATACATTTTAAATGATTGATTTTTGTTCTCACAACAAATGTACAAGCTGAAACTTTTTTTACAGTTGCTTTCTCTGAATATTGTTTAACTGTTGCAAATGGACTTAAATACTCTTGGTAGAAAATAATCTTTTAGTCCATTTAATTAGGGGAATTTTAATAGCATTGCTTTTCCACTATCATCATAGAAGTAATATTCTTTTTGTTTTCATCTGCCCTAACTCCCAGTTCCTGGAAGTTCTTTTGTCACAACATTAATTTTAACCATTTCTGTATTTATAATTAAAATATATATTTTAAAAATTTCCATAAAACAAAATGTGTAAATAAGTATAAAATAAAATTTACTTAAATTTAATGATCTCATTAAAGTTCACATGTCTTTAGTTAGTTTAAAAGAAACTTGAGCATTAGTATTAAGTTACTTTTTTCATAAAAGGTATTTTAGTTAAAAAGTATTATATAAAAAATATTTCATTTCATTAAATATTATATAGAATTCCATTTGAACTTTTAAGAAAACCCTAAAAAAACTTTTTTTATAAAAAAAAACATTATTTTGTAGACCAAAAAAAATTTTTTTTTTTGCTTACTGCAAAAAAAAAAAAAAAAATTTTTTAATTATCTCTTCTGTGGAGACTTTTTAAACATGAAAGAACATTTATTGGCTTTAGTATAGATAAATTAAAGTACAATTTTTAAGGTTTTAACATCTTGTATTTTTTAATGCGACCAAAAATGATTTTTTTTTCCCTTATTCTGCAGCCATTTCAAATTAAAAAAGGTAATGTAAAAAAAAAGGTAAAAAAAGTAAAAAAAGGAAAGGCCTTAAGGTAAAAAAAATCAATTTTTTTTTTACAAAATAAGCTAATTTAGATGTATAAAATTTTTTCTTGAAATACGTAATAAGCATGTTAAGGCTTAAAAAAAATTTATAAAAAGTAAATAATCAAATATTTCTTGAAAATTAACAAACACATTTCTCTTAACGAAAAAATAATTGTTTGTTACAAATTTCAAATAACGCTATTTAATTGCAACGAAAGTGAAGATAAAATGAAACAGCAAAAGTGAAGATAAAAAAATAAGATAAAAAATAAGATCATTTATAAAATGCTATTGGTTATTTAGGTTCATGTGTTTAATTCGTACTAATTATTTTGATTGGTCTGATTTGATAAATTTGATTCATACTAATTATTTTGAATGTCATAGCGTATAAAATGTAAATGTTATGTTAGAATTGTTTATGGAATTATTTAAATTATTAAATTTAAAATTATTAAAAGGGGAAAAAATTAAATTATTAAAAGGGGAATGGAACTCGAGATCTAGATTTGGTCAGCCAAGCCTGACCATTGCATCAAAGCTGCTAAATTATAAAATCAGTATATACTGTAATAAAAAACACTTTTA
Organism: Hydra vulgaris; assembly: GCF_022113875.1. NCBI lineage: Eukaryota > Metazoa > Cnidaria > Hydrozoa > Anthoathecata > Hydridae > Hydra > Hydra vulgaris. Next base: position 21,184,112 of record NC_061161.1, read on the forward strand.
ATTTTGCAAAATAAGCTTAAGTTATTGACAAAAAATTATCTAAACTTATTATTATTAAAACTATCAGTAATTATTACTGAAACTTATCAAAATGCTACAAAAGCAACTTATCAAAATACTACAAAGCTCTCAGCAAAAACCTGGGCATATGTAGAGTGCTTATGTGAAATTACCAAGGGTAATTTCACTAAATATATAACCAAATAACCAATTAAATTTTTTAATCTTTTTAATGCCTATTATTTACTAATGCTCATCAAAATATTAAAAAAGTTAGAAAGTATATATTATACAAAATTATTGAGAATAATAAAAAATTACTATTGTTTGAAAATAATTTATTAAAAGCAAATAATAGTAAATTTTTTTCAAGGGTTTTGTAAACAATATATTTTTACACTCTAGTCATATTAAATAACACTCACTGTTTTCCCTGTTCCATTTTTACCAACAATCAAGGTGAGCGGTGTCTGAAATTCAATTACAGCAGAATCATGAGGTGGATAACTTCGAATACCTTGAATTTGCATCTTTTCAATTAATGCCATTTTAGTAAAAACAGACTATACAAAATCTAGAATTAAAAACTATTTAGTCTATTTAGAAAAAATTATTAGACTATGCAGCCTAAAATTAATTATTAGTGCCTGTTAAGTAAAAATTATTTGACTAAAACAAATTCAAAATTTAACAACAAAAATAATGAATTAAAATATGCCTAAAAAATTTTGGACTAAAAAAATATTAAAGACAATATAATACAGCAATAAATAATACAATATATCAAACATAACATTAACAATATAAAACATAACAACAATAAACAATATAATATACAACATAACGCAAACAATATGTAGTATATTGTTTGAGTTTAGTTACATATTATATTATAATAACAATAAGTAAAAATAATAAAATATAAGCTATTCATTCAGCTCTACACTTATATTTACAAATACCTTGTTTTTATATTTTTATTACTTTAGGGGAGGAAGTCATGCATTTAAATTTATAACTTTGAATAACAATAATTCAAAAATAACTAAAAACCTTTATACATAAATAAGCATCTATAAAGTACCTGAGCACCCTATTAAAAGCAGCACCCTATTAAAAGTAGCACACTTTTAAAACAATTACTTTTTGGCAGTAACAGTTTACTCCAAGTAAAATGCTACATATACAATAAGCACAAAACAAACAAAAAATCAATTGCATTAAGTGGACGTACCTTAATTAGACTAAAAACTGTAACGTGCAAAATTTAAAAGTTGCAAGTATTTTCAATTTTTACATTATAATTCATTATGAAACATAAACTAGATTGAGTTATCATTAATGAATTTTTTAAATGATTGATGGTGTAAAATATTTTCCCACATATTTTTATGTATAATGAAATTTTTTTAGACATGTTTTGTAAAATTATTTGTTATTTTTATATAAAAGCTATATAATTAGATATTTTTAGTCTTTTGTCTAATTAAAATAATAATAATAAAATAAAGCTAGAATTAAACAATTTTGAAATTTCAAATTTTATCTTACTGTCCTCACAGTTGCCTGATAGCTTCCCCTACTGATGAAATTTTAAGTATAACTATTTATCAAGGTCTACAAATTTTTTTTGTTCAATTAAAGTTTCATTTATAAATTCCAATACAAACTTTTAACACAAGCGCCACATATGCCAGAGGGACAAAATTTAATTTTGTCCATCTGGCATTTTTGGCGCCAGTGATCAAAAAATTTATCACTGACTATAACAATTTGATTTCAAATCTGTTTTTTTCCTCCAGTTAAATACATTTTTTTTGTGGTTATTTACATTATCTAGAATGTTACTTTTTTATGTTATAAATGAAATCTAGCTCTTGTCAAACATATTTCAATTAAAATTATTAGTTTTAGAAAATATGAAAACTGTGCATTATTTTAAAAAAATTTTCTTATGCATATGTATCTTTTATATAAATAAGAAACCTTAATAAAAACTTTTGCTAAATTTAAATTAAATCTAAAATATGTAATGAACTTTTTTACATTTAAATTGAGTAAAAAGCAATTTTGTTAATAAACTTAATATATGGCTTTCTATTAAAAAAATAAACATTAAAATAAAACACTTTCAATTAATACAAGTATATATAACTTATTTAAAAATTAAAAATAATAGTGTTATCTGAATTATTATATACACTGTGTATACAATCAATATTTGTATTGGCAATATACATCATATACACCTATTATTGCGCCATTTTAAACATCTTTTTATAGAATGTTTATCTTAAAAAATTGCAGGATCACTAAAGGAAATGCAACTTTTATTTTGTTTTAGCTATTTCCTTGTCAGATTGACAAGAAAACAAAAATGGCAGATTTACTAAAAGTTTACCAAATTTCTTTGTAATAACATGATAATCAACTTATAACTTCAAAACTGATGTGGTACCTTGCCCACAATGCAATAGTGCTCATAATGATTTTAAATAACTGAATTGAACTTTTTTTGTTTTTTTTTTGCTTATTATTACTACTATATTATTGTGTGCTTTAATTTTTTTGTCCTAATATTTCAGGTGAAAGAAAAATCAAAAAATCAAAAATGGCAAAAAACTATTATACAAACAAAAAAGTTAAATATATTATAAACATAAAGTATTTAGACAAAAAATAAAAATAATAACAAAAAAGTAAATAAATTAATAAATTTACAATATAATATATAAATGTTTTACAGTTAGAATACATTTTTCATATAATTTATTGAAAAAACTTAATAAAAATTCTTACGTCACAACAAATTTATTTAAAAAAGAGACATTATGGATTACTGTCTATCTATTTTTGCTCAATACCAATCTAAATACTTTTAAAATTTTTATTTTCCTAAAAAATAAACTTCTAAAATAATAGTATAACTTATATTAATAAATAAATAATAATTAAAATTATAAATAAAGTTAAATTTTAGAAATTATTGTTCATGCATACTTTGCATGAACTTTTAGGTTTTTTTTAAGTGCACCAGTGTTTACATCCAATAACAATTCTTCATAAGTTTTGAAAAATAACTTTCATAACTATTTTGTAGAATACTAAAAATTAAAAAATTAAAAAAATTAGGAAAAAAAGAAAGAAAAAATGTAAAATAGAAAAACAAAAAGTGAAAACATACTTTTGACTCTAACACATTGAGTTGACAACGTAGCTTGTTATGACTTTGTTTAAAACTATTTAACAATAACTTTTTTTCCAGCTGTTTAACTGATTCAAACTAATAGAACACCATAAAAATATTAATAGAACACCATAAAAAGGATAATGTAGCAAAACATAATACTTTATAGCATAATAACAAAAAAATTGTTAAAAATATTGTACCAATACTGGATGTTGTGATTCTCTGACAGCATTGTTATTCATATCAATACTTGGAGAAACAGACTTTTCATGGACTTCTAAACAGTATTAAAAAAAATAACATAGAAATACGAATAACACTGATAAACAATTATAAACCTCTTGAGATGAAATTATGCATTCTCTCATCATTTATGCATTCTCTCAATATTTCTGAGCTAACTCCAAAACTAAAATTCTATGACCATGAAGTCTTGATTCTCCTCAATGAAAACACCAGTTTTAAGAAGCCTCATCCTCTGGAGTTCTTGAAAAATTGTTTAATCCCAGTTAAAAGTGGTGGCAGAAAAATCTTTAGTGGTTCCACAAGAGATTGATCCTGTACATTTTGCTTGCCTGCAACAAAATTAAATCAAAGAGGACATTTTTCACTTGGTAGTGAGTTATGAAAGATGTGAAACTACCTTAAAGTCTTTCCAGATTACACAAACATTCCAGACATGTTAGTGTAAATTGTCACTTTAAGTATTTCTGCTGTGGATTCGAATGTCTCTTAAATTTATATGACATGTGCAACTGGAATGAAAACATTGCCATTATAAAGCAAAGCAGCTTTAAAAGATCTCTTTTTAGAATCTTTAAAAATTCTCCAATCATCTGTCATCATGACCACATATATGGATTTGAGCATTTAATGTTCAAATCTAAACTTGTTAAACAGACCATTTATATCTGTGCAGAAACATATTTTATTACTTGGCGTAAAATTTGGCAGAAGATTTCACTACTTATGTGGGTTATCCTTGTTTAGTTCTTGTTGGTAAAATGGACACAAAATTCTTAGCATGTGCACACCTTGGGGAGGTAAACAGCATTAAAATAATATATAGTACAGCAAACTCATGCAAACAATTTTATGTCTCAAAGCCGCATATCAAAGTTGCTTTTCAAGCAAAGTATCTAACTAGGTCACTGTGATAAAATCTACACCCTCTTAGGGTGTATATTTTATCACAGTCACCTAGTTAGATACTTTGCTTGAAAAGGGTGTATATTTCATCACAGTCACCTAGTTATGTGAAGGGTGAAGAGGGTGTAGATTTTATCACAGTCACCTAGTTAGATACTTTGCTTGAAAAGCAACTTTGATATGCAGCTTTGAGACATAAAATTGTTTGGATGAATTATTTTACAATTATTAGAAAGTATTAAAAATATAATAATTTAAATATTATTATCATTTTATTATTATTTATTTAAACTATTATTATTTTGTACTTAAACTAGTTCCACTAGTTTAAGTAAAACTTTTTGTTATTTTTATCAAAAATAAAAACAAAAAATGTTTCTATTTTATTTGTAATCATTTCATGAATTAAGTTAAAATGTAATGTTTAGAAGTATTATAAATATGCATCCAAACCACACAATTGTGTGAATTTGACAAACAAGAAATCATGAAAAATAAGAAGTATACCAGAAACAAAAAACTCATACAAACAAACAACACACAAAGATAAAATTTAAACACAATGATAAAATTTAGCAAAAACTTCATGAAAAAAATAAGTATAGTTAAAACATTCTTTACTTTAAATAATTAAAAATATACCTTTTACAATTTCAGATTCTTCACTCTATTAAAAAAAATACTTAAAAATAACTCATAGTGTTTTAAAATAAAAAAACAAAACAATAGTTATTATTATTTTTCAATTTAACTATTTTTTATTTTATATTATTTTTTTAATTATTTTTGTTACGCATGCACATACCAAACAATAACGTCTAGATAAAAGTTGAAACTAAGTATGTGACTAAGATACTGGAGTCTTTTTGAATCAAAGAATAATAACCATAAACAATGAGATTTGAAGAAAAAACAGCTTTGTAGAAACTTGATTTAAATCATGTGCATAAAAAAATAGGATTAATGACCTAATCTGGGTATGACAAATTTTTCTTCTGAGACACACAGAATATTGATTTTCTATAATTTATCAGCTCAACAGAACTACAGAGTTCTTGTGAGATTGCAGAGATTTTAATTGACTATGGAAAATATCCTCTTGAAAAATTGCATGGTAGGATAAGTAATGTGATGCATGTCTAGTGACTTCAGGAAATTAAACACTTTTCATATCTTCAACAAGTCACATCTAATATATTGATTCTTTATTTTAGTAATAAGTATTGGATTCAAAATGCCTTAATAAAAATTTTAATATAGTTCACCGAAGCTGAATTAAAATTAATTTTTGAAAAATTTAATGTTTTTCAGAATCTTTCATACAAAATTGCTAGAAAATTTACTTAAGTGTTTAAATAGGAGGATTCAAAATAAAGTTGGTAAATTTGTGAGGTATGTTAATTGTGAAACTTGCCATTTTTATTTAATTAAATTCTTATGTATTAAGTGCAATATATAAACATAAATTATGAATACAATTCAAAATTAAAAATAGTTTTAATTACCTCCACTGATGTATTTGATGAAACTGTATTCACTGTATTCGAGCAATAAGATTTTTTGTTTCTTGTTACATCAGATATCATGCAATGTATTGAGCACTTGCATTTATTTGGTTCAACCTAAAATCCGTTATATTTCATCATATAATGAAAACTGCAACTTTAAACATCACAACATATTAACTTAATTATTACAAGAAAAAGTAAATTATAAAAAACAATACAAACTTTAGTTAGAATTAAAAGAAAAATTAATAAAAACTAATCATTACTTGTAAAAACTGCTTTCTCATCATATTTTTAATTTTAGCTATTTCATTAAAAAACCTACAAGTCAACTGGTTATTCCCAACATCATTCTAAAGATGATAACAACTGGACTATTTACCTATTTATATCAGCAGACAGGTACATAAAACAGACAGGTACAGGTACATGAAAAAAGGAATTCGATAAACACTAAACTCACCTGGATTTGGAGCCACAATTTATCAAGAGCATCTATAGTTTTCTCTGAATTTTTAGCAAGATTTTCAAACTTAAAAACAAAACAAAAAAATTAATGTTTAGGAAATCCAAATTATAAATTTTGATTTTATTTCTTTAATTGTATTTTAGCAAATTATCACTCAAAAGATTTATAGGGGTTACAAAGTTAGGAAGGAAAAATGCAAAGTAACAAATATTCTAAACTGGTTTGTGTTCTTTAAAGCAATAAAAAGTTTTAACTTTACTCACTACATTTTCATATCTTTGCTTTAAATTTTGTAAATGCTGAACATTGTAATGAAGGTCTTTACTTAACTTGGAGAATTCTTTGTTTAATTTTAAATTGCAACCTCTAGAGATATAACCCGTGAAATTTTTGTCTTGTGAAATTTGTGTTGCCTTAAAAAGTAGGGGAAAACTATATATAGATATATAAAATTTAACAAAATAAGTAATGAGATGATTTAAAGGATCAAAATCAAACCCTACTGAAGATTCTAATACAGTTGATTGAAGTTTGTTAATCTCTTCTTCTAGCTCTTCAATTTTCTGTTTCATAGCATTAGCTACAGCATCGTATTCATTTAGCAGTAAAAGATGCTTCAGAAAAGATTTACTTTATTATGACAACAATGATTAATTTAGTTATCAATTTGTAACAAATTATGTTAATATGTCACCTTTTTCTCTATTTCATTTTTCTCTGTAGAAAAATGTAATTTTAACAAAGAGATTTCATGTTCGAGGATTCTGATGTTAGATTCTTTCAAATCAAATTCTTCTTTCATCTAGAACCACAATGAATAACAGGTGTTTAAACATTAAAATAAATATATATATATATATATATAATATATATATATATATATATATATATATATATATATATATATATATATATATATATATATATATATATATATATATATATATATATATATATATATATTTAAACATTAAAATAAATTTTTATAAATAAAGTTTAAACATTAAAATAAATATGTATATATATCTATATATATATATACATATATATATATATATATATATATATATATATATATATATATATATATATATATATATATATATATATAATTTTTATAATCAATTGCATTTCATAAGTCCATCAATTGATCTAAAAGGAGACTAAAATGAGGGAAATTTTAAAGACCTTGCAAGCATGTCATCCTTAAAAATTTGGCATTAATGTATGATGCATTAGAAAAACTTAAATCAACTTTTAAAATTATTCAATTAAAAAATTTACACAAAACCAATTCACTTAATCTATTATCTCATATCTATCTTTGAAGAAAGAAAAGAGAACCAAGATTATAGCTGTAAGCAATGTAGAATGTGAAAGTATTGTACAGTAGACACCAGCAATATCTGGAAATTTATCACTTCAAGCTGGAGTAATTACCTTAAAAAAAAATAGAAATTTTGGCAAAAAAAAGTAACTTTTAAAGTTGGGTAGAAGCTATCTTATTTTAAAAATAAGCATTAAAATTCCAACTTAAAAGATTTCTTATGTCGCCATTTTTATTGGATATATCGGGGTGTTCACTCTGCTGGATAAACTGAAAGAACTAGAAAGGATTGTTTTGAAAAACATACTAAAAAAACTAAAAAATATATTTTTTGTGCATCATTGATTCAATAATTATAAAAAATACATTTTCCAGTTATTCAATTGTGTTTTTTAAAAATAGTTTTATACATTTTTTCAAGTTTGTTTTGACACCCTGTTTATTATGACATTCGGCCTTAAAAAAATGTAAACAAACCAAAAAGCAGAGTATCAAATTATAGATTGAACCTTGCGAAAGCGTTTTACTGTTATTTTTAAGGAGTTATAAAATTTATAAAATATATTAACTATATTATCAAACTTAATTTATAACAATAATAAAAAAAAAGCCTCCTGTAGAAAAAACTAGACAGTGTAATTTATATGGTGGTAGCCCTTCTGATCTTCCTATTACAGATCTAGCAACTTATGATGATGTAGCAAGATTTTTCTACAAATTAAAAGATTTAGATGGTATTAAAAACAAAAATGTTATTATTCAAAGAATGCTTTGTAGTTTAAAAGAAATATGGTTTTTGCAATTCCAAATTAGTTATGTTACCTGAAAAAAGTTTGATTGCTAAACTTTTAAGATTTTAAAACAATGTTATCTCTTGGAATGGAAATAAAATTAAACCTTTAACAATTGTTGGAAAAAAATAAAGAAAAACTTTTTGATCTGCTAGCATGTAACTGCAAGCTTGAAGTTCTTCCTTGTGATGACAGAAATATCAAATGCTCAGGTTGTTCAAATGTGCATCTTTACTGTAGTTGTGTTGGTAGTGAAAAAGTAAGTTATACAAAGTAATTTATTTTAAACTAAACTTTAAATAACTTATTTAATTTTTATTTGATAAACTTTTTTATATTTTATTACTATTTTTTATATTTTTAGATAATAACACATTTTACACAAATTTATTGAAAATAGGTTCTTTTAGAAGAACGCTCCTATATAAAAGGCCAAAGGGAGAAAATTAGTACTAAAGGAAAGTTTCAAATAGGAGGTATTGATAACTCTGTTTTATCACCTACCTCAAGAAAAACAAAGCAAACAAAAGCTTCTGATAAAGAAATTTATATTAAAGAGTTTGACACAATCATGGATTCAGATTAGGTAATAAATTGTGACCTGTAAACTTTGATTATATAATAAAAACTATATATATTCTTAAATTTCTTAACTCTTTTAAATATAATGCTCTAAAGTTAATTAGAGCATCTTAAATGTTAATACAATTAAATGTAAAATTTTCATTGTTATGATTTTTAATTTCTGGAAGTTTTGTTGTATTTTTTTCTATAATTACAGAGAGAAACTTCAATTTCATCATTAAATCAGACTAGATCAAAGTACTACAACACTACCCACTATCCCAAATTTGCTTTAGAGGTAATTAGATATGGAATATCAGATGAAGCAGCTGCCACTGTAGCTAATGCTCTACTTCAAGATATTAGTTATCTACATCTAAATGATGTAATTATCCAAGTAAAATGAAGAGAGAGAAAGAACGAGTATGCTTTAATACTAGTTTTGAGCAATCTAAAGTTTCAAATATAAAGGCAATTGGTTTGGATAGCTAACGTAATAAAAACTCATTGGTTTATGAACAGACAGATATTGATGGTGAAATAAAACTTTGTAAATCTACCAGCACTGTAGACCACTTGACATTCACAATTGAATCAGGTAAAGGCCAATGTTATCTCTTTTATCTTGGTATTTTTTTTTTTAATTTTATTTTTTACTAATAAAAATGTTTTAATTTGAATAAGGAGAGTTGCAAGGTCAATATCTAAAGCACATAGATGTACCTAAAGAAAAAAGTAAAGGAAAAGATCTTGCTGAATTTACCTGAAATGTTCTCAAGGAGTTTAAGAGTGATAAAAGTATCCAGGCAATAATTTTGGACAATACAAGTGTTAATACAGGTATATTTTTTCTTCAAAAACGCCTGTCCGAAAAATAAAAAAAGATAATATATAAATCTTTATTTGAGTGATATATTTTCATATTACTATATCATTTTAGGTAAAGATAATGGTTTAGTTGCTTGTCTTGAAAGAATATTGAAAAGAAGAATTCATTTAACTGGCTGTCTTCTACATGTTAACGAGTTACCATTGCGTCATTTAATTTCTAAACTTGATGGTTCTTTTAATAGCTCAAATAATTATTCGGGTAATCTAAATAATAATATTATTTTACATTCTTGGTGATAATAATATTATTTAGATTATCCGATTATTATTTAGCAAAAATATTAAAATTTATATAAATTCTATTTTTTACTTAAAAGTTTTATTGCTGCTTTACTTTATTCTGATAAGCATAATTATAAATTATTATTTTCAGTAAAAAGTTATAACTATTAATATTAATATACTTGATCAAATAATAATAGTATTATTATTTTAAAGGACCAGTTGGAAAATCTTTAACAAATCCAATTCATTTAAATTTAACTGTTGACTTCATACAAGTTGAGACAGACGTTGAATATCCTCCTCAGTGTGTCATTAAAGACCTCTCTGCTGACCAGAGAATGCTACTGGAATATAGTATTGGAATTTCTAAAGGGTTTTCAGACAATAAGTATCTGAGAAAAAAAATAGGTGTGTTGTTTTGTAAATCATTTGTTCCTAATATTTTTCCTTTTATTTTGTTTGTTTAAAGTTTATGTAAATATATATTTATTAATATATAATTTACTATTAAATTAAACTATTAATTAATTTTTATATATAAAAGATTATATTTTTAGGCCCTATCTGTCATGTAAGGTGGCTGACAACAGCAGTACAGATCTTGGCACTATACACAAGAACAACCAATCCCAGTAGAGAGCTCAAAATCTTTGTTGAATATATTCAAACAGTATATACTCCTATGTGGTTTAATATCAAAAAGTCTAAGAGTTTCACAGAGGGTCCTAAACTCATTTTCCAATTTATTCAGCGGATTTTGAGGTTGGATACTGAAGTTCAAAATATTACATTGCCCATAACTTATAGAAACTCTTTTTGTCTCCAACCTGAAAATTTTATTGCTGCTCTACATTATTCTGAAGAACAGGTTTATAGAACAATTGCTGTTGTTAAGATTTTGGAAACAAGAAAAACCCTAATTAAGGATCCTAAAAATGGATTAAAAGATGGTATTAGGGTTAATGCCATTCCAGTGATTGATTGTAGATGTAAAAACTGGTCAAAATTAATAAATTTGTATGATATAGACTGTTTTGAGCCCCCTTGTGTGGAAGATATATCAAATGAGGAGCTTTTGAATATGATTCCGAATCAGGGAAAGGCTCCCAATTTTCCGTGCCACTTGCAAACGGTTGAAAGAGCAGTGAAAACAACTTCTGATGCTAGCAGAAAATTTATTAACCTCAAGAAAAGAAATGCTTATATTCTAGCTAAATGATAAAGTCAAAAGAAACAAAAATATTTTAGAACAAAGAAAGAATATACGTTTTAATTTGTTATCATTTCTTTAAATTAATCTATTTGGTAATATGTTTGTTTATTATTATTAATTTGAAGTAATTGCAATTTCGAAAAAAAGTTAAAAATCACTGATGTCTATTGTACAGATGATACTCAATTATAAATATCATCAGTACAGATGTACAAAGCATTATGTCATAAAATATATATCATTGATGTTCATCAGCATTGATGGTCCTCAACTAAACGAATTCTGGATAAAAAAGTATACAAATAATTGGGGACAATGTTATACAGACATGTTTAATGGCACCAGACGATCATTTTTCTTGAAAGGCAACTTATTGGCATCAAATTACTTTTATTAAATTTACTAATTTTGTTTGTAAACTAATAATTTTATAAAAATTCATAGTTTACTAACAAAATTAGTAAATTAATTACATTTAACTAGTGTCATTAAAGCAAAAAATGTGCAAAAACAAACATCACATAGGGTAGACCAGGTAAAATTGAGCAATTTTTACAAAATCTACAGATTCAGATTTTAATCTAATAACAGATTAACTAACAGATTTTATAAAGGATGCATTAGATATTCATAATTTCTACACTACTGGATTGGTTAGGAAAAAAGTATATTTTTTGATATTTGTTTGAGAAGATATTATCTGTTTAGAGAGCTGTTCAAACAGCTCCAGCAAGGTAAGTTAAGCAACCGCGAGAAGAAAATTAAGCAATTAACAAATAAATGAAGATACATAGTATGGAATTTAAATAAATCATTTAAAAGTTACATTAGGCGTGTCTATAATTTTAAACTTTTTACTTTGAACACTATAAAGATGTAAGTAAAAAAAGAGAAAAAAATAATTAGTAAGAAAGTGTCATAAAATAAAAAAATAGTGTCATAAAATTGTATTGCAAAATTATTTTTTTGTTAAAGTTGCTTCTTT
>NC_061161.1:21198923-21461423 GCF_022113875.1 Hydra vulgaris
ATTATTAATGTTGCCATCAAACTTCTTTAAATAAATATTGAACTTTATTGAGTATAACATAGAAAGTTCTAATCTATGCGCCATGCAATGGGTATATACTATACAGGGGTTTTTATTTTATATTTTAGTTTGAACACCAGCTTTATTGTCAGACATTACAGATGCACCATTAAAGTTAACACTTACAGTTTTTTCATAGATATTATTTAAATATAAATCTTGGTCCATTTAATCTGTTGTTAAACTTTTTAAAACAAATTCTATTACATTTAATATACCATCGGCATTAACTGTCAGTGGTGAGTTAATACCAACAAATATAGTTATTGAATTACCATTTTTAACAAATCTTAAAAAAACTGTTTCTTGTTCACTTATACTCTTATCAGTAGAACCGTCAGATAAAATTGCAATAAAACAAGCATTTGATGTCTAAACTTAAGTCGCATTTCAAGTCAGACGAAATTGACAAAAGAAATTTTTTGCTAGCTTTGTCACTTAAGTTTTTACCCAACTTAATTCCCAACTCTTTTTTTTACCCAACTTAATTCCCAACTCTTCCATTTAGCTTTTGTAGCTCACACAGCTGAAGAATTTTTTTAAATGCAAGATCCTTTCTAACACAGGCTTGGTCGGGAAGCAGGAGCGATCGCTCTCGAATACTGACCATGGAAATTATATTTACTTGCGAAAAACTGGCCAGGTTTTTTTGAATCATTTTGAGAACATTTAAGTTTATTTCCATGTATGTCCGAAACAAAATATTTTTGTTTTACGGACATACATGGAAACATAAAAAACTTGAATGTTATCAAAACATCTTGGTGCGGAAGAATAAAAAGAATATTTGCAAACACTAAAAACCCGACAAATTAACGAATAAACTAATTCTATTGGTTCAAAAAATACACTGACTAAGCGAAACAAAGTATTCTGTTGTAATGTTTTAGAAATTGTATTATCCACGACTTGTTACGTTTTGAGATTTCTAGGATAAATTATTTTAAGATTATATTATCAATACTATAGCTCATTCTAAGAGCCACATCTGCAAAGCCGTAAACCTTATAAACTATTATTATTTGTTTACAATAAATGTTTTTTTTTTTTTATTTGCATTCACTCCTAACAAGGCTGCAAGCAACCACTATTAAGTTGGGAGTTACTAGGAAAAAAAAAGAACAGAGTTATAGAGCAAGGAAACGGTTGACAGAAGACTTGAAAAGTTGAAGGTTGTATGAGTCAGAAAAAAAACATGAAGATGGGAGAGAGTTCCAAAGGATTGAAGTGCAGGGAAAAAAACTAGATGAAAACGTTTTTAGAGCATGCAGGGACAGATACAATACAGAAAAAAGGAGAAGATTTTTTGTCAAGACAGGAGTATAAAGTTGAAACATCAGCAAAAAGAGCTACTTTAGATGAAAGGTTGTCAAGTTGTTATATATATATATTATGTAAATTTTCAAAATTTTAATAGTTTATTATAACTTATAGATTTTATTAGTATATTCTTATTTTTTATTTATGTATTTTTTATGTAAATGTAATTTTGTGTATCTGTTTTTTATTTTAATGAATTTCTTTTAAAACAATTTTTATGTTTAATTTGTAAACAAAATAATTGCGTTTTCAATAAAGCTATTAATAATCATTTAAGTTAAAAAAATTATTATGTAACAAACATATAAGAAGTTTCTGGTTATTAAGCACAAACTATGCATACAAAGTAACTCGCGGATGAACAAGCACTGCGCCTGAGGTCACGACAGAACATAAATATATATACCAAGTTATTAGATATAAAGAAAAGTTTCTAGATATAAGTTTACTAATTATTTTTGCTTAGGTTGCCATTCTTAAAAACTCGTTATACTTTTTTCTGCTTTAAATACTAATTAAAATTAAAAAACCCACTCACTAAACATCATCAGCGATATTGTGAAGCAGTTTCACTTCCTCGTCATAAAGTATTTTTAACCTTTATAGTTGATTTCTATCTAGTTGATTTAGTTTCTATAGTAATTCAATGATTTAATTATTTCATTTGTTTATCTTACTAAGAAGAATTATTTCAAATATGTTAAACTTTTCAAACTACGCCAAACATAAAATAGGTATTAAAAAAATTAACTTTTTTATTTATAAATTAATTTAGCTTAAATAAAACTTAGATAAAATTTGCAAACTTTGTTAAATAAAGAAAACTTGTTTCCTTTTTAAACAATCGTAGGATGTTACTTTATATAAATAACGTCGCTTAATTTTATAGAAAAATTATAAAAGAGCAATGTTTCAAAAATATTTGTTCTAAACGTAATTTATTTTGCTTTAAGTTTTTTCGCATTATTTTTTTTTCCTAATTTTTTTTTTTTTTTTTTTTTGTAATTGTCTCTCGTTGGTTCAATTATATTTAGCGCATTTTTTTTTTGCTTTTTGAAATATTCTGAAAATGACTAAAAAATCTGGCTAGCTTTTTGCAACTAAATATCATTTCCGTGGTCAGCAATTGAAAGCGATCACTCCTGCTTCCCGACCTAGCTTGCTTTAATAACAAAATATGACACCCAAACAAGTCTGTTTAATTCTTCTTGGTTATTCTCAATAGTTCATAAAATTGATGTTGATAAAGTTTTCTCAAGACTTGGAGCTATATTGTGAAAGTTCTCTTGATATTTAGAAATACAGGCTTTATGCCAATCATCTTTATTGTGGCGTAACAAGTATGTTCAATTCCAAAATTTACATCCCATTGTTACTGAATTGGTTGCATTGCTATTATATGGATACTTTTGGAAAACTCAACAAGAGAAACACTCATTTGATTTGTCAATATGAATCCAGCTTAGTTGTTGCACGTGTTTTTTATTGCTTGGCAGCAATCCATTTATGGAGTTCCAAAACATAAATTCAATATTTTTTGGCCATAAATTCAATTTACCAAAGTCATAGCATAATCCAAGTTGCACTTTTTTTTTTTGCATGCTTAGTTTCTCTCTCTTCTTCTCTTTTACATTTAATGCTACGCTCCACTGTACCATCTTTGTTTAACATCGAAAAAGATGCTTAGTTGTTTTGACATTTTTTTAAAACCTATAAAAATAATATATTAAGTATTTAATAATAAGTTAATAAAAATATCATATTAATGGTGGCGTTAAACGCACAATAAAAAATTAAAACTATTATAAACATAATTTTATATATTCTATTAGATTATGTATTTCTTTGGCAAAACTTAAAAAAACAAATTTTAACTTTTAAAAGTACTTAAGTGTTTTTAATATGCAAACAAGCATTAACTCACTTTAAAGAAAATAAGAAAATTTAAAAAGAAAGCATGCTATTGAAGAAAGCAATCGTTAGGTTTAAGCATGGTTTATTTTAAAGTAATTGCAAATGCAGTCATTTTAAGTAAAATTTTGAATGCTTTTAAAAAGGCATGCAAAAACCATGCTCGAACATAATTACTTTGTTCATTCTATTGAAGAAAGTAGTTTCAGTGTGGTTTCTTTTAAAGTCTTTGAAAATTGGTTTAAAATTTTTGTAACTATTTTTTATTGTAAATATGCTTTTTATAATAAATAAAAAACAATCAATCACTTAATTATTTGGAGCAAAAAAAGTGTTGAAGTAATGCGTTTATTTTGAAATATTTTAGACAAACACCAACATTTTCGATTAATAATTAAAGAACAGTTTTATACATTAAGTGAGTTACAGCACATAATTACTTTTCACCCCTTTTTATTGTCCTGAAGTAAAAATGAGCTTGCTAAAACAGCTAAAAATAGCTAAAATAAACAAAAAATTAGATATTTTGGTGAAACCTTTTTTCCAAAGTTCGTTTACTGTATCTGTCCCTGCATGCTCTAAAAACTTTTTCATCTAGTTTTTTTACCTGCACTTCAATCCTTTGGAACTTTTTGTAAAATCTTTTTTTTTAATAAAAAAAAAGCATAAAAAAAATAAAAAAATAAAAATCTTTTTTTTAGGCAACAATACCCCTCTAGCAGTAGTAAATGACTGGGGCTGGTATTTGCTTGTGGCCAAGGTTGGTTCTATGAACGGGATTGCATAAACATTGGTGCATATTGACTTGCTTTTATATATCATACCAATATTTATACAGCCCTAACAATAAACCCGGCTTCGGCCCAGGTTAAATACCAGCCCCAGTCATTTGCTATCTAGCAGTACCAAAACAGGTATGGAGTTTTCCCTGCTAATGGCCATACTCTTCCTGACATTTCAGTTAAACAGATTAACCCATTATTAGATACTCAAATCACTCTGGCTTCCCATGCTAAAGTCAATGCTCAATTAAACTCTTTTATAGCTTGTGTTTCAAACAACATTTCTACCAGACGTACAAAAGTGCTCTCCAGAGCTCTCTAGGATTCTTGCCAAATTAATAATAAATGCTAAATAAATGGTTCCAATTTTTAAAAAATCTAGAAAACACTCCGACCTTTTCAACTATCCTACGATTAGTCTTCTCTTTATTATTAGTTTCTATATATAAATTTTTTGAGATTATTAAATCATTGCTTTTTAACTGCAGTAACCAAGTTATCCTTGAAGGCTTACACTCTTCTTCCTTTCCAGTAACTTTAGTGCGTTCAAAAGATTCAAGGTTCTATATTTGCTCCTGTATTATTTCTTATCTACAACAGGGTTTTTCTTGACAATCTAATACCTAAAATGGCTCTACTTGCTGACAACTTAACTTTATACTTGTCTTTACAAAAAAAACCTTTATCTTTTGATCGCCTAGATTTTTATCTATCAGAATACATAATAATTTAATTTTTATCAGAATACAGATTTTTAATCTCTCTTCTGTGAAAGCTTGCAGTGCCTTGCTGATTTAAATTGAAACAAAACTCAGTTATTTACTGCAAATAACTATATCACAATTTTGTTGACATTTCTATATTAACGAATAACAACCCTCTCACTCTCAGACAAGGTTTAAAAGCACATGGTTAATGCAGCTAAACCTGTTTTATCTGCCAAGCTTGAACCACTCTACCATCGTTGTAAGTTTGCATCCATTTCTTTTTTCTATATATACTATCTACTTCTTTTTTCTATATATCGTGACATGATAATAGTTCAAACAAGCCATTATCTCTAGTTCAATCAATCAAAATTCATTCTCATTTGGCTTGTCATTCAACAAAGTTGCATCCTTTTACTGAATTTGTCCCTTTGTGCTATAAAAAATTTTATTTATCGAACCCTATATATATTTTAAATTTGATTTAAAATTTAAATCTAAATAAGGTTTTTTATGTTTAACTCTATGCTCTACATTCTAGTTATAATATATATGTAGTTATAATCTGTAATATCTTTTCATTTTTTTTTAACTTTTGGGTTATTATCTAAAAGCAATGAGTTATGTTTTACGTTATATTTATAATAAAACAACTTACATTACATTTTTTTAAAAAAAAAGCATGTTTATCATCTTGCTTTTTCATCAAGTCTTTGAGTTTAAAACATTCATCTTCAACAAAATTCTTTTCTTTATGTACTTTTATCTCAGTCATTTCATTTTCTTTAAGCAAGCATCTCTGTACCTGTACTTAAAATTTATCATACTAACTACATAAGTCATATTTGACATAATAAAACTAATTTAAATTTATACTAACTAAATAAATCATATTTATTATAATTTCATTAACTTAAATTAACATAAATGCAAAATATTGATAATTATTAATATGCAATAAAATATTGATATTCCTACTTTTTCCCCTTATGATAATTCAATGAGGTTCAGGTTTACTTTGGTTTACATGATAATTCTTACAGTTACTTCATATAATAAAAAATGAGATGCTTCACAGCAATATGAGGGTTTGAAGAAATGGCTTTAAAACTATGCTTTAAATTAAACAAAATGTTATTTATCAACCTTGACAATTTTACAAAAACTTTACAATTTTAAAAACCACAATTTGTGCAAAAGAATAGATGTAAAAATAAATATAGCAAAAAACCTGCAATTATAATAATAATGCAAAGAAATTTAGTAAATCTGAGAAAATATTTGAAAAACAAAATAAAAGATTGGGTTATGTCAGAGTCAATATAAAAAACAAAATATTTTTAAATTTACTATTTTTGTTTATATATAAGCAAGTTATATTTGCAGACTTTATTATTAAGGGTATATTACCATAATTGTTAAATATTTCCATCATAAGGTTTCCAATATTATTTTTTTATTTTTAATTGCTCAAAAAAATGATAATTTAATTATTAATTTGATATTATCTAATCAACATATTTAGTAGCACTGGGTAGCCAGTGTAATGGGATATTTAGAATGATTAATGGGATATCCAGAAGTAATAATAATTGTGCTTAAATTCCTTTAAAAAAAATTGTATTAATATATAGCTATAATAATGTATAGCTCATTCATATATCTAGCTTTTAATTATGTACCAAATAAACATAACACACTTTATTTTGAAACTAGCATATGTGGTTAGTTTGTTAGCAAAAACACTTTTAAAAAAATCTAACATAGATTTTAGCTTATTGTGAACTGGGAAAATCAGTCAAGAAAAACTACAATAAATGGACTTAACCCACCTAGTTGATGCTCTTTTGCACATGATTGTCTGGAGATAAGTAAATTGATTTAAACACAGTGTTGAAGATCATGACTGGAGTTAAATAAGACAAGATGGCAGCAAACAATTAACTTTTCCATGAATAAGCTTTGAAGAATCTTCAAGAACAACTATCCAGAAAAGGCTAATTTGAGTGTGAATGCGTAGTTGCAACCATGTTTAAATGAACATTCTGACTTTTTGTTCAGCTGTCATGATAAGAAAAAAAACCTACATCAAAGACTGCCTTAAACCTTGTGTTATGTTATAAAGAAGCATCACCTAATATCAGGCATCCATGAAAGTTCTAACAGCAAAAAACCTTGTTACAAAAATTGTCATAAAGTACTTAAACAGCAAGGGCATCACATTACTAACTATGCTGCATACTAGCTGATACGACATCCTTTTGATTTTTGGCTTTTAAACAAAATCAAGCAAAGTAAACACCTTTATGGTCAGGCAGGTGACCATAAAGATGTTTCAAGCCTAAAATAGTGGATTAAAAATATTGTTGCCCAAATACCCAAATAAGAGCAATTAAAAACACTTATGAAGTATATTTAGTAAATGCAAATATGTAAAATATCAATGGTAAATACTTAGAACATTTGATTTATTAACATTTTACTATTTTGTATTTTAAATTAATTATATCATTACTTCTAGATACCCTTAGGTATGTAACTTTTTTTATGTTTTAATTAGAAACTAAGTCTAATAAATTTTTGATAATAATTCAAAAGGTCTAAAAATGTAAAAATTAATATTTAAAATATCAATTACTTTGTCTTGATTGAAGATATTTCAGGAACTCTTTGATTTCTTTCAAAAGCTCTTCATCAATTCTATTTTTCAATATTTTTTTAAATAATGATGTAAGTTTAGTAAACAACAATTTACTGGACACAGCCCCTTTCTCAGAAATATTGTGTATTCTAAAACTGGTATCTTTAGTAAAAGTATCACCATTAATTGCATCAATTTTGTAATTTGTTTGATGATCCTGAAAAAATCATTTTAAAATAATGAAATCTTAAATATTTATTAAAATTTAAAAAAATCCTATACAAAAGCACAAAATACTAAAGTAGAAACAGTCTTTCTAATTTTCTAATGTAGTAGCAATTTGAAGAAAACGACTAAAAAGCATATTAAGCATATGCGTCATTAAAGAGATCTTGAATCAAATAAAATATTATAAAGGAGCATTAGAAATTATGAATTAAATAAAACTTAACTTTATGTATATATATACTTCTTTTTTAACTTTTAATTTATATACACAATCGAGATTGCAATGAAGATGTTCAAACTTCATTGCAACCTTAACTATGTCCAACAAGATGTTCCAGCTTCAAACTCAAATAGTTAATCAAAATTGCAAACTCAAATAGTATAACTTAAAAAATTTGAATCAACCAAGAGACTTTGAGCACAGAGACCAAAATGATTAAGAATAGAAAGTTAAGTAATTTTAAGTGTTTAACTGTTTTAGAATGTTTTTGTATTTTTTTTTTTTTAAATGAACAAAGTTTCAAATTATAAGCAAAAAAACAAAAAAATTAATTCCAATATATTCTAATAATTATAATAATATAATAATAATTATAATAATCTAAACTTTAAATATCCTAGCACTCCAACTCCATCAGTTTTTCCCTTTTGAACGTTTTTTTTAATAAATGCAGGTAGAAAAGGTTAACTCTACTGAATATAACCATAAAAGGTGTATAGCCATAAAAAATTAACTTTACTGAAAGGCCAATCTTATGTCTATAAATTTTGAAAAAATATTTTGAAAAAACTATACTTATATATATATATATATATATATATATATATATATATATATATATATATATATATATATATATATATATATATCTATATGTATATATATATATATATATATATATATATATATATATATATATATATATATATATATATATATATATATATATATATATATATATATATATATATATATATATATATATATATATATATATATATATATATATATATATATATATATATATATATGTATATATAGGGTAAAGGAAGGTATATTCGTGATATATGTAATTTCGTGATATTTCTTTCGGCATTTGTAGCGAACATACCTATTAGTCAAAAACATCGATATTGCGTCAAATGGTACTCGGGGTACTACTGTCGATTCACAAATAGTCGTTGGGTGCGTGTGATACGTCAATTGTTTACTATCAGTTTGTACATTCTTTAGCATTATTTTACATGCGTTCAGCACATTTGTTTGGAGTACTTGTCCAACATTTTTATTTCCAGACTTGTGTTTTAAGGTAAGTAAATTATTTTTATTAAATATTAAACTAGAAAACATGCTTGATTTAATGGTAAAACTTTTGTTTTTTTATTAACTTCCTATAACTTATGATTCCTTATCGCAGTTACACATTTTCTTAACGTTTTCACCTCAAATGAATTTACATTTTTAATGGTTTAAATTTTTTATTGATTCTATTCCAAGTGAACGACCTGTGATATTATTCATGGATTCACATGCATCACACATTAACATGGATGTTATATTACTTGCAAAAGAAAATGAAATATATTTATTTACATTTCCAGCTCATACTAGTCATTTATTACAACCACTAGATGTAGGAATATACAAGCCACTTAAGTCAAACTGGGCCACTAGCTTAAATGACTTTATGAGGGAAAATCCTGGAGAAAAACCAAATCGGACAACTTTTCATACAATATTGAATCCAGCATTTATTAAAAGCTTTTCTAAAAAAAATATAGAAAATGCATTTAAAAAAAGTGGCATTTGCCCTTTAAATAAAAATGCCATTCCTCCAGAAGCAATAGCTCCATCTCAATTGACAAACAGAGAGATTCAAAGTACAGAAATTCAACCACACAGTAATACTGCTATACAAACATTGTTAACTATTCCATCTGTAGAGCCAACCACACCTAACCCTAATAGGCCAAAAAGGGATTCAAGTGCAAAGTGTCTGACTCCTCCTGATCAACCTATTCCATCAACTTCAAAGGATTCTATTCCTGTATGTTCTAAAAAAAGTAAAAAAAATAAAAATGCTTCAAAAGATGATGATTGAGAGTGCGGTGTTTGTAAAAAAAGTTACAACAGTGATGTAAAAAAAAAAAATGGAAAAAAATGGGTGCAGTGTTCCTATTGTTTAGTACCTTATCATGAGAGTTGTCAAACATATGAGGACATTGGTGAAGTATTTATGTGTGATACATGTTGTCAACAAGAATGTGATTTAGAAAAATAAGTTAATCAGATATAAGTATGGTTAATATTATAGTTATTATATTAAGAGTTTTTTGTAGGTCTGTTATTTTATTTTCTAAGCTACCTATGTTAAAAGTATATTTTTTTTATATATAAATATAAAGTAATGAAAGCATTATTATAATTTTGTTAACTTATAAGCCTGACTATATTTATATTTTATGAACTTAAAGTCTGATTGAATAGTTATGAATTCAAAACAAGTGTTGATATTTTTTGTTATATTATACCAGATGTTATACTTAATTAATAAAGAAAAATTTAAATATTATTGTGTACTCACGAAATTACCTAACCACTATCACGAAATTAAATATCATATCACAAAATTACCTAACTTTTCTCAATGACTTTTGAGCTTTTATAAAAACTTATCAAAGAACTTAAAATCCCAAAACTGCATAGATTCTAGTAACTTTACTCTATGTACATCAAACAATTAAAGTAATTAAGTAAAATTACTGAAATTGACTTTGTAATTACACATCTAGTTAATTTATCACGAACATACCTTCCTTTACCCTATAGTGCTCGAAGTAGAGAAAAAAAAGTAAAGGGATGGGTATTTGGTAAATTAAAAATACCATCCCGCCTAATCATTGTTATATGTAGAAATTTATATAAAAAGGTGGCGGGATGGTTTATACTTTATAAAAAGGTGACGGGGTGGCATTCTGCCTCACTTTGAGCACTGTATATATATATATATATATATATATATATATATATATATATATATATATATATATATATATATATATATATATATATATATATATATATATATATATATATATATTTACATCTAATGATTGCATTTAGCATGAAACTTATAGTTGTGAAAAATATGTAGTTTTATTTATAAATAATATATGTAAATACAGCTCTGTTTTAATTTAAATAATTTTAAGATATACCCAAGCACTAATACGTATACATAAATCACGTATACATAAATAATAATAAATCATAAGAAAATGAGTGCTACCTGTTCAAAATTGTCAAAACTTAAGTCTTGACATTTTGCATCTAACTTGTAGAACATAACTTCTTGCTCTAGCTGGTATTGCCTTAAAATTGCTTTGTTTAACTCATTAGTTTGAGCCTCTAACTGAATAAATAAAATAATAAAAATAAAATAATAAACTAATCATTAATTTAATTTTTCATTAGCTTAAATATTAAATATTTATACAAAATATTTTATTGTATGTTATATACTTAATAGCGCAAATATCAAACGTAATTTTTACACAACTTTTTGACGTAACTGTCATTCATACTTTATAAGTGGTTTATATAATGTTAATTACTTCTTTTATCTTATCGCTTAAACAATATTTTTAGACTTGTTAAAATATTAAAACATGATGAAAAATGGCTTACATGAAAAGGCTTACCGCTTACATTGAATGGCACACATAGCATGCCTAAATGGTGCACCAGTTTAAGCTTTAAATCAAGGCCTGCTATATACTAATATATATATATATATATATATATATATATATATATATATATATATATATATATATATATATATATATATATATATATATATATATATATATATATATATATACATTAGGTACTTTTTTAATTACCAACAAGTCTTTACAAGTTAGCTTTCTGATAAGCTGCTAGTATCTGCAATAAATGAACTATAAAAGCAGCTTGTTGCATTTTAACATCAAATATATCTTAAAACATATTGCCCATTTACCTAAAAAGTTAATTTTTAAACTATTTTAAAATAGTAAACTTTTTTTTAACACCTAGTATTGATTTAAGATTAATATCAATTAGGACCATTAGGCCCAAATAAAATCTGAAAATATAAACATTTTTAATTTGTTAACATGTTGGCATTTAACACAACAAAAATAGTAGCATATTTTATAATATAACCTCATTTTTTAATTATCAGGGTTCAAGGTGTTGAAAACCAGCAACCCTTCTACCCGCCTACTGACCTAATGAGAGGATTAACTAGTTATCAGTTATTTAAAAAATATATAGATATAAGATTGGTTACCCACTACCTAGTCAGATCAATAGAACGGGACAGAGGGGCAAAAATGTACAGAAAATATTTATGATTCTGCATAATTGTTGAAATAAGATTAGGTAAAATAATTTTAATTTATCTTAAAACTGCAATTTAAGCAGCTTCATGACCCATAATCTTTTTTCTTAATCACAGAGTAAATCATAAATAGCGGTGATGTTTATCTGACTGGATAAACTAGGTATTAGTGGTGAGCATCTTCGAAACACTGGTAATAATAAATGCAATTCTGAGGAGAAGTTTATCACCAACACTACATATATTATGATTACACAAAAGCAATAATGTTTTTTCTTTATCTTATACCTCCTATCGTTTTTTTTTTTTTTTTTTTTTTTTAAATAATGATATCTCTATGCATATGTATATTTGTGGTAAAATAAGTTAAACATTCATATTTAATGAAGATTTATGTTTACTTCATGCACCCTGTTTTGTTTTAGGTATACTTTAACGATAAAATTACTGTTGAGTATGATTGTGTATAACCTTTTTCTTCTTAAAATAATCTGTGTTTATTCTGAACTCCTGTTCATTTTTCTTTGTTTTTATAACTTTCCTCCTTTATATAAAAAGTTTATCCAATAGAAATGTTTCATATTTCTGTGGGATTTCATTGCTGAGTCTAGTTCAAGCACCGCAGATTACCTGCATCAAATATAACAAAAATATTTATGGTTCTGAATTGTTGAAAAGAGATTAGATAAAATAACTTTAATTAATCTTAAAACTGCAATTTAAGCTGCTTCATGACCCATAATCTTCTTTTTGTATTATATTTCAAATAAGCTAAAAAAGAAAATTAAGTTACTAATTAAATCATTAAATGCAATGGAACAACGAGATCAAAAGCTCAAAATTGATCAAAAAGAAATCAAAATTGTTTAAAAGTACTTTTTTTACTTTTTTTTTCTAGTTAAACAGTTAAAATTTTTTTTTTTTTTTTTTTTTTTTTTTCTTTATTTCCAAAGCTGCAAGCAACCAATTCCAAAATCTTAATTTCCAAAGCTGCAAGCAACCACTATTAGAGTTGAAAGTTACTGAAAGAGAAAAGATCCTTTATTCAGCAAGATGACTAACAGACAACTTGCAATTTTTAACATAAAACATAAACTTGAAAGATTGCAAATTATATAAAATAGGAAAAATAGACAAATAAAAAATTTTAGAGTACTTAGGAATAGTAACAGTAAAGGGATGAGACTTAATTGAATGACGAGTAACACAAGAATAAATTTTAGTAGATGCACAAGAGACGCTAGCTCATTAGAGCAGCGCTTATTATAGTATTTATAGAACAGAGAAAGACAAGCAACATTACGACAATGTGACAATGATTGAAGGTTGACTGCAAAACCAGGTCCAACTATGTTTACAATGCGTTATTGCACCTTGTCTAAAAGTAAAAGGCATCTTTCAAAGATCAGCTTCAAATATGGCAACAGTAGTCCATACAAGGACAGATTTTAGAATCATAAAGATAAAGAATTCGGGAGTAAGAAAGAGGCAAGCACAATAAAGAGATACAATCTTAGCAGATGTTCATTTTAAAATGGACTTGATATATGGTTTCCAGGAGATATCGGTATATAAAAGTTAATACTAAAATACTAAAGGCAGATGATTCATTGAGTACCTTACCATTCATTAATACAGAAAGCTCAAGAATAAATGGTAGTATCATCAGTGAATAATGCCACCTTAGATGTGAAGTTACAGGAAATAAAGAGTGCTGTCCATCGAGGAAAACTTTTATACAATTGGTAAGGAAGGATTCAATAGTAAGATGTTACCTGATATGCCATAAGAAGAAATCTTATGGAGAAGACCAGCATACCAAACTTTATCAAAGGTTTTAGAAATCAAGAGCGATAGCCTTAACCTCTCCACATCTCCAATGCATGATAAAACCTATCAGTTATTATCCTTAACAAATCAGCATTAAAACAAAAAAATCAAAATCCATATTGATGATCAGAAATAAGTTACAAGATTCAAGATAAGAGAGTGTTTGTTAATTAAAAATTCAAAAACCTTGTTTATGAAAGAAAGAAGACTAATGGAATGGTAGTTAGACTAGTCAGATTGCTCTACAGTACTAAAAATAGGGATAGCAGATGCCGCTTTCTAGCAGGCTGGAAAACAAGATTCTGATATGCACTTGTTGCAGTTTTGAACTTTTGAAAAAATTTGAAAAAGTTTGACAGCTCTGGAGAACACTTCTGCAAGATTATAACAGGTATGTTATTTGGAGCTGAAAAAGAGTGTAAGCTGAAAATCACTTTAGATACAGAGGCTGGAGTGAAATCAATGTCAATCAGCAGACCAACTTGTTTGTTGGCTATATTAGGTAAATATGATTCAAGAGGAATCAAGTGATGAGATTAATGAGAAGTGCTTCTAAAACAAATATAAAAATATCTCTAAAACAAATATATAAATATCTCTCAAACAAATATATAAATATCTCTCAAACAAATATATAAATATCTCTTAAACAAATATATAAATATCTCTAACACAAATATATAAATATCTCTAACAGAAATTGTCAACTTTCTAACACGCAGATAATTCGAATCATTTGCTTTCTCTATTCAACTTATGTCTTGTTTCTGATCCTAGTAAGCTCTCAGTTTCTTTACATTCATCCTTTGGTGCTTATGATCACAGTTTGATCTCTCTAAAACTATTATCTCACTCCTCTTCTTCACCAGAATTGGTGATCGCTCTTGGGTAGAAATCTTTTGTGTTCCTTCTGACAAATGTACTTCTTATGTAACTTCTTTGATTCAGGCTGGCAATCTTTTATTCTCTTTCAAAGACTTAAAGTCAAGCCCTTTATGGTTTCTTCTTTATGGTTTTCTTCTAATTGTGCTACTACAATTTCCAATCATAACCATTACATCCATATCTATTGCCGAAACTATTTTCCAGATAGCAAATGTCTGATTACTATTGCTTGATTGATTACTAGCAAATGTCTGATTACTATTGCTTGATTGATTACTAGCAAATGTCTGATTACTATTGCTATTTGTCTAACGCCAAAGCCCGCTATTCTCAGGTCACAAAATCTCGTATTTTATCTCAAAAATAAGGCTCCAGAGACTTCTGGAGAATCTTTAAAAGTGTCTATATAAAAGTAAATCTGTTATTCCTCCTCTCTTGCATGGTTCAGATTTTGTAGCTTCATCTAAAGACAAAGCTGAATTGTTTGCTAGAACCTTTCATCAATATCATCTACTGATTCCACTAGTTGTATTCTACCTGATATAGCCGTCAAACAAGTTGATCCATTGCTTGACATTCATATCACTAACTTCTGTATCTAAATTGATTTCCTGCTTAGACTCTTCTACAGCTTGTGGTCCGAACAACATACCTACTATAGTCTTGCAGAAGTGTTCTCCAGAGCTGTCATCTATACTTTCAAAATTATTTAACAAGTTCTTATCATAGTCTTGTTTTCCAGTCTGTTGGAAAGCGCCATCTGTTATCAAAAATTCTTGAGAGCAATCTGACTCATCTAACTACAGTCCCATTAGTCTTCTTTCTATCATAAGCAAGGTTTTTGAGTCTTTAATTAACAAACACTTAATCTCTCATCTTGAATCTAATAACTTACTTTCTGATCATCAATGTGGATTTTGATCTTCTCATTCTACAGCTGATTTGCTAACAATAATTTTTTTTTTTTAAATACAGAACTATCCAGAAAATTGTTCTACAAAAATTTGGCACAATTTAGGAAAATATTTAACAGTGAATTAATATTAATTAATAGTTAAATAACGTTATAAGGCTTTAAAGTTGTCAATTTTTACCATTTGTAAAAAATTGAGGGATTTAATGGTGTTTACGAGGTGTGTTCAAAAATTAAGGTGACTTTTCAAGTTTTACGGGCAACGTACTTTCGATTATCATTTATTTTGTTTTGTTATGTTGGTACACTCTTCCGGAACATCTGTACCAAGTTTCAAGTGCATAGCATTTTTTGTTTGGTTGTGAGAGGCATAAAGGTTATAAGCGTTTTGCGTGCTCGGCAATTTTTTGCTATTGAAAAATATGGATCAAAGGACTTGCATCAAATTTTGTGTAAAAAATAAAATAAAGTGCTCCAAAACACTTGAAATATTGAGTGGCATACGGTGAAACTGTTCTGAGTAAAAAAAATGTTTACAAGTGGTACAAACTCTTTCAAGATGGCCGGGAAGATGCCAATGACGAGCCTCGCTCTGGACGCCCAACCAACTGATGAAAACGTTTAACCAGTAAAGAAAATTGTTTTGGAAAATCATTAAATCACAATCAGAGAAGTTGCTGAGGATGTTGGGATATCGCTTGGCTTGTGCTTGCTTGAAGGATGTTGGCTTGTGCCATGGCTTGGCATCGCTTGGCTTGTGCCATGAAATTATTTCTAATGTTTTGTGTATAAGACGTGTGTCAGCGAAGTTTGTTCGGAAATTGCTAAATTTTGACCAAAAGAACCATCACATGAGCATCGCTCAACAACTGTTGAATGATGTCAACAACAACCCAGATTTACTCAAAAAGGTCATAACTGGTGACAAATCATGGGTATATGGTTATGATATCGAAACCAAAGCCCAATTGTCCCAATGGAAGAGCCCAGGTGAGCCAAGACCGAAAAAAGCACAACAAGTTTGATCAAATGTCAAAGTTTTGCTCACTGTTTTATTCAATTACCATGGCGTGATGTATCAGGAGTTCTTACCATATGGCTGTACGGTCAATAAACAGTATTATCTTTAAGTTATGCATTGTTTGCGAGAAGCAATACGAAGAAAAGTTCCAGAATTGTGGAAAAACAATTCATGGCTTTTGCATCACGATAATGCCCATGCTCACTCTTGTGAGAGATTTCTTGGCCAAAAACAACACCACAATCATGCCTCAGCCACCATATTCACCGGATTTGCCCCCATGTGACTTTTTCTTGTTCCCAAAACTAAAGAGACCTATGAAAGTATGGAGATTTACAACAATTGAAGAGATAAAGACTGCATCTTTGGAAGAGCTCAAGGCTATACCGAAAAATGCTTATGAGAAGTGCTTTGAGGATTGGAAAAACCATTGGCATAAGTGTATTGTATCTGAGGGGGATTACTTGAAGGGGACAACATAAATATTGATAAATAAATAAATATTTTTTCTTAAAAATACAAAGTCACCTTAATTTTTGAACACACCTTGATTATATGACTATAATTTTTAAAACATTGTACTTGAATGTCTGAGATTGAAAATTTAACCTATTAAAATAATGCAGATAACCATGTAAAAATCATGAAAATCAGAGATGGTTTCCCATATGCCATTGGTTGAAATACAATAAACTTATAATATTAATAATACCTTACCAACTGAGATTTTATATTTAACTCTTCAACTTTCTGATGATGCAAATTTTTTAAGTTCATTAAACTGTTTTTCAAAAATTCCTCATTTTCTTTTAGCAAATTATTTTCTTCTAAAAGCTTTTCTTTTTCCTTTTCTGCTTCTCTTAATTTAGCCAGGAGTATAACTGTTTCGTTTTCGAAAGCATCTAAATTTTATAGTAATAAATATTATCAAATCTGAATAAAAATAAATATTTAAACAACTTTGTGATAAATCTTATTTTTGTAATAATAGTTTTCTTTAACAAAAAGTTATTATTATAATCAGAATTGCCACTGCCTGGGTTTTTTCGTAGAAGAGAGCCAAAAAAATCTTATTTAAATTAATGCACTGAAGTTAATTTATATAAGAATTTTTCAATACTCTCCTACGTTTAAACCCAGCCAGTGGGAACACTGATTATAATGATAAAAGTCCCATTGAAATTTCTAATCAAAATTTGTATCAATATAGTTTTAAGTTTGACAGGTTGATAGGAACAGGGACTGTATAGATCCTTGTAGTTATTGCAAATGTTTTATTTTTAAAATGAATCTTGGTGCTAGATATAAAATTTGGTAAAATTAGCCAACTAAAACAAAAGGTCAACTAAAACTTAAAATTTGTTTAAATGTTATTTTCTAATAGATTTAGAAAAAAACTAAAAGATTTTTGTTTAAGAGGAAAAAAAAAATACTGATCTTTAATGATCTTCATCTCTAGTTAAATTTAACACTAGAACTACGGTAGGGTCATTTTGACTCCAAAAGCTCACGTTTTTATTATTATTTTTCATAAAAATAATTTTTAAAGGTTTTCCTTCAATGACAATTATTTATTTGACCATTAACACATATAGTTCAAAATACTTGTGTAAAAATTTTCTGCATAAGATTTTGAGAGGTGCTATAACTAGAACTTCAAAAAGGTATTTTTGAACCCTTACAATTAACTCAGAAAATAAGGGAAACATAATATTAATGATCACAATAATTAAAAAAAAAACATGAATAGAAGGCTTAAATGTTTTAAAAATACTCTAGAAATGTAAAAGTCTAAATCAGGAGTCAGGCAAAGATGTCAAATGAAGCATTTAGTACACTTGAGCTGAACACATTTCTCAGTAGTACGTTTACCGCAGGTTAGTCTCAGACAAAATGAGCAAATATCTGCAGTCTTGTTGGTGCAATAACTACTGCATTTTTTTCGTTTGTTGTTAATTTTTGAAGAGAACTTAGAAAGTAAGGGTTCACGTTGTCTTGTGCATGTTATTAAATTCTCAACAAGCATCTTCAGATATTGCCTCCTCGATAGGCTTTGTCCTGTTACTTCTTTGTAACATGTAAGATGTAACATGTAACATGTTACTTCTTTGTAACATGTAACACTTGTAAAGAATAAATGCATTTACTCCGGCCAAATCTAACATATTGAAGAAGCATGCTAGGGACCACCATCAGACTCCAGATTTGACAGAATAGGCTTTTCAC
Organism: Hydra vulgaris; assembly: GCF_022113875.1. Taxonomy (NCBI): domain Eukaryota; kingdom Metazoa; phylum Cnidaria; class Hydrozoa; order Anthoathecata; family Hydridae; genus Hydra; species Hydra vulgaris. The sequence goes on from NC_061161.1 coordinate 21,217,836, forward strand.
ATCTGGTCAAGTGAATCAACACCACACTTGGTTTCATTGTAGAAAACTACAGTGTTGGGTTTACTCTTTCTATTCCCTTCTTCAACAGTCTCATATTTATGTCTTGATGACAGAAGATGAACATTTTTGGTTGCCTTTACTTTAGATGAAGTCAAAAGTACCCCATTATCTTCACTGAAGAAGGTAGAGTGATACATGGGTTTTCCTTTTACATTACAGTCTATATTTGGAATTTTGCATCGGTTGCTTTTAACTATTCCAACAAATGTGGTTCGCTTCTATTTCAAAGCCAAAATAAAGGGAAATTGTGTGAAAATGTTGTCTGCAGTAATATTGTATCCTTTATTTAAATATGATTCCGCCAGTGTGAGAACTACATGTTCGGCCAGTGTTTCACCAGCTCTTGCATTATTCTTACCTATAAATATAAACAAACAACAATCACACACTATCCTTTCTTACCATTACCTTCTGCACAAAATATATATATAGTCTCATGCATTTACCAAGTTATGTCATTCTTTGGAGGAAATATTTTGTGTCCAAATATGCTAAGATCCAAAACTTAATGCCTCATTTGCCACACATTTGATGAAGTATCTAAACTTACTTGTATTTTTCTTAAGATTGTCTCATCAATTAGAAGTGAAAATGATGACTTTGCCTCTTCCTTTAATGAAATTGTTCTTTTAGCTGTAGCAGATGGCCTAGATGTTGCAATGAAAATATTGTGTGATTGTGTGTCTTCCACATACATGATTACAACTTTCAATAGGCCATCGGGTTCATTTTTAGCTTTTAAAGGATCACTCAAATCAATATCTGTTGATTCTTCTGGATCTAAATCTGATTCACTACTCTCATCAATGTCACTTACATTGTCATTAGTTGATTCATCACCTGATTCGTCTTCACATATTTTTTTTTAGCTTAGCTATTTCTTCAAAAATATTGCATGACATAATTTGTAAAATAAAAAAACAAAGTTACTACGACCTAATAATACTCTATGATAAATTAAGAAACCTTTTTAATGCAAAAAAGTCAAAATCAAGTAAAAAATTACTTTGTCATTACAGTATAATGACTTTTAACTAATAAAATTTATATAATATTGCATAAGGTTCAAAATTTGAACTTCTATATATTCAAACTTAAGTTTGAATATAATAGTCAACTTGTTTGATTATCTCAACACCATGAATAAATTAGATGTGGTTTATGCTAGCCTAAAATCTGAAAATTGCACAGATGCTCAAATACGATATTTCTATTCAAAGGTAAGCAACTTTATTTTTACAAATAAATAATTATTTATTTATCATTTTTTATTATTTAATTAGAAGCATGTATATGCATATGTATAGAAGAATTATGTACATGTTTTCTTTTGTTGTAGTTACAAGGATGCGTTAAAACAAAATATCCTCAAATTGAAGGTGTTATACTTTGGCCTATAGAGATACATCAGTTCCTTAAATCGAAAGGTCATAAACCAAGTAGCACATACGTTGGATCTGGTACAAATGTTACAATCAAAATGGTTTTAGACAAATGGTTCAAAATGGTTCTATAATTGAGCTCACTTATCATTATCTTATGTTAAAACAGTAGAAATAAATGATTAAAATAATGTTGTTTTCTCTAATGTTTTTTTATTCTACAAAAATTTGAAATACATGATTAAATTAGGCCTTAAAAGAACTACCAAGTCCCGAGACATGTTGTGTTCATATTAAAGAGAATGTTAAAAAAAAATGTCTAAGCAAATTTTTTTTGATTAAAACTAATTAATAAATGTATACCAAGAAAAACATATCTTGTTGTTTTAGTCGAAGCTTGTCTTCTCCATTTTCTGCGGTATTTTGAGTATGTAAAATAAACACGATTTTCCAGGCGCATTATACAGACTTGATAATTTATTCAAGCACATTTAATTCATAGGAGTTTTAGTGCATGATGTCATAGATTTTTTTTTGTTTGTTTAAAACACTGATTGTTACTTTTTACATACAATTTCCAAATCATAGTCATTTTTATTATATTTTTAAGTTTTAAAATGTGTTTGTAAAAAAATTAAAAACAAAATAGTATTTTATTTGCGCAACTTTTTTTAAATAATCATCTAGACCACGTGTATTTTGATTTCTTTTGTTATAAGTTTTTCTTTCAAAATATTAGATAAAATAATTTTTAACCTAAATAATAATGCACTTTTATTAATTTATTTTGTAATTATTTTAAAAAAAATTACTAACACATTTTTTCTCTGATTTTCAAAAATGTATTTTTTGGTATTGAGGTGATCTTATTTCATTATTTATATTTCCATTATTATAACATCCAATATACATTATGGTGGGGGCTTAAAAATTAAAAAACTAATATATATTAATTTTTATTTTACAGACATACATGGAAACATAATTAACTTGAATGTTCTTAAAACATCTTGCGGAAGAATATAAAGAATATTCGCGAACACTAAAAACCCGCCAAATTTGCGAACAAACTAATTATATTGGTTCAAAAATTACGCTGACTAAGCGAAATAAATTTCTAGAGTTTTCTGATGAAATAAATGCGGTAGTGGTGTAGTGGTAGAGCGCTTGCTTCATAAGCGAGAGGTTCCGAGTTAGACCCCCACCATGTCCCTGGTAGTACCGCGCTCAACTTGTTTCTCCGCGCAGTGGTCTTGTTCATCAAGGTTCGTGCTTCGGAGTTATAGAGTTGAGAGAGGGTTATAATCACAATTAAGTAGCCTCTTTGTCTGTAGTGGCCTTCTCGGCCCTGGGGAGGTGAAATAACAAAACAAAAACAAAAAAATGTTTTAGGAATTGTATTTTTTACGATTTGTTGCCTAAATAATAAGCCACATCTGTGAAGCCGTAAATCTTTTAAAGTATTATCATTTGTTTACAAAAATAAATGTTTTTTGACAAAAATAAAAAAATAATATATATTTTTTAAATTGTCAAAATTTTGAAAGTTAATTACAAATTATATATTTTATTAGTATATTCTTAATTTTTATATCTTTTCTTAGTGCTTGGTTTAATTAATTGTTCGTTAGATTTGTAAAAAACTAACGAACAATTAATAAAACAAGTAACTATAGTTTTAATAAAATAAGTAATAATAGTTAGCTATTTTAGTAAAATTTAATAATTTCTAGAATGTTTCCAATGACGTCATGCACTAAAACTCCTATGAATTAAAAAGGCTTGAATAAATTATCAAGTCTGTATAATGCACCTGGAAAATCGCATTTATTTTATATACTCAAAATACCTCAGAAAGTGGAGAAGACGAGCTTCGACTAAAACAACAAGATTTGTTTTTCTTGGTATACATTTATTAATTAGTTTTAATCAAAAAAAATTTGCTCAGATGTTTTTTTTTAACATTCTCTTTAATATGAACACAACATGTCTCAGGACTTGGTAGTCCCTTTAAGCCACACAAGGTTTACACATCTTTTGAAAATCAAGAAGTTTTGTAGAATTGTAGAATTCAATATTTTTTTATTAAATTTATATATATTGGGTCAAAATGACCTTATCTTAGTTCTAGGTATGTGAAAAGCTTTTCAGAAACATTATACTAGCAATCTTTTCTTATCATCAACAAATATATCTATCAAACAAAGTCAAAGTTAAGCTTCTGTATGCAAATGCAAATTGTTTTGAGTTTTCTAGTGTGACTTGTCTTATTAATATAATATACTTTGATGGCATATAAGCATTGGTGGCATTTAACTCCAAAGTTTCACTAACAGGAACCTTGACACCAATAAAAATGAATTCTGTCTTTTCCTCAATCATGATCTTATTTATCTTTTCTGTTGTCAATGATGATCTTATTTATCTTTTCTGCATATCTAGCATTAGCTAGAAATGCAGCCTCTAGACAGACAGTATGTAAAATTGAAAACTAGACATGCGCTTCAAAAAAATGTTGTAAGTTCAATGACAATCCAAAATTGCTTATACTTAGTATTATTTGTCAACTTGGTATTGTTAAATGTTGTGTTAAAAGATTCTGGTGATTCCATATCATAAAATTCCATTAAGTTATTAATTTATTCTGCAAAATCAATTCCTTTAGAAGATAGATATTGTACTACACAAACCAGGAGTTTGAAATTTTTAAATTTTAAGTTTGAAATTTTTAAATAATTAAGATTTAAAGTAATTAAGCTTGGATTAAATAACTTTAAAACTTCAACTTTTTCTAAATTGTTTGTAGCAAAACACTTTGAATTGAAATAAAAACATTAATTTTATGCTTTTATTTTTTCTGCATGGTTTTTTATTCATTTAATCATTTAAGATTAAATGTTATATAATATTTATTTAATTTTTTTTTTTTTTTTTTAGTTTAGTATTTTATTTGATTTTTTTAGTTTTTATTGCTCTTTCCAGTTCATAGTTTATTTTTAATTTTAGTTTAAATTTACATTTGTTTATTCAGCAAATTTTTTTAACACATATTTTTAAAACTTAAAACACATTTTTTGCTGAGGCCAAGTTGTGAAAATAAAAAATTATATGTGTGGTCATCTAAGGCATGCAACCAAATGCGACTCCCAAGAAGGCTTGCTACATCTATTAAAAAACTTATTGCATCTTTCTTAAAATTTTTATAAATTAACATATAGTAGTTAGTCAACTAACATACAGCATCACATATATCATAACACATCAACAATTATATAGCATAACACTATAACATAATAAAACATATATACTATAACATAATAAAACATAGGTATAATAGATTTTATTTATTACCATGTTCATAAACATCTACTATAATAGCATTTCTAATAAGATTTTTATTATTGGCATTAATAACATAATTTAAGTTTAAAGGCCATACTTAATATAAATATATAAAATCCCCTTAGATAAGGCTTTTAAATAAGAAAAACTTGAACTAAAAAAAATATAACTGAAATATAAATAAACTAAATAAAACATTAAAAATAGTCTTGTAATAGACAATGTGGAAATTATTTATTTATTCAATAACAACTGTGCACATGCACAATAACAATCTACAGAGCCTATGTAATCTAGACTTTAACAGCAGATTTATGTTATAAACAAGTCCAATTTTGATTTAAATTCTTTAAGTGTTTTAAAATCTACAATGTTTTAATCTAAGTTGTTCCAACTGTTATAACACTGTTTGTTAAGAAATCGTATTTCTTTGGATTTTTTATTGTCTATGAAACCTCAAACTATCTATATTTTTTACTATTTTATAAAATTGGATAAGGTTATTACTATCACATCTTTTTTCAAGAATCATTTATTTAAAGTAAGTAAGTCTTGTTTCATACTTTACATTGTATCGTTTCTATTTTTTTTTTTTGTCTTGTTCTAAGTAAGAATAGCACACTGAAGTTACATAGTCTAGATATAAACAATAGCTTAGATATGTTTTAGATGTCTAAGTTTTTTAATGAATATTTTATAATTCCTAATATTTTTTTAACTTTACCATACACATAATTAACTTGAATAAACCATTTTAATTTATTTGAAATCATAGTTCCTAAATCTTTTTCAATTTTGGTTTCTGGTAGTTTAAACACAAATAAGTAGCCTCCTCATTTGTAGTGGTCTTCTTGGCTTTGAGGAGGTGAATTAACAAACAAAAAAAAACTAAAGACTGATTTAAAAATTCGCCGGTGCAGATGGCATTTTGCAAAAAAAATTCTGCACAATCTAAGTGCTTTATCATTAAATCCATAACTTTTTAGTTCAAGACACAATCTGTTGTTAGGCAAGGAATTGAAAGCTTTTTTCATATCTAGCAAAATGATATCTACTGGAAAATTATCTTTTATTGCTTGTGTTTTTAGGTCCATAGAATCTATATGGTTATATGGTTTTTTTACTAGAAAACTCATGGTGTTCCTTAGTCAAAGATTGTTTTTTTCTAAATGCAACATAAATATAGTTTTAAAGATACGTTCCATTACAATGCTTATTACTGGAGTATGTGATACTGGTCAATAACTTGATGGATCTGATTTATCTCCACTTTTAAATACTGGCGTCATGTTAACATTTAACCACATTAACAGTATTATTCCAGTGTCATACGATTTATTAAAAATAAGCAATAAAGGTAATGAAAACGCTTCTGTGCAAAACTTTAAAGGATATAAGTGAACTCCATCCACTATTGTGCATTTATTTGGTTAAGCCACTTCAGGATTATAGAAATTGTGTAAATTAAATTCCTTCTTTAATCTTTTTTTTATATATCTATAAATTGCTTTTGGGTTTCTTTTAATGTTTAAAGCAATGGTTGTTTCATATATTTAAATTTGGTTCTTAAGTAATGCTTAATTAAGGAATTAAAGACACAAAAGCAAACAACTAACAGTTTCATACTATATATATACTATATAATGGTTTTTAATTCAAAATATTTTTGAGTGCCACAAAATTGATTTCGCCTAGGGGCTATAAGAGTGTAAATCCAGCCCTGGTAATATACTACATTATAAGGCTTTACATCTTTAATTTGTGATTCAAGATAAAACATATAAAGAAAAAATAACATCTTGAAAATTTCAAATAAATAAGAAATTTTTTTTTAAAGAATATTAATCTTTTGTGAATTTCTTCTAAAATCACATCCAAAATTTACAATTAGCATGTCAAATCAGCAGAAAAACCTAAAAATGGCACGCCATGTTTTAGATTTTTCTAATTTAAATACAGGTTATAAAGTTTATTAGAAACCCTATAACATGTATTTAAATTTAAAAAAATCTGAAACCTCCAACTTCTTACCATTCTTAAGATATTCATATTTTAATTTTTTTATTTATGTTAACTCGGCATTTTTTTGCAACAAAGAAAAATAAGTATGCTTTTTTGTCATTATATAGCAATATTTAGGCAATACTTTATTCAGTTCATTAATGAACTAAGCGAGATATCCACTTTGTATCAAAATTTGATACATAGACAATGTTTTACATGTTGGATATAAATATTAAATTAATTTTATTAATTTTAGAGTATTGTAACCTCATATAAATTAAAAGATAAAGGCTTTATATATATTGGGGTATTTTGATGGTCAAAATGGTGATGACCTTGAAGTTTTAGAGGCCTTTTACAACTTAAAAAATATGGTATTAAACATCAATTTTATAAAAAATATATTATTGCATTGTATAATGCAATAATATATTTATAATGCAAAATATATCATTGCAAAAAATATATTGTTGCAAAAAATTTATTATTGCATTTTCATCTTTTCTAAAAAAAACTTATTAAAACCTTTTAAAAAGCTTTAAAAAAATAATTAAAAAACTATTAAAGCTTTTTAAAAAATGTTGGCATAACATGTATATACACATACACACACATACATATATACACACACCCACATATACATACACACAAAAAATGTTGGCATAACATTTTTTAAGTAGCAAAAAAGTCCTTTTGAAGTCATTTTGAGGTCAACCCATAATAACAAGTGGCCATGAGAATTTTTATTTTTAGGTAAAGGTGAGGACAAAAAAAAAAGGGGGGGGTGAAAATGTGGTATTTTTTATAAACTGATAAACACAACATTTCAGAAATTGATTTGGAAAATATCATTGAACAAAATAAACAAGATTTATAGAAAAAATTTGTTATTTAAAAAATTGGAGGAGGATGAGGGGGTTTAAAACCTAACTTTTTTAAACCTTATATCTCTCCCACTTATTGCACTGCTTTTTCAAAAAATGTTGTTAGTCAGTTATTAGTTTAAACAATCAAGATATTTCCATAAAATATCTGGTCTGCAAGATAAATTGTGTTCTTAAGACAAAAACACAAAACTTTAAAAATTAATTTAAAATGTAATATGCTTATTAAGATTTTATATTATATAATTTAATATATATAATATAATATAATATAATTGAGGAATTTAATTTAATATAAATGAGGAAAGTTAAAATTCCATATAATGGAATTTTAACTTGAACTTTAGTATCTAGACCTGTGAAATCTCAGGTTCTTGAACGCTATTTTTAAGTTTTTATATTTTAATGTTTGGAGCTGAAATTATTTTAACTATTGCAAAGATGTTTAGACAATCAAATATTCCTCAAGCTCAAGGAAATAGAAGAAAAAGAGCTACCATTACCAGCATATAATTTTTTTTTTTTTTTTACTATTACTTATTAGGTGAAGAACAATATAACTTTGAGTAAAAAAACATGAGTAGGTACAAAAAAATTAGAACTGATGTGTAAAGTTATATAATATATAAATAATGCATTTAAAAACCATAATTTCCTAGTTTTTAGTTAGAATAATCCAAATAATGGGGTGCCATTGGCATGCTGATTTGAAATGGAATGAGCCATTTGTAATCATCAAAATTATTTTTTTAATATTTTAGAAATATATATTTTAATTCTTAAAATTTTTAAATTGTTGAAAAAATAAATTCAAAATAATAATCAAATTCTTTAGAAACTAAATATCAGGAGATTAATAGTAAATAAATAGTTTATATTTTTTAATTGATAATTTTTCCTAAAACATTCGAAAAGAAAGTGAAAAAAAAATAAAGTATAAAAAAAATTAAATTAAGGTGCAAAATGGTTAAAACTATTTGTTTATATTATATATATATAAACAAATAGTTGTTTATATATATATATAATATAAACAAATAGTTTGTTGTATATATTATGTTTTTTTACAATATGTTTACTATATTGAATAAATTATATTAACTAAACTAATAATATATATTAACTAAATGCCTTCAAGGAAAAAACTATGAAAGTAGACTAACCTACTTTAAATTAACGACTCTTGAAAAAAGACGTGAACGTAATGACCTAATCCAACTTTACAAAATAGTAAAAAAAAAAAAGATAATTTAACATAGGAATACCCACCAGATTTAATAGCTTCAAATACGAGAGGTCACAATATGAGGTTTCATAGACAATTAACTAAAAATCCAAAGAGGTATTAAAATTTCTTAATGAAACGTGTTATTAACAGCTGGAATAACTTAGATCAAAACATTGTAGATTCTAAAACACTTAAACAGTTTAAATCAAAGCTGGACTTATTTTTAACATAAATCAGCTGTTAAAGCCTAGATCAACTAGGCTCAGTACATTGTCATTGTACATGTACACAGTTATTAAATAAATAAATAAATGTTAACTAATGAACTAATAAGTTGTTTTTTTTTTTAATTTTAAAAACTCCTAATATCTAGTGTAACTTTACAATCTGTAAAAAAAGAAACTTCAGAATAATTAATAAAAAATTTAAATTACCATTATCATTCATTTTATTCTTGGGTGTAATCTTTTTTTGAACTTTTTCTATTCTTGAATTATTTCTTGAATCATTATCTTTTTTTATTGATTCGTTATTATCATTTCTTGAATCATTATCATCATTTCTTGAATCATTATCATCTTTTTGTATTGAATCATTATCATCTTTTTGTATTGAATCATTATCATCATTTAAGAAACAATCATTGATAGAATTTTTTTCACTTATTTCAAAATTGATTTCAGATAAACAAGAACCATGTTCTGATGTTACTATTGAGAAGTTCATTAGACTTTCTGGCTTTAATAAACCATAACTTTCTTTTTTAATGCAGTTAATTCTTGAAATTTCTAATGTATTAATGCATTTATTTTCTATAAAGCTAGCATCACCTCCTGAATAATCATCCTCCAAAAACTCACCATAACATGATGCCATAATACGCCAAATCTTTTTACGAAAAAAATATTTTGGTAAAGTGCGATTTAAATAAAATATTTATTTTGAGTGATATTATTTATTTTTATTTATTTTATTTAAAAACTCATAAAATGAAGGGTTTAAAATTCAGAACAGGTTTAAAAAAAATAATAACAACAAAATAATAAAAAATTAGGAAAATTTAGAAATTACTTTATATAGTTATTGTAATTCTAACATCCTCATTATTTTAATTTTACAAAGTTTGTTTTTTTGTGATTAAATTTTGTTATTGCATAACAGATGCAGCTTTTGGTAATGGTTTTTAATGCTACAAATATTGTTAAAATATTTAGTACCCTGAGTATACATAATTCAACTTAAGTTAATTGAGTTTAACTAACTTAAGTTTAATTATGTAAAAAAATAATAATAATTATTGACTTATCAAACAAAATTTTTATAATATTAACTATAATTGTTGTTGTTGTTGTTATTGTTGTTGTTACTGTTGCTGTAGTTATTATTATTATTTTCATCATTGTTAATTTTATCACTAAAAATAATAACAAGAACAATAATATCATAATGTTTTTATTATATATTTTATACTATATAATAATAACAATAACAACAACATTATGTTGTTATTTTAATATGCATACACATATATATATGTGTGTGTGTGTGTGTGTGTGTGTGTGTGTGTGTGTGTGTGTGTGTGTGTGTGTGTGTGTGTGTGTGTGCGTGTGTGTGTATCTGTTCGTAAGTGTGTGTGTGTGTGTGTGTGTGTGTGTGTGTGTGAGTGTGTAATTTAAGATTTTTGTAACTGAAACTCAACAATATCTTATATTATAAAGTATATATACTTTATAATATGAGATGTTGTTATATATATGTAGTTATATATAACTACATAATATATTTAAAACTATAATAATGTTATTTTAAAACTATAATTTACAACTATTAACATTAAATATTAGAAATAGAAATTTTATATTAATTGTTAGGCGCTTTACTTTAATATTTTAATTACGCTTGATTCTAATCTTCATGCTAATCAATTTTACAATAACTTTGGAATTAGATTAGAGGAACCAAGAAAATAAATAATTGTTTGCACATGGTTAGAAAAACTTACTTGTGTGAAAACTGCACTAAATTGGCGTTGCTATGTAAAACGCCGAAGTTTTTAAAGATAAATTTTTTTTTTCAAATGCAATTTTTTTTTTTTTTTCAAATTCAAAAGAATTTTTTGATAAGTTTTTCTAAAAGAAAAACTTAGCAAAAAATCTTTTTCCGAGTATGTTCGTATGAAAGGTTTATGGTGCAATAAAAGTTTTTTGAAAAAGATAAAACAAGTCAAAATGTCTTTAAAAATAACTCAGAAATCCAATTAGCTTTTAAATTGATTTGCTTTTAACTAAACCCTAGACTCTCTAACGCTGCTCAAATTATTGGAATCTTCTAGAAGGAAGATCTATCCAAATATAACATATACAAGCTGTCCGGACCCTAAAATACGGGTCTTGGTAAGTTTATTCTACACCGACTATTTCTTCCATCTTATTGCTTACTTAATATTTTTTAGTAAACGTTAGTAAAACTATACATATTCTCATGGAAGTACTAGAGATATAGTACTTCCATGATATTGTCTACCTTTTAAATTTATGCATAAAAAAATAATTTATACCATAACTAACTTCAACAAATTTAAACTGCTTCGGTAGTCGTTGCACGAACCGCTGCTTATCAGCGGTTTGGATATTAGTACCCGAAGCGGGTGTTGTTAGTTTGTTTATTTTGCTGTTTAACAAAATTTACAATTTAAAAGTATATAAATAAAAACACTGGCAGGGAAAGCAGAAGACATTATTATGTCTTATCACCGAGTCTTAAAAAGTAATATTCAAGTTATATTTTTAAAAACCGCAATATATATCCTTACCTTAAAACCAATGTGTATAAAAGTAAAACAAATACCAATTCATTGATGTATATATATGAATAAGAGTTCAAATTACATTTTAAAAAATATTCAATAAAGGTAACACCATAACTAAATTAATGAAAAAATTATGCATTCTGTGACATATTTTATATAATTGAATTTTAGTTAAAAAAGAAGCATTTAAAATCGGAAATGTTAAAATCCATAAGTAATAACACCTATTTCGATTCATTTTTAAATTCTTGTATACTTTTTTCGTATTTGCAATTATAGGAAACTTTTTCCACAAATAAAGTCCACCATATTAATTGACTATGTAATTCAGAAAAGTGTGATGATAAATTGTCACCTATGATGATTTTATTTCCTTCTTTATTTTATGTATATGGAATAGTTATTTTGGAAAACCAATTTTATAGCAAAAAGTAGAAGTACAAGTCACTCTCTATGTAGTTATGTTATTTACCATCTAACATACTACTGAGAAGAGTTAAGAATTGAATGGTGCATATAGTAAGGCTTGTATTTAAGTTGTTTTATTTATTTTTTATAACAAATGTTTTTGGAAAAAAAGCGAGAAAAACCTAGCAGTTTAGCAGCATAAAACCATTTAATTTATTAAACTGAAAAAACTCTGCAGTGGAGAAGTAAAATTGAAAACAAAGTAAATAAAAGTAACTCAGATATATATATATATATATATATATATATATATATATATATATATATATATATATGTAAATTCAAGCCTAATTTTTGAATTTATTTCCAAGTGCCTTCAGCTGTTCTATAATTTTCTATTATTTTTCAACATGCCTCCAAGTGAATAAGCTTTTGAGTTTGTGTATCATTTAAAGAATCTCGCTTAACTGGAAGAAAACACAAAATGTAATTTCTTCAATATTTTTTTTTCTTAATCCGATGGTGTATTATCTGATACGTTGAAATCTTTAAGTGCATTATCATAAAGTTTTTCTATTTCTGCTTGACAAACTGAATCGACAATTTGTAAGTTGGATAGCATTTCTCCAGATAACAATCGTTTCACTAATGGTTCAACATATTTATTTCCAATAATATTGCAAATTAAACCTCCGATAACACCTCCTATCAACGAGCCAACACCGAGAAAGAAAATTGAGCCTATGATGCTACCCATAACACCTAACCCTGTTGTTGTCAATGCCGACAGTCCAGTAGCGTCAACATCAATACCAATCAATGTCAGACATTGCTTACTACTATTTTTTCCTGTGCAATATTCATACGCATTATTACAAATACTATGACAAGTCATTATCTTAAAAATAATAGCACCAGACAATGTCTTGCCTTTTAATTCCTATAGCAATGTAATTTCACTACAATATGCTACAACTTTATCCAATGACGACACAACGCCATTCATTATACCTGGATTTGATTTGCCAATCTTAACTATTTTCGGAACTATATCTTTTAAAAAATCTACGCAAACTACAGTGACTCCAGCTGGTACAGTGATTGCTAAAGTTAGTTTTTTTGATTCTAAGTAAAATCCTAAAGCCAATTTATATGATTCTTTTTTTACATTTTTTAATGTCTTCATTAACATTTGCGCCATATTTTTCTACATAAGCAAATGTCTTTAATATTATTTTCAATGCAAAATTCATCGGCTTCAATTTTTGCATATCGAACACGATTGGCACACTTCACTATTCTTATTTTTTCCTCCATTTTAACTAATTTTAACTAATTTTTAAACTCTCACTTAATGCCAAGAAAACAAACTATATACTTTTTCATAAAAAAACACAAGAAGAAAATCTTCCTTTTAAGTTGCCGAACCTATTTATAAATGACAAATTAATTAAAAAGCAATCCAATATAAGATTCTTGGGAATCGTTGTTGATGAAAAATTATCCTGGCTTCCTCATATAATATATATCCAGTCAAAAATTACCAAAATCATAGGTTTAATGTATCGAGTTCGCTCGTACATCAATACAAATAGTCTTAAATTAATCTACTTTGGGCTAATTCACAGCCTCATCAGCTATGCAAACATTTCATGGGCAAGTACTCAAACAGCAAAACTTAAGAAACTTTATAGGTTTCAGAAACATGCCTGTAGAATCATTTACTTTAAAAATAGGCGGCAACACGCTAATCCCTTGATGAAAGATATGAAAATGATGAATGTATTTGAAATAAACATCTACCAGCATTTAATTTTCATGTATCGTTACAATCACAATATCTCTCCTATAAGCTTTAATAATAAGTTTGAGTTAAATAAAAATGATAACTATAATCTTAGAGCGAATATGTTGAACACATATAAACTGTCTAGGATAATAAATAAATATTCAGAATACAGCGTTTTATATCGAGGTCTAAAAGTATGGAATATTTTTCAAAAAGGGTTCAAAGGTACGGTGAGTTCATAAAGTTCATTCAAGTTTTTAATAAAAAAAGAAATTTTTAAAACCTGTGAAACATTTTTTGTTAATAATGCATTGGATAAATTCTCTTAAATACGTTTTTGTTTTGTTTCAACTTTTGTTTGTTGCTTGACAAATTTTATTAGCTGATTACGCATTTTGTTATGATATTTTATTGAAATTTTTATTTTGTATTTCATATTACGATATTTTAATTAAAACTTGTTAAAGGGGTTCTATGAAAAGATTGCGATGACGTTCTGTCATCCTCATCTTCTTCGAGCTCCTATTTGTTTTAATTGTTTCGTTAAATTTTATATTATGTAGTGGAATTTGTAAAACTCTTATGTTTATGTAAACAGAGAAAGAAAGAAAAAAAGAAAACAAACAAAAAAAATATTGGATTAGACATTCACATTTGTAAGTAAGTCTTCTATAGACTTACAGACAATAACTATTTGATTTACTACATTGTCATTTATTTCACAAATGTTTAAGAACGTTTTTAAAAATTCGAAATTTAAATTTCCTTTTACTGCCATTAACAGATCTTTAAGTAATTGTTTAGATTTTAAATTAAATATTAGTTAATTATATGAACGTAAAACTTTATAAAAGTAAAAATATTTACAGAAGTTCAAAAATATTTTTTCACATTCGTTCACATATCTTTATACTGACTCTTTTTCGCAGTTAACTCGGATGTTATGGAGCCGTGAATACTTAATAAAAACTCACAAAAGAGTAACGCCAGCGTTATTAAATTCGAAATTAAAATATTATAAGGTTTATCTAGAAGATAGATCTATCCAAAAGTAATGCTATGCGCAAGACAGCCTGAAACGATAATTAAAGCATTTGTCACAAATGTTTTTAACGCAAATTTGTATTAAAAGCATACAAAATTAAGGTTCAACTAAAAAGATTTAAGAAACTTATTTAATTTGAATTGTATTTACTTTTAATGTAGTCATTGCAATTAAGATTGAGTAATCCAAAGCTACTATCTGAGATTTTAGCGATGGAATACAGTGAAGCGTCTTCACTGTATTCCATTACTAAAATTGGTGACTGCCGTTAATGACTAAAAACTTTAAATGATAAAATTAAATAATACACAATCAAAACACACGTAGCAAAATGGTTACAGCGCAATTTTCAGAATGGATATATTCTAGGTTTGATGCGTGCAGAACGTTCAAAGACGTTTACAAAAGACGTCTTTTTTGGACCAAATGCCGGCTTGGGTTATAAACTTGTGACAAAGCTAGTAGGTTTTCTTGGAGTACTTTAATAACCAGTTAAAAAAAAGTTTTACAATTTTAAAGTTTCATTATTATTTTGATAAAGTACACGAAATATGCCCAGAACGTAAGCAAGCGCTCTAACCACTGCGCCACGCTGGTTTTTATAGGTTTATATGCACCTTGTTATAAAATCCAATTTAGAAATGTTTTCTTGCAGATGATCAAGATTTATGGTGACTGAACTTAGCTGATATTACGTAATGGGCAGAAAAATTTAAGTTTAAAATTCTTAAATATATTAATTATTTAAGTGATATAATTGCAGTAAAAAAAAAAACAAAAAAAAACCTTGTAAATTGCAGTAAAAAAAAAAGAATATGACCAATTTATATGAAAAATTTCAGGAAGTATTGCTCACATAAAGATGTATGCAATTAACAGACAACGTTTTTAAACTAAAGAAATTTAGGAAAACGTTTATTATTGTTGCGCTTTACACTCAAAAGACGGTGGGGTGTTTTACTACCCCCAAATGAGTTTATTTTTATTTGCTACATCCACAATATTGTTTGCTAGAACAGTTCAAAGTAATCTCGGTTTACGTTACTAAAAAATAATTAATCTTGTTTTGCAAAACTGAAAGAAAAATCGAGCCTTTAAATGAGTTTTATTAAATTTTTTATTTTTCAATATAAAAATTATTAAATTATAAAATAAATTAAATTTCAATATAATTCACCTCCCCAATGCCAGAGAGCCATTACAGTCGAGAAGGCTACTTTTATTGTTACAACCCTCTCTCAACTCTTTAACTCCGAGACACAAACCTTAAAGATAAGGCCACTACGCAGAGAAATAAGTTGAGCGCGGTACTACGAAGGACGTAATGATGATCAAACTTGGAGCTTCTCGCTTATGAAACAAGCGCTACCACTACACCACTGCGCATAAAGTAGTGAGGTAACGCATAGGTAAGAGAGAGGTATTATTTCAAACTAAATTAACAAATCAAGCTAATTTGAGTTTTATTTTGAATGAGCCAAATTAGGCTTATCTTGCCCGAATATTTTTTATTTATTGTTCAATATTTGAAGTAATCTCGACGAGAATTAAGAAGCATCATAAAACCGTTCACTTTTTGCTTTTTCCATCTCGCTTTTTATGCATCAAATAATTAAAAAAAAAAAATTTTAAGCCCAATGAGAACTTTAGGTCATAAAACGATTTTGCAGAAATCATAGAAATATATTTATATTTTAGAATAACAACTTTATAAATAAAGATAGACTATAAATAAAAGCTTTACATTTAATGCGCAATCCATCGATAATTTATCTAGTTTATTGGATGAAATAGTTATATATACCAGTTTATATACCAACTTTTCGTGAATATTTACACAGCCATGGCCATCTTAATTTTTTGATGCGGATTGTAACCAATCAATTCAAAATCATCCGATTTAAAATCATCAATATTTTCTACTTTTCGTTTGATATTTAACTTGGGAAATGGACGGGGGCTACGACCAATCTGAATAAAATCACATAAAAATTCTGAGTAAAGTTTAAAAAAAATATAATATCAGATAACCAGGAAAAAAAATCAATCAGAGGTGAATAAATCTAATAAGAAATAAGAAATGAGAAAGCGATAGAGGATTATATTAATTTAGTAAAAAAAAAAACACAATACTAATCTTTAAGTTGAAAAGCTTTTACAAACAAGTTGAAATAAGCCCATATTGCAAAAAAACAAAACTAATTGAATAGGGCAATGCATTAAGAAACACTACCTGTTCTTTTAAAGCGGATACGTGATTGTTATACACATGCGCATCTCCAAGTGTATGTATAAAATCTCCAGGCTAAATTATAAAGTTTGCGTTAAAATTTTTAAAAAATTCAGAAAAAAAAAACATTGCAGAAAATGCAAATAATATCTTTATTGCTACAAACATCGTCCTTTATTCGACGCATGCAATTATTGTCGCTCTAAATAAAAATTTTAAGACAACACTGCACAGTGGGCCGGATTTCATTTGGCATAAGTGCCATTGAGGTCGCGCTTCTTATGAAAGTGAATTTCAAAATACAAAATATGATAGATAGTAATTCCAAAACACAAACCTTGACGAAAAAGGCTGCTGTGCGGAGAAGCAAGTTGAGCGCGGTACTACCATAGACATGGTGATGATCTAACTCGGAACTTCTCACTTTTGAGGCGAGCGCTCTACCACTATACCACTACCGCATTACCACTCTACCACTACCGCTACCACTACCGCATATATTCTTATTTAAAGATTTAATCTAAATAAAATTTCTCCTTTATAGTTATAGAAATTAGACAACTAAACTTTTTCACATTTTGTTAACCTACTGGCTCACTGCGCACTTCTCAGAAATTCGACCGCTCAGTTAAAATTTGTAATAATGGATAAACTCTGATTAACCTTGTCACTACTAATGTAAATTAACTGAAAACAACTGTTTAAAATCAAAATTTTGTGCATAGTATGAAAAAAAGTTAAATATAAAAAAATATGTGTATTAGGGCAGGTCGATTTTGGAATCAGAGGTTTGGAAATTAAATTGGTAATAAAGAGATTTGATTATTAGGTGAAAAAAATGTGCTAGGTAAAATCTTTTTTGTTTTAATGAAGTTAAAGTTGAGCTAAAATGATTTTAAATGTTGATATATTTTATTAAAAAAAGTTTTGCAATGCCATCTTTTCCACTAACATTTTCATACAAATTAAAAATTGCCGCATATACGCAAAATAAACAAATGTTATAATTGCGTGGGAAAAAGCAAATTTTGGAGGACGAAAAATAAAGTTTTCAAACAAGCGTAAAAAACGTAATTGCACAAAAAGCAAGGTTTGGTGGAAGTCCTAACCCTCTTCTAAATAAAGAACTCACAAACAGATAGATTATTCAAAACAGAAAGATTATTCAAAAAAAATAAGTTTTAGCGTAATTGTAAAACTGAAAAAATAATCATGAAAAAATAATAATAAAATATATGTAATATATATATATAAATTTTTAGCAAAAATTTTGTACAAAAAAAGTTTGTAAAGTTTAACTGTTATGTTTTAGGTCTGCTACAGGAGAAAATTGGCAACAGATCATGAAAGCTTGTATTCCCAAAGATGATGTAGTTTGCCAAATTGACAAAACTAGTAAATGTGGATCATATTTTGCTTATGTTTATTTTATGAGTTTCATCATGATTTCAACATTTCAACATGGAAAAAAGTTAACACTCGGTTACCATGTCTACTTATTGTGTAGAAAAAAGTTGAAGTACTTTTAAACATATCCAGGTTAACAAAACCGAAGTAAATGCAAAGTATTAACAGAAAAAAACACTTTTAAAAAATTGGATAGGCTTTTTGATATCAGTCCTGATACTCATATTTCACATAATCCAGATATAAAAGTACTGTTGTTTTTTTAATAATAGATAAATAATATAAAAGTATTTTTAAATAAAATGAATATTAGTATATTACTAGTATGATAAAGTTACTATGAATTTCATATGCAATTGCTCAATATTATCAAATAATATTTAGATTCCTGTAGAAGAAAGGTTATATTTAAAAGACCAGAGAGAGAGGTCAATTCCAAAAGATCATTTCAACTTGGCTCAGTTGATTGTAAATGGTCTTGAAAAGAACCTTTAAAGAAACATAAAACTGAATATAAAAATGTGGAACAATCTTTTTTTTTTTAATTATCTTCGCTTCCAACAAGGTTGCAAGCAACCACTAATTAGTGTTGGAAGTTACTGGAAGAGAAAAGATGAAGATTGTAGAGCAAGATAACGATTGACAGACGACTTAAAATATTGCAAATTATATGAATCAGGAAAGCAAGATGAAGGAAGCGAATTCCAAAGAACTAATGTTCGAGGAAAAAAACTAGACGAATAAGAGTTTTTGGAGCACTTAGGAACAGTAACAGAAAAAGGATGAGACTTAATTGAATGACGAGTAACACGAGAATGAATTTTAGCAGATGGCACAAGAGATGCTAGCTCTTTAGAGCAGTGCCCATTATAGTATTTGTAGAAAAGAAAAAGAGAAGCAACATTATGACGATGTGACAGAGGTTGAAGGTTGGCTGCAAGAGCAGGTCCAACTATGTTTGCAATGCGTTTTTGCACCTTGTCTAAAAGAGAAAGGGCATCATTAGAAGATCCGCCCCAGATATGGCAACAGTATTCCATACAAGGCCAGATTTGAGATTTATAGAGATAGAGAGTAGAATCCAGAGTAAGAAAGTGACAAGCTCGATAAAGAGAAGCAACTTTAGCAGATGCTAATTTTGCAACGGATTTGATATAAGGTTTCCAAGAAAGATCAGAAGTAAGAGTTAATACAAGAAGATGAAGGGTAGGAGACTCATTGAGTACATTACCGTTCATAAATATAGGAAGGTCTAAATTATTACGATAACGATTGGCCAAAAAAAATTGAGTTTTATCTGAATTAATGTTCACCAGCCACTGCGAGCCCCATGCTGTGGCAGAAGTGAGATCCTTTTCGAGCTCAGATGCCCTCTGCAAGCAATCAGAGGGAGTTGGCTTCTTATCGTGACAAGAATAAATGGTAGTATCATCAGCGAACAATGCCACCTTAGATGTGAGAATATCTGGAAGATCGTTAATGTAAATTAAAAAGAGTATAGGGCCAAGGATTGAACATTGGAGAACCCCTGAGGTTACAGAATAAGAAGAAGAGTGCTGTCCATCAAGGACAACTTTTATACTACGATTAGAAAAGAAAGATTCAATAAAATAATCTTAAAGATGTTTCCAGATACACCATAAGAAGAAAGCTTATGGAGGAGACCAGCATGCCAAACTTTATCAAACGCTTTAGAAATGTCAAGAGCAATGGCCTTAACCTCACCACCTTTATCTAATGCGCAATAAAACCTATCGGTTATTACTGATAGCAAATCAGCCGTAGAACGAGAAGATCGAAATCCATACTGATGATCAGAAAGTAGGTTATGAGATTCAAGATGAGAGATTAAGTGTTTGTTAATTAAAGATTCAAAAACCTTGCTTATGATAGGAAGAAGACTAATGGGACGGTAGTTAGATGAGTCAGATCGCTCTCCAGAATTTTTAAAAATAGGGATAACAGATCCTGCTTTCCAGCAGACTGGAAAACAAGACTCTGATAAGCACTTGTTGAATAGTTTTGAAAAGATAGACGACAGCTCCGGAGAACACTTCTGCAAGACTATAAAAGGTATGTTGTCCGGGCCGCAAGCTGTAGAAGAGTCTAAGCGGGAAATCACTTTAGATACAGAAGCTGGAGTGATACGAATGTTGAGCAATGGATCAACCTGTTTGACGGGTATATCAGGTAAAACGCAACTAGTGGCATCAAGAGATGATATTGATGAAAAGTTCTTGGCAAACAATTCAGCTTTGTCTTTAGGTGAGGTGACAAAGTCTAAACCGTACAAAAGAGGTGGAATTACAGACTTGCCCTTATTATTGATACTATTAAAGATTCTCCAGAAGTCACGAGAGCCTAATTTTTGTGATGAAATACGAGATTTCATGATCTGAGAATAGCGGGTTTTGGCGTTAGACAAAACCTTTTTACAATAAAGAGAGTTTCCTAGCAGTAATAAAGAGACGTCTGTTTTCTGGAGAATTGTTTTGCTGATAGATATGGAAGTAATAGTTTCGATTGGCAATTGCAGCAGCACAATGTGAGAAAAACCATGGAGAAGAGTGAGGCTTGACCTGGAATCGTCGAGAGGGAATAAAGAATTCCATGCCAGCCTGAATCCACGAAGTTATGAAAGAAGCACATTTGTCAACAGGGAGACGAAAGATTTCTACCCAGGGGCCGAAAGCACATAAAAGAGTAGTCTGTGGATTCAAACCTAGTTTCCCGACAAATGGGTGAATTCTTACGAATGTAAATGCCCAGGCCAAGCATGTGACTATTGGAGTCTTTACGAATTAAAGGAAGATAACCATCAACACTAAGATCACAAGATAAGACAGGTCTGGTGAACTTTGCAAGAGGTAAGACTCAACAGAAGAAAAGTTACTTCGAAGACCACGAATATTGGTGAATAATAGGTTTAGCGAACTTGGTGATGACTGTGGTTTTTTGTGTTTTATAGTTACATGTGTTTTGTGTTTTATAGTTATCATTACAACAAGAAACATCTAATTTATTTCCAAATATAGTATTATCAGAATCTGATTCAGAATCTGTCATCTTTAGCTCTAGTGAGGTAATTAACTAATAAATTAATACTTGTGTCATTATTTTACATTTTTTAAATTTTTTATTTTTACTCATTACTCTTTTATATCAAAATTTTTTGTAAATGAACTTTATAATTTTTCTTTTATATATGGGAGCCTGAAAGGAATCCATCAGGAATTTACAATCTTTGGTAGTTTTCAAAGTTTTCGATTGAGTTAATCAGAAACAATACAGAAAGTTAGATCGAGCATAAGCTGCATTAGGAAATGCACTTATGCTTGATATATCAGGACTGTTTAATGATCCAGCAATTATAACAACTTTAGTTTTAGACAAATCCATGATGGACAGACAAAAGAAGTCAGTTAAAGTAATGTCAGACTTAAAATCCGTTGAGAGTAACAGAGAATTTGTTTGCCTTGGTGTTGATGGTAAAATTGACAATGAAACTTTAGTTATAGGAGAAATAAAAAAAGAAAATGGCAAAGTTGTATTAAAAAGATCAACAGAGAAAGAACATCACATGAATTTGACTAAGGAACTTCTCCCTAACCTTTACAGTGGTGAGTATCTTACTTACAAAGTTTAACTTCTTGTTGGAGCAACAGGAAAAAAGCAAGCTCAGTGCCTGTACAAAGTTCTTGAAGAATATGATTCTTTAAACACTCTAAAAGCAGTCTTTGTGGACAATACTTCAACAATGATGCTTTTTCTCTTTTAGACAAGATGCAAAAATGCATTGTAAACATAGTTGTACCTGCTCTTGAAGCCAACGGAAAATTGGTCCCCTTAATCACTTTCTTTGGTTAACATTGGCAATATAGTTGATGTCTTTATATGTCCGAGTACTAGTTCCTAATTCTGAATTAATTATTTTGATAACCTATATTGTCAAGCCTATGTTCCTACATGGTTCCTCCATAAAAAAAACAATAATATATGTCAATTATATATTTTATGATTAACTAAATCAAGCTCCAAGGAAAAGAGGTGCAAGATATTTGCTTAGCAAACTTAAGGTTCAATACTTTTTGCCTACTTCCTGAGAACATTTTGCACTCAATGTTAAAGTCAGAGGAAGTATATGAGATCAATAGCAATGCAGAGATTACTTGATACTAGAAATCGTAAAGAAGATGGCCAAACTATAAACAGAATCAATGAAATCCCAAAAATTAATATTGATGCTCATATACGGTATGGAATCATGAATAATTTTGATGAAGAGAAAGATGAACCAGCAACAACTTAAGATTTTACTGATGAAGAGATAGTAGAAAAGTTATTATCTAGAGAAAAAATTGACCTCCCAGATCTTCCTTCACAATCACAGTGTTGATAGATCTGTACAACATGTTTTCATGGCTTCTCATACTGTTTTTGGAAAGGAAGCACTTCATAAGCATATTTTAGCAAAAATTCTAAGGAGAAAGCATAAAAAGAGTTTTATGTTTCAATGTTATTACGTTGAGACATATTTATTTATTTACGTTGAGACATATGATGATATATTTTGGCAATTTAAAAACTAATTTATTGCTACTTGTTTTGTAAAAACAAAAATGTATAATAATATTTGAGTTAGTCATTACCTCAATTTTAACTTTTAAAAATTATTTCAAAGGCTAAAAGCCTTTAATAAAATTTAACTTATTAGCTTATAAGGTAAATTTAACTTATCTGAAGTAATTAGGTTAGTTTTTTATTTCACAAGTATTCTATTATATAACCCAGATGTCAGCAAACTATTATAAGTAGTGAGGTTTTTCCTTAAACCATTAAAATAAATCTTCCTTAAATAATTAAAAAAAAAAGAGCCACAGGATTACAGTTTTAGTATGTTTTAAATATAGTTTTTAATCAAAATATTATGTAATTTGGACAGACTTGAGAATCACAGAATTTAGATAACAGAGTAGCATGATACTCGTAATCCACTTGTTGCTGACCTCTAATTTAACCATTAAACAAATTTTCTACATTTTAAATTTGCGATTATTCATAAATACCAGAAAAGAATTTAAAAAAGAATTTTGTTAAAGTATTATTTAACTTAAAAAAAAAATTATTGATTTAAAAAATTTTCTTTTGTTTTTCTATATTTCTCAGTAACTGTCAGTCTTTTTGCTTTTTATTTATTTTATATATAAATGAGTTGGGTCCTGAATTTATAATACAACGCAGTAATTGTATATATATATATATATATATATATATATATATATATATATATATATATATATATATATATATATATATATATATATATATATATATATATATATATATATATATATATCCTTATAGTGTAGTCGAAAGAGTCTTTTAATGTAAAAAAAAGTCCCTTTCGACTACAATTTTAATTACCTCGTCTCTTAAGCTGTTTTTGATTGTCGTCAAAATGTCAAAGCAATTAAATTAATGCGGAAGTACATTAAATTTTATTGTTTTTTAAAAAAATTTTAATAAACCACAATTATAACGACTAGAAAGTTTTTTTTAATTAGTAGTGTTTTTGTTTTTGTTTTATTAAAAAACATTTTTAAAACATGCGTTAATGTTGCTACATCGACTATCTTATAGCCTGACTCGCAACGGAGTGCTGCTACATCGACTGACAAATAGCCTGACTCGCAAGGGAGTGCTGCTACATCGACTGACAAATAGCCTGACTTGCAACGGAGTGATGCTACAACCACTGATAAATAGCCTGACTCGCAAGGGAGTGCTGCTACATCGACTGAGGGTTTGGTTTGGGCAGGCAGTCTATCAATTAAAAAAAAAAATTTAACTTTTTAAACTTTTTCTGGTCTGGTTTATTAACGCGCTCTTTAAAACTACAGTTTATGGGAAACTCTTTTTGACTACCATGCACGAGTATATATATATATATATATATATATATATATATATATATATATATATATATATATATAAAATTGTATATATATATATATATATATATATATATATATATATATATATATATATATATATATATATATACTCATATAGTGTCGCTTTAAGAGCATTTTAATGTAAAAAAAGTCTCTTACGACTACAATTTTAATTACCTCGTCTCTTAAGCTGTTTTTGATTGTCATCGAAATGTCAAAGCAATTAATTTATGCGGAAGTACATTAAATTTAATTGTTTTTTAAAAAATTTTTAAAAAACCGCAATTATAACGACTAGAAAGTTTTTTTTAATTAGTGGTGTTTTTGTTATTGATTTAATAAAAAACATTTTTTAAACATGCATAAATGTTGCTACATCGACTATCTTATAGCCTGACTTGCAACGGAGTGCTGCTACATCGACTGACAAATAGCCTGACTCGCAACGGAGTGCTGCTACATCGACTGACAAATAGCCTGACTCGCAAGGGAATGCTGCTACATCAACTGACAAATAGCCTGACTCGCAAGGGAGTGCTGCTACAACGACTGACAAATAGCCTGACTCGCAAGAGAGTGCTGCTACATCAACTGAGGGTTTGGTTTGGCCAGGCAGTCTATCAATTAAAAAAAAAATTTAATTTTCAAAACTTTTTCTGGTCTGGTTTATTAACGCGCTCTTTAAAACTACAGTTTATGGGAAATATTTTTTGATGCTACGCAAGAGACATGCAAGAGTATATATATATATATATATATATATATATATATATATATATATATATATGTATGTAAGCATATAGTATTACATACAGAGACAGATTATACAAAAAAATGGGTACTTACAAGAACATTAGCATTACCAGGGACATTTTTGTGTACCCGCAAATCTTTTACCCAGTATGAATCATGTTTTTGTAAAAAAAATCTCCCCATAAACAACATGTTTTGTGTAGAACGAAAAAGTTTGGTAAAAATTTTTTTACTAATTTTATATTTATATTTAAACACAGATACATATATACATATGATATTTAAAATAAAGAGTTAAAATATACTGAATTTTTGCATATTTTAACAAAAAGTCATATTATCAAATTTATTTCATCAAATGTTTTTATTAACAATATTTATTTCAAGAATGTCAAATGTAATATGTAGTATAGTTGAATATTTGATTACGTTGAAAATTTCAATTTAATAATAATAGGAAATAATAAACAGACTTATCTATAAAGAGATCGAATTGCTTGCTGTACATCTTAATAAGAAAACTAACTTTTCAGGAACTAGACTCATAATTAATGACATTTCTCTAACCCCTGTGAAATTGTTGTTTGCAAATATTTTGTTTGTTTTCTTAAAATTCATTAAATAATTTTATTCTTTTAAAAAAAATCTCACTAGATTAGTAAAAGACAAACCATATATATATATATATATATATATATATATATATATATATATATATATATATATATATATATATATATATATATATATATATATATATATATACATGCATACACTGATATATACCCGTTAAACACACAATAAAAAAAGTACACAAAAAACAGGGCCTTTTTATAGCAAAACCCCACACAGGTTTTTTAGAGTCAATAGGACCATGCTTAACTGGTTAATTGCTATATTTATCAGTGTCTTCTTTTAGGACTAAATTACAAGTCTGCAGAACACTATGCACAAAAAAGTTTTGCCATATTTTCTTTTCTAATTTATACAGCATTTAATTGTAATGAGAATAAACTAGACTTAAAAATTAAGCAACATTTTTTATATTTCAGCTAGCCTAAATGTTGCAACACTATTTTTTTTTTCTTTTCCTTATTATTATTAAAATAATAAGGAAAAGAAAAAAATGAAAAAATTCACTTTTTTTATTCTCTATTACTTTTTCAAAGAGAAAGTTTAATCTTAAAAAATAAAAAAGATTAAACGATTTAAGAACAAATTTAACAATTTGAATATATATATATATATATATATATATATATATATATATATATATATATATATATATATATATATATATATATATATATATATATATATATATATATATATATATATATATACAGTACTGTGAATATGTTTTAGACCACTTATATAATTAGTTGTATTTTCAATTTTTTTCCTGTGTATTTTTTTTTTTTAAGCATACTGAAGTTGAGTAATATTTGAGAAAGGTTGAAAGAATATATTATCTTGAATAAATAAACAAAAATTTATGAGGAACATGAGGGATATGTTTGTTTATTTATTAAAACGATAATTGTCATAATAACTGCAGACCAAGCGTTCATCTAAATAATACATAAAAATAAAATTTTCGATTTTTTTCTTACTGGTTCAGGTTCATATTCGTTCATTTAAGTTTTTAACAGTATAAAATGTAGTCATAGAGTGAATTTAATACAATAATAATCGGTTTTGGTACATTTTTTAAAAAGTTGTAATTTTTTATGAATACAGTTAAACAAATAGTTAAAAATAATTAAATAAAGTTATTAGTTTACATTTTTAGATTAATTAAGTGTTGCTATGGGTAAAATATCTTTAATAGAGAGACAGAAAGTTATTGTGCTTCACGAAGAAGGTTATTCGCAGCGCCAAATTTCTTCCAAAACAGGGTATTCGAAGACTGCTATTAGAGAAATCATTAAAAAGTTTAGAGAAACTGGCTCCCTTCGAAATAGAAAGAAAAGTGGCAGACCTCCTAAGCTAACAAAAGATGACAATAAATATTTAAAAACCCTTTCTTTAAGAAACAGGAAAAAAACATCCACCGAATTGGCAAAGGACATTAATACAGCAACAGGGAAAAATGTTAGCTCTTCTTGTATTCGACGACACCTACTCAAATCAGGATTACGAGGCTGCGTTGCTATTCGAAAACCTTTATTACGGCGTGGCAATAGAGAAAAACGACTTAAATATGCAAAACAACACAAAGATTGGACCCAGGAAATGTTTAATCGGGTTCTATACACTGATGAGTCCAAATTTGAAATTTTTGGAACGAAAAGACGTCAATATGTTCGAAGAAGAATAGGAGAAGCCTATCAGCCCGAGTGTTTAAACCCTACTATTAAACACGGAGGAGGCTCTTTACAAGTTTGGGGCTGTTTATCATCATCTGGGGTAGGTGATCTGATCAAAATAGAGGGACCACTCACCGGGGAACGTTATGTGGATATTCTAAGACAGCATGCTATACCATCCGGAATGAGACTAATAGGCCATAATTTTATTCTGCAGCAGGACAATGACCCAAAACATTGTTCCCGAGTGGCAAAAAATTATTTAAATGAAATGGCAGAAGAAGGAATACTGGAAATGATGACCTGGCCTCCCCAGAGTCCAGATTTGAATATAATCGAGCATATTTGGGATTACTTGGACAGGAAAAAGGTCGAACATGCTCCCCGAAATGCTGAAGAATGTTTTCAACTACTTCAAAAAGAATGGCACAACATACCGCAGGATTTTATAACAAATTTGTATGAGTCTATTTCCCGGCGAATATCGGCTGTGATTAAGGCAAAAGGAGGACATAGTAAATATTAAGGGTTTTTTTATGAAGTGTGACATTAAAAAGTTTGTTATTGTTCCATATTTTGTGTGAAATATATGTATTTTAATAATTTTATAATATAGAATTCAAAACTTAAATATTAAGGAAGAATTCTCTTGGATTTTTTGAGAAAATGTAAGTGGTCTAAAACATATTCACAGTACTGTATATATACATATAATTGTTATTGAGAATACTTAAAATTAAAATATACTGACTGACATTGCATCATTTTTTAAGCACAATTGTTCATAACGCCTGCATTTTTTGTTAAATTAAAAATATTTGATGTTATTAAATATTGTTTTATGTTTTTGATAAACATCTAAGTTTATTTCATAATCAGTTTTTATTTTTTGTCATAATAATTTGTACCAGTTATCTATAAAAACTATAATTTAATTTAATAGTTTTTTGTTTTCAATATTGTTTTCTTGAAAGTTTTAATAAAGTTGGTTAAAATTTTTATTTAATAATTTTTTTCCAGTATTGACATTTCTAAATTAATGAGTTAAATTGTAGATGTTTATATATCATATATATTTTATATTTTGCTTTACAAAAGAAACTTTGCT
Organism: Hydra vulgaris; assembly: GCF_022113875.1. Taxonomy (NCBI): domain Eukaryota; kingdom Metazoa; phylum Cnidaria; class Hydrozoa; order Anthoathecata; family Hydridae; genus Hydra; species Hydra vulgaris. Next base: position 21,246,548 of record NC_061161.1, read on the forward strand.
TACTTTTTTGTTGAATAGTTTTATTAAATTGTTTCATAGATTAGAAACAAAATAAGATATAACATTGTGATTTTCTTTTTATTACCAAATAATATATTTGTTATTAAGATTGCAGGTTTATGTTAATTTTTTTTTATTTAGATTGAATTTTTTATTTTTTTATTATTTTACAGATATGTTTTTGAAAATATGTTTTTAACAACTTTAGAACATTGTTTCTACACATTTAAATTTAATTCAATTTAAATATTAAATTTAGTTTTCTTTTTAAAAAATTTTATTTAAATAATGGTGATTTATGAAAGTTACTTATTTTTTTCTTTTTCTCACTTTGGAGTAGTAAGAAATTTTATAGAAAAGATCACAATTCTTAAATTTCTTTTTTATTTATTTGTTACTACAAAAGTAGTACTACTGGTACAATGTTTAATGATAGTAGTGAAATAGAAATGGATGATATTAGGGTCAAAGAAGTTTTTATCGGAAATAGTAATAGGTGACTTAAAAACAATTGCCATCGAAATGAAAGAAACGCTGCTCAGCAAGCAGAAATTAATTTGAAATAATGATAATGCGCTTAGGTGATTTGATAATAATTGTTATTGCAATAACAAATATAAATATAAACATTGCCTATATGAGATGAAATTAATTATCGCCAAAATTTATAAAATGATTTTTGTTCATTTAGACAAGGAAAAATGCATTGTATAGCAAGAAGAGTATAATTTTTTAGGAAAAATGATCCAGATTTGTCAGCAATGTGGTGCTAAAAAAATTTGCAGATGAAACACATTTTCTATGTTGCCATAATGGAAAGGTAATTTTACCTCCGCTTTAACCATTTCCCCAAGCTTTACAAGATTTATTTACACGGAGTTATGTAGATCATAATTCCAATAAGAACTTTTTAAATATACTAGAAATTATAATGCTTGTCTTTCTTTTGCTTCCATTACAGCTAATATGGTTCAACTTATCAATCATGGGCTGCCATGTTTTGAACATGTGGTTAGGTTTCTTGTTTTGTTGGTAATCTTAGGCAAGGTCAAAATAGTCCCCCAACATATTGTCAACTGTATATCTATAACCCACAAACATGCTAATGATCTTTGCTTATGTAAGGGGCCATCCATAAAGTTTGTATCAGGTATGGGGGAGGGGGTTCCCAAAAGCATACAAATGGGTTTAAGGGGGGAGGGGGTCTTAAAGACAGTGAGTACCTACACGGTTTGATTATCTCTCCTAAACATGATTTTATTTTTTTTAAAACATTGAATTTCACTTGTGTAACAAATTAGAATTTTTTTTTTTTCTGACTTCACAATTTTTTTTTATAAATAATTATAAAAAAAAAAAATTGTAAAGTCAGAAAAATTTTTTATAAATTTTTTTATAAATAATGAGAGAAAAAAAAGAAACTGAGTTAATTTTGAAAAAAAAAAGCGTACGTACTGGAAGTAGGTACGCATTTTTAATTAGCATATAACTATAATTAGTAATGAGAAACCATTATATAAGACTATCAGAAAGAAACCATTTGTTCTTGCATTTTAAAACATAAACTTTAAATTAATTAAACCCAGTATATGTTTACATTATGTTGTTTCAATGTTTTCTAACTGTTGTGACTAGGCTATGTGTAAAGCAAGATTGTTAACTTTGCTAGCCAAGCAGTGTACTTAAAACATAGGTATGACTTAAAAAGCTTTAGTGCTAAGCAGTATTACTGCTTTAGAAATAGTTTGTGTTGTTTAGCCTTTTTAATTATTCAAGAAACACATAATGTCTCTTAATGTTTATAATAATGGTAGAAAAGATTGTGCACCCTTGATCCTAAAGGACAATTTTGGCTTTTATATTTTTTTTATTTGGTTTGTTTTTCCCCACTGAATTTAAGGATCAAGGGTTCATACTCTCCTATACTTACAAACATGTAAAGTGTCCTTACAAAATTATTGTCCTTACAAACATGTTATGTGTCCTTACAAAATAATTGTCCTTACAAACATGTTATGTGTCCTTACAAAATAATTGTCCTTACAAACATGTTATGTGTCCTTACAAAATAATTGTCCTTACAAACATGTAAAGTGTCCTTACAAATGATATGTATTATTGCTGTGTCATTTTAATGTTTTTAAAGTGATGTTGATAAACAGTTTTGCATTGATAAACAGCTTGGCATACCTTTCTGCTGGTGTCTATCAGCAGCATAAAAATGATTAATTGGTAGTTTCATTCATGGAGCTCACTGCTTTCAAAATTTATTAAGAGCTAAGACAATATATATAGCTATAAGTACAATTTGTTCATATCTTAATTTTATTTTATCTTTAGCGTTGTTCGTAATTTTGCTCTTTGCTTTTTAATAAATAACATTTAGTAAATTTTATACTTTGCTTTTTAATAAATAACATTTTGAATCCATTGTGATGTCTTTAAACTTAATTGTTTACTAAAGCCAACATAAAATAACGTAATTAAACAATACCAAAAAGAACTGCTGCATTAGGACAGCAACTACATTATCACAACAGGTTACTAAAAACAAGTAAATTGTTTTTCAGTTACTATATTTTTTTTTTTATTTTCCTTTTATATCTACTCTTTCTGTTTCAATTTTTATTTTAGGTATAGTATGCGATATATAAGAACAAAACTTACAATTATTTTGTTAATTTGTTAAAAACATATTTAATTTTAAATAAATGTGTTATTTTGTAATAAAAAAATGGGTCAGAATTTCAAAAAAATTTAAATTTCCTAAAATTTTTGTTTTAAACATACTTCTCATTAACTGTTTAATAAACAGTAATCAATTTAGTTATGTGCATTTAACTTTTTTAAGAAAACAAACAATTTTCTTTCTCAAAAAAAAATTAATAAAAAGGGATGTTAAAAAATCAATGAGCTTTCACCTTCTGTTTTACATTAGAAGTTAACTTCTTTTTAACTTAACATTAGAAGTTATTTATTAACATTATTAACATTAGAAGTTAACTTCTTATTAAAAAAATTAAATTGCGGAAAACAGATAAAGGTGAATAAAAAAGTTAAAGAAATTGAATATTAAGTTGGCAGACACCCAGTATGAATAGTAGGTGTGGAACAGACCAACCATAACCCATATTACAGGTTGCTTACTGCTAGCTATTATCATTATTATTACTATTATTATATTATCATCTTTATGCCAATAATAATCATTACCTTAAGATTACAAACATGAGCTATTATATATGTAAGGAGAGAATAACTTGCAATGTTGAATGGAATACCCAGACCCTAAAATTTAATTAATAAATAATAATTTAAATTCCTCATAAAAAACAAAAAACAAAAACATTTTTAACAGTAATTACACTACCATATCACAAGAACGCTGATACATTTGACACGATAACTCTCCATTAGCAACATAAAATTGACAAAATGAATGACACGGTGGAAGAGCCATCAGTGGTATATCTATAAACCAATTAAAATCATTTAAAAATTTTAAAACTATATAATAATTAATAGTAATGCTCAAGCTAGCAATATTTAAATGAATAAGTTAATCATCTAAATTATTACTCTTGTCTTTTTTCAAAACACATGATTGGCAACACAATTTTGGGGCTTAATGATAAGACTAAATTTGTCTTCTTCTAGCCCTGGTCATGTAATTATTTTTTTTATAAGTTACAACTGTAAATTTTTTTTATCGGCAAAAGTGTAAATAAATACCTAGCGCACAAAATAAAAGGCAATCAACGACCGTCCAAAATGATTAAAATTGCTGTTTTAACCTCCCAAAATGAATTGTTGCCAAGGGTTTAAAAAATATAATTTTTTTAAAATAAGTTTTTACTAAAAACTATAATGTGTTTTACAATCCAAAAATATTTATCTAAAATTTTTTAGACTGAATTATTTGAAAAAGCATCTAAAATCTTTTAATTGTTCAAAATTGTTAAGATTGATTGAACAATGCAACACGCTTTTGATTAACTTTGTTGATGCATAGTATTTATGACATAAGCTATATATTCATTTTTTACACATTTTTGTTTTACTTGACATTAAAATCACTGATTGCCTTTTATATATTTGATTAAAGTTCTTATTTTATTATTATTTTCTGTTGTTAATTAAAATTATTTTTTTCAAATTATTGATTTTTTTTCTCTCATTCAATTTTTGTTATTCAATTTTTTTTTATTAAACATTTTTTTATTGCCACCATTTGTAAAATCATTTGTGAAATGAATGAATGTTATTGACATTTAGCAATTTGATAAATAATTATCATTAGTGCATTATTTGTTATATTGAGTTATCAAGGGAATGATTAAAGTTAGTTATTTATATATATTTATTACTGTGGCATTTTATAAACGGTGGACTAAAGTATTAAATATTGAGTGTCAATTATTATAATTTCTTAAACTACCAGGCTAGATTTAACTTTGTATTGTTATTGTATGCTAAAATTTCTTATTTCCTAGAACTGCACTTGGTTTCTATTTAAAATAAAATCACACAAACTTATTAAAAAAATCTAAAAATTCAAAATATCTTCATGCATTGTAAAGCGTTAGGTAGTAGTTAAATAATGATAAATTTTTTAATTAAATTTTTTTAATATTTAATTAATAATTTTATAAAAGTTTAATTATGCTTTACTTTTTAAAAATGATTAGCATACTTTATCCAATCTGATTGAAGTGATTTGACATGAATAATATATTTATTAACCTAACACCTCACATTTAAGCACAAATTAATTTTTAGCATTTTTAACATTTTAGCACATATTAATTATTGGAATTAATCAACACTTTTTAAGCAGATTCTCTAAATAAGCGCTTATTTAGAGAACCAACTTTATTACATAGCATATGCAATTAATAAATTTTATTGTATAGTTTATGCAGATAATATAACAATAAACTAATATGTTATACGCAAATGTAAAAAAATCAGAAAAAAACAAAAAAAGATTTAATGCTTGGCCATGAAATTGAGCACGCGTAATTGTCAGGATGTCAGTAAAGTGGACAGCGTACTAAATTACAAGGTTACCTATTAAAAAAAAACACACCATTGTTATATCCTTTTTTAACTCATTAAAATGATTCAACACTTTTTAAGCTGGTATTCTAAATAAGTGCAACAATATTGCATAGGAGCACTGTATAGAACATTGTATAGCAGCATTAAACATATTAATTGCATAGAAATTTATAAAAGAAATATTTAAAAACCACAATATTTTATCAGAAAAAAACGCATGAATATTATAATTAAATAGAATTCTATTAATATACTATTTACTGAAAAATATTCAAGTAAATAAGGAATAAGAATGGAAATGATCATTGTGGAATAGATAGGAACTTAAATGGATGGATTTGAAAAGACTTTTATGGGTCCAGAGAGCTAAGATATAATACACAGAGAAACCAAATTGAAATACACACTAAAGATCAACTGCTTATAGGGCAACTTTAGAAGCAACATCAGGTAAATCATTAACATAGATAAGAGACAATCCAGGTTTCTGATACCCTAAAAGTTACTGGAAATGAAGAAGAGTGTTGTCCACCAAGGATAACTTTTATACTGCAATTAGAAAGAAATATCATGATTTTAAAAACTTTCCCAGATACACCATATGAAACAAGCTTATGGAGAAGTCCACCATTCAAGACTTTAACAAAAGCTTTTGATACGCCAAGAACAACACCCCATGCTTTGCCAGTTTTATTAAATGCAAAACAGAACAATTCTGTTATAACAGTTAACAAGCTGAAGAACAAGAGGATTAAAAACCATATTGGTTGTCAGAGTTATTAGATTCAAGATGAGATGTTAGAACTTTGTTGATTAAAGGCTTTACTAATAATAAATAGAAGACTTGGATTCAGATAATAATTAAAAAGGTTTTACAGATTAAAAGGTTCTAAAGGTTAAAAGTATTTTACAGAGTTTTTCAAAATTGAAACCACAGATTCAATTTTTCAGGAGGTAAAAAAATAAGATTCAGTTAAATAGTTTAGAGAGAATTGAAGAGAGGACTGAATACTTTGAACATTTTGCAACTATGAATGTTTTGCAACAAACTTTGAATGTTTTGCAACAAATACTTTTGCAAGTCTATGGCAGAAATGCTGTTTGGACCACAAGCTTTATTTATCATTTATTTATTCAACAAGGAATGTATAAGTGATAACTCAGAAATACGCCAAATATCTAACAAGGAATAAGAAATAACTGAGAAATAAGCCAAATGTCTAACAAGAAATTAACCTGCTTTACTGGGATGACAAGAAGAGTGATAGTTTAATTCAAGAGACGAATTAGAGGAAACTTTCAAAATAGCTCTTTTTCAAAATAGACTTTGCAAATAGCTCTTTATAACCTTATCCTTGGGAAAGACAATAAAGTCAGTATAAAAAGTAGAATGTTAGACTTACCTTTGTTAATGACAATGTTGAAGATTTTTCAAAAGCCTCTAGAACCTAATTTTAAGATTTATGAGATTTGGTACACTAAGAATAATGTTGCTTAGCATCAGACAGAACTTGTTTGCATTTCTTACAATAAAAAAAGATATAGCCTGCCATGTATCTTTTAGATAGAGTTTTCACTGCATTTCACTTATATACTCCCAGGTAAGTATTTTTTAAGAAAAATAGAATGTTTTTTTCTTAGTTTTTAGTAGGGGACATCCCTATAAATTATGTCATGCTAAATTTAACTTTTAAATAGAAACATAAGATCATTTGATCCCTTGCACAAAATATTCCTTTAACATAAAATGCTTTTGAACTTTAATTACTTTAAATCTTTGCGTGGAAGCCAATAATTTTAGACTTCTATTTTAAAGTTAAATTGTATGTGATGTACTTTATGGATTAAGTACATCGCACTAATTTTACCTAAAAAGTAAATTGAAAAAGCCATAAAGTAAAGTTACTAATAAATACTAAATAAGCTCAAAGACATTAACTTGCAAAAGTTAGCCGCAATAATGTTTCTATTTATATGTTATAACACATAAAAATCAGTTATTGTTTTTTTTTTTAAATAATTGTTTAACAATAATAATAAAAAAAAGAAACAATAAGTGTGATATTAGTAAAAAAATTCACTTATGAGGTTTTATACATGGATTTGATTTGCATCCTAAAACTCCTTTTTCAGCAAAAAAAAATTTTTTGTTTAGAGTAAAATTTATGTAACATTTTTAAGAAAGGTTTCCTGAGAGAACAAAAATAGTAAAAAAAAAATAGTTTAAATAGTGTTATAAAACATAACATAAAGTGTTATAAAACTAGATTTATTCAAAAAAATTCTTTAAGTGTTTTTATTATGCAAATTTCACATTTTTAAATCAATTTAAAAACTAATTAAAAACGTTAAAACAAACCATGTAATATAGAAACCATGTAAATAAAATAAATTTTCAGTAACCAATCATTGACATTGTGTAAAAAAATTGTTTTAAAGAAATCTATTACATGTAGCAATGTGTACCATGTGACATAACTATAGTATAAAATAAATCTTAAAGAGATGCTAGTGCTTTTTGATAGTTAAACAAAAACTATTTTTTTAAATTAACTTAAATATAAATTATTTTAAACATGAATATTGCCTTAAATCACATGAAGGATATTCATATATTTTGAAAATTATACTTAAAATATAATATTCATTTACATATAAATCAAATCAAAATAAAATTAGGAAAAATTTCAATAGTATAATTTTCAATGTATAATTAACTTTCATTTTATAAAGTACACCTAAAAATAAGATGAAGAAAACATACAATTTTTTATTATATTTTTAACTACCGTAATTTTAACTTTAAAATTAACTTTTTCAAATATATTTGCATTATTTTTATTTTATCTTTACTTACTTACCTACTGGATTCCATGCTGACATAATCATTCTTCGATCATCAGGATTTGTTTTAATTGTATGAATTATCTGTGCTAACTGGTCAATACCCTGCCCAGTATAATCAGCATGTTTGTCAACATATTTTGCTCCAAAGTGACGCCACTGAAAACCATATATTGGTCCTAAATCTCCAACTTCTCTGTGATGTAAATCTATTTTAAATAATTCAAATGATTTTAAAATAAAACATTTTATATTATAACAATAATGCCACTTTTAAAATAGACATCAAATACATTATAAAAATATATAGTTAAAAATCCAATTTAATTTTAATGACAGTGTTAAACTTACTACATTTATCTAAAAATTCTCTAGTTCCATTAGAATTCCATATCTGCACACCCTTTTGTGCAAGAATATTTCCATCAGTAGAACCACTAATAAACCATAACAACTCTTCAACAACACCTTTCCAAAATACACGTTTGGTTGTTAAAAGTGGAAATGATTCACGAAGATTGAATCGCATTTGACCACCAAATATAGAAAGTGTTCCAGTTCCTATTAAAATATAAACTTTGTGTACAAACTGTCTAAAAATAGCCATTTAAAGAAAATCTAATACTTCTTGCATGGGTCAGATATTATTTCTCCCAAGAACAACTAGATTGTTTGTAAAGAACTTTTCTATATAATTCTTGATTCTATTTATAATTCTCTATACAATTTGATCGCATTTTCAAAATTTAAAAATGAGATAAAAAAACTTACTTGAACTTATCTAAAAAAAACCATTTATTTAAATCATGTTTTTAATTACATTCGGAATAATTTTTTATCTTTATTAATGTTTAGAATATTAATAAACATTGATAAACTAAGAACAATTTACTTTTAATGATTGAATATACTGAATATATAATGATTGAATATATTGAATATATAATATAATGATTGAATAAATGATTAAATATACTCACACTTGGTTTAAATTACAGAGTTTTTTTTAATAATTTAAAAATATCAGTTTTCATGTAAATGTAAATAAGTAAGTAATTACGCATTAAAAAAACTATTTTATGCTTTGTTTATTTTTTAATTTGCTTCAAAAGATTAACATTTATCAAAAAAAACATAATTATATAAATAAAAAAAACAACAGTTCATTATTAGTTATTAAAGAAATTAATTTTGTTACTTTATTAAAAAGTGTTTCGATAATGTAAAAGCATTAAAGATCAAACTTATTTAATTGTAACGAAAACTTTTTTAGTTGTAACGCTTTCTAAAACATTTGTTTTGTTTTTTTCAACGAAATTTTGTTTATCTTTTTAAATGTATTAATTCTAATTATTCTTATATTAAAATTCATTAAAGAGAATTTGGTTGTCGTAGAAAATCATCATTTATAAATACAAAATAAATTTTTATTTTTTAATAATGTTTATTATAAAAAATGGATACTTAAATAATTTATAAAATATAAATTTAAAAAATTGTCAATTAACTTAAAAAAAATCATTATCAGTACACTGTTAATTTATTTAAAAGCATTTTGCTAATATAAAAACGTTTGTTAAGAAGTTTTGATGAAATTTATTTCACCTAAGGTATAATTCAGAATATTTTTCATTCAGCGCGTTTTTAAATTGTTTTTTGAAATAGTCGCATTCAAATCATCAAAGCAAAATGTGATTTGCCTGGTCATATAATGACGTGCAATAGTACATCTTTCTGTGAAAAACTGCATGTGTATGGCTAGGCTTTTAGTGTTTTAATTATATTCATATTAGAAGTCTTTTTTATTATATCTATAAGGTTAATTTAAAAAATCAAGATTGTTGGATAATTTAGAAAATTATAACTTGAATCTTTTTACTTTCAGCATATATTCCATAATAGTTATGCTGTCAATTTCATGTCATTATCGTCAAATGTTTTCTTGTAAACTTGAACTGAACTAATTTTTATATTTGAACTTTGTTTCGCTGAATGCTAATTCAGCAAAACAAAGTTCAAATTATTTAGCTCCTATTTTCAAAAAATTAGCCTAAACTTTGTGTTTAAGTTTGTTTGCTTTTTTTTTTTACAAATTTTGTCAAAAAAAAAAAAACAATTGTCTAAAAAAAAAACTTTTTTTATCTAAAAAAAAAAACACGACAAGGCTTTGGGCTATTTTTAGATATAAAAACACAAATAGACAATAAGAGGGCTGTTTTCTTGGTAGTAACAGATTTAAAATTTTGTTTAACCACCTTGCATAAAATATTTTAAACCCTAATATTTTATGTTGCACTTAGTCAAGAAATACAGAAGCATGTTCTTCTGAGGGAAATTTTCATTAGGTTTTTTATCAAACTTTCTATATACAGTTAATTCCCGATAACTTGAACCTCCAAGGGTACTGTTATTTATGTTTTATATGAAATGACTTCTAAAAAAAAATTTAAACACATTATTTTAATTTCTTTACTCCGCATAAAAAAATTCTAAGTAAATTAAAGGAATTTGTTGTAAGGTGATGAAAAAATAGTTTGACTATTTTTTCATCCCCTTAAGCAAAGCTCAAGTTATCCAAGGTTTGACTTAACCTTAATTTTAATATTAATCTTAATTATATGATTTCAATAGACCAAATTAAACAGTTTGAGATTCAAAAACAAAAGTTCAAGTTAGCTGGTGTTTAACTTACTGGAAAAACTGTATATCTTTCTATACAAACTCAGCTATTATATATGCCTATGTTGTGTTTTCTTATTATCATTCATTTTACTTTCATTCAATGTGACAGATAGAATTTGAGATAAATATAAAGAAAACTGTTGACAAAATTTGCTGATCATATCTGTCTCTCTCTCTTTTTATGTTAAGGTGGACCCAAGGCCCAGAAAGCCACTACAGTCAAGAAGACTACTTAAATTGTGGTTGTGACCACAATTTAAGAGACTACTTAAATTGTGGTTACAACCCTCTCTTAACTCTATGAATTCAAAACATGAATCTTGGAAACAAATCCACTAAGCAGAGAAACAAGTTGAGCGCATTAATGAAAGCGCATTAATATATATAAATGAAGAGGCTCGACGTAATTTATTTTAAGAAGTTGATAAAACTTAAAAATACCTGTTCGATCAGCTTTAGAATATCCAGTTTCAATAATTCTTTTAACCAAATTCAAATACTGGTATTCATCATGGTAAGAATCTGTGAGATCAACTTTTCTTTTCGGACTTCTTCCATTTTCATTTATTTTAGTCTTTTTAATTTCATCATCATTTGAATTATTTTCTATATTTTCTTTCTTTGGTTTCAGAATGTCTGACATTCTAGATATTATTACTACAACTAAATTATAGAAAACATAAAACATAAATATGTATTCTTAAAAGTGATACATTACACATGTCAAAAAAAAATATATTTTTTGTTGCTGAGAAAACAATTAGTTTTTTTATAGCATTTCTCATTTTGATTTCAAATATGCAACTTATTTTTCACCATCACGTCAAGTTGTAAAGATATTTGGGTTCAAATCTTTAATATTTGGCGTAAAATCCCTAATATTGTTGAAAAAAAAATATTGTCAAACTTTCTGTCGCAAAAGAAGCGTATATTCATAGAGATTTTAAAAATGTTATTCGTTTGTAATAAAAATAAGTACTTTTTGTATTATTGCTTATAGTTTTAAGAAAAAATATTTATGTTTTCTAAAAACTCTATGAAAACACGCTTCTTTTGAGATCCAGGTTGACATACTTTTGAATAAATTTTTTTCGACAATATTAGAGACTTTACGCCAAATACTAAAGATTTGAACCCAAATATCTTTACAACTTGACGTGATGGTGAAAAATGAGTTGCATATTTAAAATCAAAATGGGAAATGCTATAAAAAAACTAATTGCTTGTTCGGCAATAGAAAAAACCTGTGTTATTAATAACACTACAGCCCTCTTCAGGATTTTTTTCTGTATAAATCTTTAAAAAAAAAAAAGTGAAAAAAAAAAAGAACACTGAAAATATCAAAGAAATTTTTTTGTTATTACTTTTATCTTTGCAACATAGATTTCACTTGTCACCTACCCACATTTTCAGGTTGGGCAGCCACTCTGTACAATTAAATTCCTGGATTTTTCCTAGACTTTTAATATTTTTCCCTGACTCGGTTATATTTTAAAGTGTGAGTTTTTAAGTTTTGTTGTTTGGGAGTAAGTAAAAAAAAACTTTAAAAAAACTTAAATTTTGAAAAAGAGATTTTTTTCGCTGATTTTTGGAAAAAAAATTAAAAATCCATGATTTTTCCCTGACTAGAAAAAAAATCGCCTGACTTTTCCCTGATTTCCAGTTGGCTGGCCACTCTGATTTTGTTTGTACAGTTTGTAATCAATAGTTTTACAAAACATAAAGCGGTATACAAAGTGCTGCTAACAATATATGTGCTTGCAAAGTGCAAAAATGTATTACAAAGTGCATGCAAAAAGTTACATTATGCATCTAGCTAACTAGAAATGCCAAACATTCTAGTATTCTTCAACGTAAAAAACGTTGAATAAATTTTTATGTACTTTGCCCATTTAGCCTTAGTCTTAGGCGCATGCATTGCAGTGCAATGTTTGAAATTTGCATGCGTTTGCAAGGTGCAAAAATGCATTACAGTAAATGCAAAAAGTTGCATTACGCATCTTACAATCTCAAAATGCTAAACATTCTAGTATTCTTTAATGTAAAAAACGTTAATTAAATCGGCTACATTTTGATTTCTGTTTGTAAAGTACAGTGAAATGATTTTTTCTAAACTCATGTTCTCACAAAAAAAGAGCTTTTTTATATAGAACATCTTAGAAAAAACATATTTTTTTTCTTTTTTAGTCTGTTTTTAGCTTCATTGTTTCCAACTAAAAGTTTATTAAATTATACATAGTTAAAAGGAACCTTTTAAACATTCATTATTAAAGGAAATAAATTTTATTACAAAACATATGACGTAAAATCACAGGCAAAAAATCAAAAAAGGCGGCAAATTTAGTCCGATTTGAAGTGTCTCAAAAAGCTCGGAAAAAGATTTTTGAGGTCAGGTTGGCAAAAGAAACTATCACTCAAATGTCGCATGTAAATATGTTAGGTATAATTATGCGAAACATGCCTATTGTTATGAAATTATTTAAAGTTAAAATTGTTATGAAAATTGTTTATAAAAAGCCGCAAAAACTATTTTACTTATCTTTTTGTTACTAAATCAACTATTTAAATGAGTTAAAAAATGTTTATATAAATCTATTAAATATTGTTTTGATAAATCTATCAATACTTTATTTGAGAAAACTTTAATTTTTTTATATTATTATTGCAATATTTAGTAAACAGTTCGATTGCGCAAATTAGCCTATTTAGTCTTTTATTTTATATTATTTAATGATTTGTTAAATTAACAACTGAAAATCCTAGATAACTTTTTAAAACTATCTTTTCATTTCTAATTTTTGTGTTCCTTTAAAAGCCTCTTGATTAAAAATGTAACAACATGCATAATTATACCTCAAGCAAATACGCATAATTACAAGTGAACTTTGATCGACATTTGAATGATAGTTTCTTTCGCCAACCTTGAGATCAAAACTTTTTTCCAATGAGCAAATCCAAGGTTTCGCTTATTTAAGATCAAAGGTTTCGCTTATTTAATAAAATCCTGACTCGAATTTAATAAGTGCTTGAATATCGAATTCGTTTTTAATAGTGATAAGTTATAATAAATTTTGCTAAAATATATTAAAAATATTTATTTAATATAAAATACATAATAATTATTTTTATAATAATTATGCGCGAAACCTGGATTTGCTCATTGGAAAAAAGTATTGACCGATTTATATATATATATATATATATATATATAATATATATATATATATATATATATATATATATATATATATATATATATATATACTATATATATATATATATATATATATATATATATATATATATATATATATATATATATATATACATATATACAAGGCCGGCGCGATAGGGGGGTGGGGGGGTCACATACCCCATCAATGATTTTTAGTCGGCAAACTGGACCCTTAGTCGGCAAATTGGCACCTTTTAGACTAGTTAGTCGGCAAATGTCGACCCTTTCGATATAGGTTAGACAGTCAGCAAATGTCGTCATGGCAGTCGGCAAATTTTGGAAAACAAGGACATTTTTTTTTTTTTCTTTTTTTTTTTTTTAGTCGGCAAAAGTTGTAATGGCACCCCCCCCCCAAGTGACACCTACTCGCGCCGGCCCTATATATATATATATATATATATATATATATATATATATATATATATATATATATATATATATACATATATATATATATATATATATATATATATATATATATATATATATATATATATATATATATATATATATATATATATATATATATATATATATGTATATATATATATATATATATATATATACATATATATATATATATATATACATATATATATATGTATATATATATATATATATATATATATATATATATATATATATATATATACAGGGGCGGATCCAGGGTGTCGCGAATGATGCGCATGCATCAGTCTTTTTTCAACGCTAAATTTAAGTGTATCTCTTTTTCACTTTTTTTTCTTAATAAAAAGTAAAAGTAGAAATTGGAATCTGGCATTCACAAAAAATAAAATACTTGTTTTAAACTCGAAAAAAATTCATTTAAACTCGATTTTATTTTATCTCTATAGTTACTTATTCGTTACTTATACAAAATTCCTGCGTTTTGGAGCAACTGATGCAATTGTTCTTCATTAAATACAAATGTGATTAATTTAAAAAAAAAAAAGTACGTTTTAACCAATCATATTTGTACTTTTTCACAAATTTTTCCGATCACTTTGTAGCAACTGATGCAATTGTGCTCTAAATCATTAATGATTGGTTAAAAAACAGTTTAAACCAATCACTATTTAATAAAATAACAATTGCATCAGTTGCTACAAAACTTCCGCAAAAAACTTTACAAAAAATATAAGAAATGTTATTTATAACCAATCAAATTTGTAGAAAGTTTAGAACAATTGCATCAGTTGCTCCAAATCGTTCAAATTTTACAAAATACTGATATGCTACCAGATTAAGGTTCTTCGCTCGTAATTTTCGTCGTTGGACTTTGCTTGTAAACTAAAGTTAAAAAAAAAAATGAATTTTTTAGTCTCAAATGCAATTAAGGCTAGACATTTGCCAAATATTCGGAAATATAAAAACCAGTTGACTGAAGAATTAAAAGTTTTAAATAATGAGTCCAGTTCAGCCACATAGTCAGTATCTGAAAATACTGAAATGGATCGTTTTATCCCAAAGCAAGAAGATACTAAAGATTATGTTGCTTTAAGGTAAAACCCTATTATTAAAGTTAATGGTATTTTATATTCCTATTAGATCAATTTATCCAGATTTTGGCTTAGAAAAATTCAAAAAACTTTTTAATACAATTATTTTTCCATTTCGTTCAATTAAAAATCAAGATCAAAATGTTTTAAATATTTTATGGTGTAATACTGATATTATGTCAGTGATGCAAAATAATAATAACTGGACACCGAACCATTTTGTACCAATTATTAAAAAGCCTAAACTAATTTCTAGTAATAATAAGAATTTGGCTATAAAAAACGATGCTACTTATCCTTTAAACTTTTTTAGTCCTAAAACTGAAACAAATAAAAAAAAAAAACTTGATTCTGCAAAACATGTCAAAATTCAATCTAAAATTAACTTTAAAAAAGACAATGCTTTCATAGAGTTGCCTTTTGAACCTTCTGTAGATTCAAAAATAGTTAAGTCATTAGACTCCAACTCAGTTATTATTCCTTCATATAATGTATTAAATTCTTTGTATGATGTTTCAATATATCTTGTTCAAGGTAAACTTTTAATTGCTGGAAAAGATGATTCTATTTTGTTAGATATGGTAAACAAAGTATTTTGTCCTAATTCTATGTTTGTTTTTCCAATATCTTTTAATACAAAAAGATCATTTAAATTTGAATGGCTCAGCCAGTTTTCTTGGTTAGCTTATTTTAGCAAAGAAGATGAAGCTTACTGTCTTCCTTGTACTTTGCTAGGTGCTAGTATTCAAAATAAGTCTGGAATATTAAATTTAGTTTTCAAGCCCCATCAAGAGTGGGGTAATGCTGTTCGTGATTATAGAAAACATGAGGAAAATTGTGTTTTACATGAAAAATCTATGCTTTCATTTAATGCATTGCTTTCAAGTTGCAATTCCAAAAGTAATGTTATTGAGGTTGATTTAAATAATTCTTATTTGTAACTTCTTTCTGATAACCGAAAAAAATTAGTTCCAATAATTAAAACAATAATATTTTTTGTTAGAAACGATCTAGCATTTCGTGGACATCGTGATGATAGCAAATATCATCCTGATATTGGGGAATCTTCTACACAAAAAGTTGGAGTCGGTAACTTCATAGAGCTTTTAAATTTTCGTGTTGATGCTGGTGATCAAGTATTAGCTAATCATCTTTTTTCAAGTCCAAAAAATGCAACCTATATATCAAAAACTAATCAAAACCAACTTATTGATTCTTGTGGGAAAGCAATTGAGGAAGTTTTAATAAAAAATGTCAAGCATTCAATTTTTTTTTTCAATTCTTTGTGATGAAGCAGTTGACTGTTCAAATACTGAACAAATGTCACTTGTTTTAAGATATGTAAATTCAAATAATGAGATTTGCGAGGATTTTTTAAGATTTATTGATTGCAAGACTGGTACATCTGGTCTTAGTCTATCTCTAAATGTACTTAATGCACTTCAAGAGTTTGGACTTGATATTCAAAATTGTAGAGGCCAAGGGTATGACAGTGCAGGTTGTATGGCAGGTGAGTTTTAAGGAGTTGCTTCTCGAATAAAAGCTCTTAATCGTGAAGCTATATTTGTTCATTGTGCAAGCCATAGACTTAGTTTAGTAGTAGCAGCTGCATGCCAAGTTCAAAAAGTAAAAAATCTTCTTGGTCAAGTAAAAGAAATTTCTTATTTTTTTAACTTATCTCCTAAACCTAGTAACTGTTTCAAAAAATATTTAAGTCCAAATCAAGAAAAAATAAAAAATACTTGTCGAACAAGATGGGTTCAAAAGCTGAGAGGTGTTGATATTTTTTTTGATAATTTTATACCTATTATTCATGCTTTAGAGGAGATGGGGTTAAATGAGTCAAAAGTGAAACTGCTTCCAAATCCTCTTCTTTTTTAAGATTATTAACAGATTTCTCTTTCATTGTAAGTTTAGTTATTACAAAACAATTAATGGATTTTTTTTATGCAATTACTGTAACTCTTCAAACTAATTCTTTTGACATATCCAAGCAGTGTTTTGAAATAACTAATCTAAAAAATCTGTTATTAGAAATTAAAAATAAAATTGATATATATCACACTGAATGGTATGCTATCGCTCTTAGTTTGGCCAAAACTCTTGATATACAAGAAGTGAGACCTAGATTGTGTAATGTCCAGGTTTACCGGGATAATTATCCAACAAATACAGTTTGTGACTATTTTAAACATAGCATTACTTCTCCATTAATTGAACATCTTATTAATGAGCTAGATAATAGGTATAAAGGTCTAGCAGCAGTTCCTTCAACTGTACTATCCAGAATACAACTTAAAAAAACCATGGAAATCTGATTTTTATGAATTTTTAAATTTCTATTCATCTGATATGCCTCATTTTACTTCAATACATGCTGAGTTATATTTACGGGAATTATTTTGGATAAACCAGTCAAGTATTCATTCAACTGTTGCTGGTACTTTAAAGTCCATTGACATGAGAAGTTTTCCAAATATAAGGACAGCATTTATAATTTTAGAAACAATTCCAATAACAACTTGTGAATGTGAAAGAAGTATTTCAGTTATACGTAGGCTAAAAACATACTCCAGAAGTAATATGATTGAGTCTCGCTTTAACTCTTTAGTTAAGAGTTAAAGCGAAACTCTTTCAACATTTTCCAGATGTTGAAAGAGTTAGTGACATTTTTTCAAAGTCAGGTGAAAGACGTTTAGACTTAGCTTTTATTTAGTAGTGTACTAACTTTTATTTTACTTTTTTCTAATTTGATTTTTACTAATATTGTGTGTGTGTGTGCGTGTGTGTGTGTGTGTGTGTGTGTGTGTGTGTGTGTGTGTGTGTGTGTGTGTGTGTGTGTGTGTGTGTGTGTGTGTGATATATATATATATATATATATATATATATATATATATATATATATATATATATATACATATACATATATATATGTATATATATATATAATATATATATATATATATATATATATATATATTATATGTATATTAATTATATATGTAATATAAAATTAATTATGTATATTAATTATATATATTATATATATAATATAAATATATTATGTGTGTGTGTATATATATATATATATATATATATATATATATATATATATATATATATATATATATATATATATATATATATATTTAAAATATAGAACTTAAATAAAAAAATATAACAAAAATTATTATAACAAAAAACAGTTTAAAAAAAAAAAAAGAATCCAGATATGGAGGGCTAACCTTAGACAAGATTAATAATATAATATAATATAAGATTAATAATATAAAATAAAATAAAGATAAAATCCAGAAATGGAGGACTAACCTTTATTATTATATTTCTAGTTACTTAACCTAATATTACTTAACCTTAATAAATAGCCTAATAATACTTTACATGACGTGCCTATCAAGAAAAGGAAAGAATCCAGAAATGGAGGGCTTACCTTAGGCAACATTACTTTACATGACGTGCCTCTCAAGTAAAGGAAAGAATCCAGAAATGAAGGGCTAACCTTGGGCAAAATGACAGTATACAGATGAAGTGCAAAGTCCTATGGCTTACCTTCTCGTTGGTGCACTTTGTTAAGTAAATTAGACTTAAAATTACATGTCTAATTTATGAACAAAATAGCCAAGGCAACATTATAACATAGGCAAATAGAGAAGTTGCGGGGAGGGGGGGGGGGGGAAACGTCAATAAAAAAATTTCGCATCACCCATTTAAAATGCTAGATCCGCCCCTGATATATATATATATATATATATATATATATATATATATATATATATATATATATATATATATATATATAAATATATATACATGGCCTACTTAAATTACAGTAATTTTATAATTATATATATTTATAAACCTACTTAAATTAAAGTAATTTAAGTAGGCCATGATATATATTAGTTATTATTATGATTATTATTATTGTTATTATCAATTATTGCTTTCTCTTAGATGCTAAGAGACAGTAAAATAAAAATTCAAAGAGCTGAATGGTGTTTTGAAAATTTGAAAAAAGCAGTTGATGATGTATTAAAATATGGAAGAACTAAAAAGAATGCGGCAAAATTATTTGGCATACCAAGACAAACATTGAGACGTTATATAAATATAGTTAAAAAAAGTGCTGATTTAAACAAAGTTCTTGGCGACCAAGAACACTAAGCAAAGTTCAAGAAACTAAATTAGTTAGCATTATTATTGAAATGGAAAAAAGATTGTTTGGGTTAACAAATATAGACATAAGGCGACTAAAAGCATATCGTTTTTGTGAAGTGCATCCCACCGTTTAACAAAAAAAGTCAATGTGTAGGAGAAGATTGGATACGTTCATTTTTAAACTCAAACTCAAACTTATCTTTAAGAAAACCAGAACCAACTTCGATGGCACGTGCATCCGGATTTAACAAGTAAAAAGTTGATCATTTTTTAGTTGCCTTAGAGTCAATTATATTTATTCAGTATGGTAAAATTGTAATCCCACAAAATTGTTGCTCTGAAAGGAAAGATATCAGTAGGAGCAATAACAAGTTTAGAAAAAGGCAAAACCATTACAGTATTATGCTGTGTGAGTGCTGTTGGAGCATATGTGTCTCCTATGATTATTTTTCCTCGTGTACGCATGAAGCCATCTTTTATGGATCAAGCACCCCAAGGAGCACTTGGAGTTGCAACAAAGAATAGTTGGATAAATGAAGAACTGTTTGATATCTGGTTTGACCACTTCTTACAATTTACTCAACCGTCAAACTGCAATACGCTAACTTTACTTTTATTAGACGGTCATAGCTGTCATGTAAAGAACATAAAAGTGATATTAAAAGCTCGCAGAAACAATGTGATTATATTAAGCCTTGCAAGTCATTGTACCCATAAAATGCAGCCACTAGATATTTCTTTTTTTAAATCCTTAAGCTCACAATACAATTTAATTGTGCAGTCATGGCACCCTGGTAGACCAGTAACATAGGCCGAAAATCTGTTCAACATGCTACTACAGTTACCAGTTCACCATATAGATCTGTTCTTAAAAATTCTGAAACAAAAAAAGATGATGAATACAAAAACCTCAGCAAAGTTAGGTCATACACACAGAAAAAAGAAAATCAATTTAAATGTTCCCAGCAGGCACAATGACGTTGAAATAACGTTGAAACAACGTAGTAAACCGACCATATGCCACGTTGAAACAACGTTGAAATTTGGTTGAATTGGAAATAAAATCCGACATTGAAAACTACGATATTGAAACAACGTCGATGATTACGTTGTTTCAACGTTGTTCTAACGTCATATCGACTACATATCAACCATATTTCAACTTTGAATAGGTGATATTCGGTTGATAAGTAGTTGATACAACGTTAAAACAACGTCGAAACAACGTAAATTCAACGTTGATTTTTGTTTTTTATTTTGGTTAAAATCTAATTAACTGAAAAATTATCTCAATTTTAATTGCAATAAAATAACACAATAAAAAAGCAATAACTTGCGCAGAGGATAATATATTTCACGTAAATTAATATGATACAACTAAATTGCTCCAAGGGACTTTATATAAAATGCAAATAAAATAAATTGTTTGAAAAAAAAAGTTTTATTAAACAATAGTTTCAGAACAGTTAGGAAAAAATATGAATGTTGTTTTGTACCGACCACCACCATTCGATCTGTCGAGTGCATATTTGAATAAGTCATTATTTCTTTTCCTATTTCGGTAACTGTAGCAGTTGCTTTAATTGACATGACGCTCTCTATAAAAAAAGGTATTGCCTTAGTTAACCTGCATTATACATTATTTAATATCATATACATATATATATACATATATATACATATATATACATATATATATATATATATATATATATATATATATATATATACATATATATATATATATATATACATATATATATATATATATATATATATATATATATACATATATATACATATATATATACATATATATACATATATATACATATATATACATATATATATACATACATATATATAAATATATATATATATATATATATATATATATATATATATATATATATATATATATATATATATATATATACAGTATATATATATATATATATATATATATATATATATATATATATATATATATATATATATATATATATATATTTATATACTCATATGTATGTACACACACACATATATATATATATATATATACATATATATACATATATATATGTATGTTTATTTATGTACATATATATATGTATATATAAAACAAAAAAATGGTTATGTATGCATTAGAAAACAACCTTTGTGCATTAAGGTTGTTCTTTAGCTCAATGCAAAAAAAAAAAATCCTAATCTGACATAAAAAAAAAAGATTTATTTTATGTCTGATTAGAATTTGTCAAACTTTCAGAGATATAAGTTAAACATATTTTTAAAACAAACTATAATAACAAGATTCAAAAGGTTTTTTATTTAAAACTACTTTTAACTAACCTTTGATTCACATTTTTTGTATTTGTCTTACCTCTGATTTTAGAAAGTTTGTTAACCTTAAGGGTTAAGAAAATAATTACACCACATTCTTTTTATAATACATATATAAAAAGTTACAAGTAGATTAACTTAAGAAAATACATAATCGAAAAAATATATATATAAAAAGTGCAAAATAATAGTTTAAAAATACAAAAAGTAATGGTTTAATAAAAATTACCACTTCAGACACCACCCATTTAAACTGTTATCATAATTCTTAAAGAGTTAAGAAAATAATTACATTACATTATTTTTATAGTACATTTATAAAAAGTTACAAGTAGATTAACTTAAGCAAATACATAATCCCAAAAAAGCAATAAAAAAGTTGCAAAAAGTCATGATTTGAAATAACCTAACTTCAGACCTTATCCAAAAATCATTAAAACTGTCATCATAATTACTAAATGACTGCTGCGAATTCATCCATAAAATATCAGGACTATTTGTCGTGATATTATTTTAATTACTGGAAAGAGCTTTACTAACAACTCTTTCTTTTCTACCAGTGCATTTAAAACTTTCTTCTGAAATTCTAATAATAAAGATATAACAGTAAGAACCAAATATTAGTTAATTTTTAAAAGCATTGAAACACAAGAACCAATACACTATTTCAAAATATCTATTAAATAAACAAAATTAATGAGTTTTGAAAAAATATATTTCTTCTAATGGCTTAAAGACAAGGCGTACTTAAATAACAGGCCTTCTCATCGCGCAACGGCTTGAAAAATGTGGAGGCTGATTTGGTTTTGATGCTCTCAACTATTAAACAATTTTTTTTTTTAAGTTTTAAATATTTAAAAATTCTTTTAACAATATAGTAGGAGCTTGTGATTTGATTATTTTAGTCTATTTCTCTAAATGCATAACCTGATTAAATAAAAAACTAAGGATAAGAAGAATGTAAGGCTTAAACCATGTCATTTTTTACTAAATAATATTTTATCATTTTATAAAGAAGTCGATATTTTTATTACAAAAAGCGTTTATAAAACAAAAATAATTGTTATTTTGTCAAGAAAGTAAAAAAAAAACAACACCTTGTAAGTTCAAAAATAACAATAACAAAAGATAACCAAGCTACTTCTATGTATTTGCATACAATGAAACATTAACAGAAAGAATTAAAAAGTAAAAATATAAATTAACAATTTTTAAACGAAATATCATCTAAAGTTAAATTGGAAACTTTTTATGGTATATTTATTCACAAAAGCTAACAAAACAGTTTTAAAGCTTTAACTTTGGTTTCCTTGTCTGATGCAGGTGAATGCATATAGCAAAAATTGTTAAATAATATATTTGTAAGAATATAACAATGGTTTCTTGTAATTATGGTGAAACCATAAATACATGCAATATCCATGAATAAGCAGGACATAGAATATCTACAAAAGTTTGATGTGCCAACAAAATTAAACAAAATGTAACTTAAGAATACCCATTCACAAAATGTATCACTGGGTATTTTCAGACCACCACGATCTAAGGCAGATGTAAAATTTCCATAATTACTATAATACAGATAAGTGTCATCGTTATCATCTTCATTGTCTTTTCTAGAAATATAACCAGCAATGTAAACTAAAGATGACTTAATATTCGATGAAAGTTGGTCTAAAAGTTCATGTAAATGATTAAACATCTCACACTCATCTTCTGAAAGTTTATAAAAACAATTATCACAAATATGACCAGATGTAAACTCAGCACTTGAAATGTTGATAGTTTTCTGAAGAAATAGTTTGGTTTTGTTGATATTCCACTTTTCAATTACTTGTTGAGTATTTATAAAATAAGTTCCCCCACTACCTTGTCTGAGTTTTCCAAATGCTCTTTTTATGGGGTCTGTTGTAAAATTCCCAAGCAGTACATACATTTGAGAATTGTCTAACAAATGCTTACTTAGTTCAACTAAACCATTACAAGTTTGATATAATGCATTGCTTGTATCCATGGTTATACTTCTAATTCTTTTTCCTTGAATCAATGTTGGCTTTAACATTTCAGAAAACTCAATTAAATCATTTAATCGTAAATCATCAACATATGATATGGGAGCTCGTAAGTTGTCTTTCAAATGGATTTCTTCGGATGGACTTTTAACGTTGACTATTTTTCAAAATTGAACCACCTTAGTTAAAAAAATAATAGTTCCATCAATATCATCATCTTTCATACCTTGATGACACTTTAATGCATTTATAGTCTCTTCACAAAAAACTTTTAAACATGTATCAACTTTTTGTCTCTCAATTGGCCTTGGGTTAACAGCAACATAAGTCAACTTAGACATTTTAACCAATTCACCTTCTTCTAACTTTTGAAGCTTTTTGATGTGATCCCATTTAGCATTATATTTTTTTCCTCTATAACTAAACTCAATTTCACCAGACTTTTCAGTTATCCAATTGTTTCGTATACACTTTATTAAATGCACAAAATCAAAGAGTAAAAAAATGCCATCAGTTGTTAACCATGGAAATATGCAATCAAATCGTTTGAAAAATGCTTGATTTACTCTATTATTATCATTAATTAAAGCAATAACTTTTCCATTTGCCTTCGTAATTTGGTTGATTAAGATAATAGTTTGATCATATAAAAAATCTGCATCTAAATTATTTACTGGTAACATTTTAACTAAAAATTTTGGTCCTCCATAAAAACATACAACCATGAAAGGCAATACAGTTTTTGCAAGATTTGATTCACCATTTACTGCTTTACCAAACAACTGTCCTCCATGATAAGTTAGCATAGGTTTAACATAAACTTCATCTAATAATAGTATACATTGTTTTTGACCATTGTTGAGTTTTGAAAAAACACTACAAATAAAAGTATTATCATCAAAGTGTGAAACTTTTGAAGTTAAACGTGTAAGGGTAGCAATACTAGGAAGTTGAAAATCATTTCTTAATTGATTGTATAAACTACGTGACTGTGCAAAATACTCAAAAGCTCGAACAATTACTTCAGCCGAATATTTTTGCTTAAGAATATTACTTGAGTTCATGTTACTCATGCATTCAAATTGCTGAATTAAAACTGTTTTCTTTTCTGACTTTTTAAAGGAAATCAAATATCGTAATGCCTCATGAACTTGCGACCAACATTTGAACTTATGAATACGATTTTTAACTAAGGAAGCAATAGTGCATCTTACTCCAGCATGATAGGCTTCATATGATAAGTCATTAAATACTATTAAACAAAATTTTTTAATACCAGTATTGTTTTCATGCTCTTTTGATTGAATACAACAGCTATTTAAACAATTATAATAAACAACTGAATCATTAAGTTTTTCTAGAGATAACGAATTACAAAAATTTTCGAATGAATCAATTTTGTAAAGCTCTTCGAATTTTGAAAGTTCATCTTCTTTTATTGATCTTACAGAGCTTTTGGATTTTGTTGTTGTTCTTTTTTCTGGTGGAGGAGTTGGCACTAAACTCTTGGGTATTTGTTCGAATACACTAGGTGGATCTCGAGGTCTTTCTCTTCCTTTTACTTTAATAACTTGGAAGTTTGGTGGAAAATGTTTTGCACATTCGTAGTAACTTTTGCCGCTAACTAAATCAGCCTCCACATTTTTTAAGCCGTTGCGCCTATTATTTAAGTACGCCTTGCTTAAAGATAATTACTTGCTTTTTTAACTAATTAATAAAATGAATGCATACCAAAATAATTATCAAATATTTAACATACCTTCCTCAGTAATGGGAGACTTTCCATTCGATAAGGAATCTTTTTTAGTAGCTTTTCTTATAAGGGAAACAAATGCAGGTATCTCTGGTAAAACAATCTTTTTTCTTTTCTGTGGAAAAACACACACGTCACCTTGGCTTTGCACTAGTCATTTCGCCGGTTATCCGTTTCAAATACCGGATAACAGTTCTCATCAATTTGCGGTTAACCGACTATTCGGATAATTTTCGGTGACATTTTCTGAATACAGGATCTTCTAAATTTCAACGAACGTAGCGTTTTAAACTAATTTTTTAAAAATTAATGTTAAAGTGTACATTTTCAAGACAGTTAGTGAATGCAGTCCTATATTATATATTTATAACAAAACATGGAAAAATATATATATTTTTTATGTTATAATATAATATACCTTTTTAATTATATAATTAAAAAAGGTAGGAATAATGTACAAGTATAGTTTAAATGTTTTAATATCAGCGGATATTTTGAAATCATTCTTTCATATAAAAACATTTGATTTGGAAAAATGAGATGTTATGACGTAAATTTTTTTAGCGTGTATTTTAAAAACTTATTGTTATGCGGACATAGATGGAAACATAGATAAACTTGAATGTTCTCAAAACAACTTGTTGCGTAAAGATGATATAAAGAATATTTGCTAACACTAAAATACCGCCAAATCTTTTTTTTTTTTTTATTTTATTTTATTTTTTTTTTTAAGTTGATTAAGGTGCCCCAAGAAGTCCTTACGGTCTCATCACAGAGCACCGCGGAAGACCATTTAATGGGAAGTTCACGCCTCCTTCCCAACCGATGTCGCAAAACTTGCTCAGAGGTGGGGTTTGAACCACGGATTTTACGTTTCTGAGGCAAGTGCGCAATCTACGAATAAACAAATTCTATTGGTTCAAAAAATACGCTGAATAAGCAAATTTGAGTTCCAGAATATTCTGAAGAAACTTTCTTAAAAATGTATGGGAGCGCGTCGAATAACCGAAAGACCAATTCCGACGATTAGTCGATCCCAAAACCCAAAAATAGAAGAAACACTTTCCGATTCCAGTCGAAAGTCATTTTAACTGTAAAAAATAACATGTCTACTATTATTCACTGGTTGCCACTTATAATAGTAGAATTCTTCTAAATTTTGTCATAATCTGTTTAATACACGAATTTTGTACAGTCCAAAAAATAGTCGATACCCTAAATTTTGTCAATTTCTGTGTTTTAGTCAAATTCTGCCACTATCTGTTAAATAAACGAATGACAAATACCTGATTTGAGTCGAATTTTTTCTGAAGAATTGGTGGACTTGTTAAATCATCGAAATACGTATTGGGAAAGAATACAAACAGTCGAAAATGTTTTCGGCTATTATACGGGTATACCACTATTTTTAGTAGAAAGACAAAAATACATTGTCCAAGTCCGTTAACCAGTCGAAATTAAAATTCGGCTATTCTCTGTGGCTGCCACATAAACCAGTCGACGGCTATAAAAATTTGGCAGCGTCATCAAAAGAGTCGAATTTAATTAAACCGGTCGAAAAATTAAATAAACCATTCAAATCATCGAATTTCGACTATAACCACTAACCTGTACGTATTTTGAGTCAAAATGTCAGGTTTTTTTTTTAAATAAAAACATTTGTTTTAACTGCCAATCACTTCTTATTTATTTACAAAGGTTTAGGATCGTGAATATTCTCACAATCCGGAGAAGTTTTACTATGAATATGAATTACTATACATAGTATTACGGTAATACGGTTTATAAAATGAATGGGCCGTCGCCTCAATAGCCCTAAAAAATGGTAATGTCTGAACCTGCGCGAACGCATCAGTTCATCATTGGGTACGGACCTTTGTAAGGGCCCGGAGGCAAAGTTGTCTGAAAGTTTTATCCAGGCCATCAATAACGCATCCATCCATCTATTGGCTACAGTTTGTTTTTGCCTTTCATTTTGTTTTTACCTGGATGCAAGTTACTTCTCGTTGTCGTAATATTACTAATGGTCAGTTCATTTGATTTAATTCAAGTTTAAATTCAGTAGATTATCAAAGAAAACATAAATACTTGGTCTATCTCATTAGTTGCGATGTGCGCCATCTGTTGATCTTGAAGATCATGGACAAGTCCATAGATAGCGCCTTCTGGAGATAGATCATAAAAATGACAAAGGTTAATGGCACAGGTCCCGGCAAATGTCGAGACCATTAAAAATAAGCAAATAACCATTAGGTTCTATTCGCCATTAAGGAAGATACTTTAAACTATGACAATCACATTAACCGTCTATAACGTATAATACTAAACCAATGAGTATTTTACTACTTTGAATGCATCTCATACATTACTACTTTAAAGTACAGGCAGGGTCTTCGTAACTAATAGTATGGACAATGGATAATTTGCTAAAAGTTATGTTGACAGTGGGGCCATAGTTAATTAAATAGTTTTTATTTAATTAAAAATGGTTTAGTAATTCCAACGCCATCTTACAAAAAAAGAACAAGGTTTAAGATCTTGAATATTTTCACAATCTCAAAATATGGATTCTTCTTATTACTCAAAAAAAATAAAAACAATCTCGACCTGGCATCGGATTCGAACCCAGGACCTTTCAATCATGGGGCCGGTACTCTGCTGCCGATGCCAGCTTGAGATCGCAAAATTTATGAATGGTTTTATCACAATGATAAAAGACAAATAAAAGAAACATGGTTATGAATCATTTGTTGTACTTATTATGCTTACGAACAACTTATTTTCTCCCGGCTTGCATTTGTCTGACTTTTCTTGAGACAATACGTCTTTTGTCGACTATCTTATTGGCGGTGTCCTTCAATCCTCTTTCTAATAGAAGCCATTTGTGAAGTTCTGATTTGTTTCTTCGATTTTGTCTGATTTTTCTGGCAACTATACGTCTTTTGAAGTATAATTTCCTTTCAATCTTCTTCAGTACTCTGTCGACTTGAAGCCAGATCTCAAGGGGTCCCATCTCAAGCCTGTTAGCTGTAGTGAAGTTGTTCAGTCCTTTTTCAACTTCAAGCCTGTCCTGAATCAGGAGGTCTTCAAAAAGTGGGTTCGGTGCAATGCTTGTTGTTTCTGTAGTATTTATGACTGGCCAAAGACCAAATGCCAAAGGCCAAAGACCAAAGATGTTCATGGTGAAAAAATTCAGCTTCAACTACAAATAGTTAACTGTTCATCGAATAACGCGGATAAACTGGCGTACATTTAGCGTTAGCATCTTATCAGTTGTCCAAAGTAAATATGAGTTACGAATAACTCCCCCCAGATTGAGCACAGTGTTTTGAAAAATAACAAAAACAGATCAACCGCTTGTGAAACGGCCTATTTTTCGCTGGGGGGAGTTTGTACAAATCAGCTGACCAGTTTATCCTGACCCATTAATTCCCTTAGTCCCTTAAGGCATTTCTCTCTCTCTCTTTATGAATGTTTTTTTAAACAAAAAACAAAACCTAAATTTCGAATCCCTGTCAGGACTCGAACCCCGGTCGTCCGGGTGAGAAGCGAGTACTATAACCACTAGACAGGAACCCCAAAGAGGTTCCAAAAAATGAAGTATTTTGCAGAGACCCCCAAGGGGTTAGCCTACAAAAGTTTTTTCTTCACCCGCAGTACAAAATGTACAAAACTCGGGAAATCATAAAAGTGTTATCAAAGGTACAATCTGTTTATTTAGTCAATTTATAAGAAAAATACATGAAAAATGAAAGTAGATGTAAAAATAATAGGAAATAGAAAGCCATTTCCAGTCAATTTTTTCAGGCGTAGAACAGCCGATGTCGCGAAGTAACCCGTGTCCTACATACGGGGCACAAATAGACGCCCTCGGGTTCATCGTCAAGTCCTTGGGCTTCAAGAAGGGCTGCACATGTTGAACACACGCAGACATGCCCGCACGGCAGTAGTATTGTGTCCTTGGGGCTCGCCATGCAAATGCAACACGGTTCTGCTGCTGGACCTGCGGCGGTGGGACCTGCGGCGGCGTGACCCGGTTGCTGTTGTCCATCTGCCTGTGGCCCTGCGGCTGCCAGGAATGCGTCATCATCTCCGTGTCTGAAAGTATTGAACACATTTTAAAGATAAGTTATTAATGAACACATTTTAAAGATAAGTTTCATATGAAATTAATCAACATCGTATTATAAATAGAAATTACTAGAAAATGATTGAAATTATACTTGGTATACTTACTCGTCAAAGACTTCGTCGTCGCCATCCTCATCATCGGCGTAGCCATCGGTGGCCATTTCTGCTGCCAGCTCTGCATCGGCCTCATCCTGATCTGGGTCATTCGGAAGAACCGGAGTGGGCACTCTGTGGGCCATAAAATGGAGGTGTTGAATGGGGGTGATTTCCCCATTGGCCAGTCGCTCCTCCTGATTCTTCACAGTTCTGGCCGCTACCTGGTTCGATAATTTGATGTTCCTCCGGATCCTGATGTTGTTGTCCAACTGTAGGACATCGATCTTTGCTGGCTCGATGACGAACATCCTCAGATCTGAGAGGAATCTCCAGATTGTCGACGCCTTTGCCAGCTTCAAAGACATTCTGAAAAATTTGGGAAAAGTTATAAATAATGAACAACAAAAATAACCAGATCGTGAATATTTTCACATTGTTAACTCAAAAATATTGTTAAGAAATAACTCACTTCTTATGGAGACTTTCGCAGACGTTGTTGGTCTTATGTGCAAGACCGTACGTAGAGATCAGCTGGGGCCCGATGCCTTGGAACCACCACTTTAAGAAGTAATTCCTGTGCATTATCTGGACTTGCTTCCGGAGCCTGAGTGGTTGTAAGTGGAGCATTTCTTGCTTAAGCTGTTGGAATACCGGTACCATTTGGTTCGCCGGTAGAGTGCTTAGGGCCATGTGTTTGAGCATCAGATTCCTAAACTCAACATTTTTATAGAAATCCTCCTTGTTGCGAGCACACACTTTCCGGAGAACTAAAAAGAAGTAAATAACAAAGATAAATAACGTGTTAAAAATCAATTAAATGGTTAAAACATTATTTACCTGCTTGGCTGAAGTGAAATCTGCATCCAGACACTCTCGATTCCGGAAAGGCAGTTTGCATGGTGTTCAGGATTGTCCGTTCGTAGTCCGACATCACACTTTTTGGCTTGAAGTCCGATCCAACCAAAGCTTTGAACCGCTCCATGATCTGGCCGTAGAGTGCTTGCTCCTTGCATGTCATTAAGACATGCATCACCGCGACAGAGTAATCTTTGTAGATGACAATGATGTTCAACAGTTGAGAAAAGATATCGTGGTGAGGCCGTGTTTTAAAGGTGGCATCGACGAAGAGTTCTTGAGTTTCTGAAACAAATACCCAAAATTATAAATTTGCTTAAAAGTAATTGTACAAAGATAAAAAAGTTGTTGTATCTAACCCCTTTAAAACAATTTAAAATTACCCAAAATGATAAATTTGATAGAACATAGTATCAAAACAACTCGCAAATTAAAGCGTGTTTTAAATTAAAGCGTGTATACTCACTTTCAACGAGAGCGAGAAGTTTTGGGTCTGCAAAAATGAATACGACCTTCCCATCTTTGAATTCGACAAAACCTTGAATGAAACCTTGAATGAAAACGACCTTCCCATCTTTGAATTCGACAAAACCTTGGTAGATGTCTTCGAACGGATGTCCATTGTCGAGAGCTTCCTTCATTTCTGCCAGATTCTTGGGAATCGGAGGCAGGTTCTTCCTCCGCTTATTCCTCATGATGGACTCGACAGCCTCGAACTTGAGGTTTTTCTTCACGGCCTCAGGCGACTGGCTAAGGACAGAGTTCCAAATGTCCCTCAGCGGTTCGGTAGTTTGCCCTAGAATAAAATGAATTTTTAATTAAAGATTTTAATTAAGTTAAAAATGTTAAAATTCGATTATTCACATTGGCAGACATATGTTTTCAGTCGAAATATGGCTTAATAAAAAATTCAAAAACAAATATTACCAGCTCGCAATTTCATCCGCGCATTGGCCTGCAAAATAAGGTACTCATCACTCATGTCGCCACATGAGTGATCCTTCCCCAGGTACAGGGTATCGTCCTTAATACTTGCAGTACCACCACATGAACCTAACAGGGTTAAATGGGGATCCCGTTAAATGTTAAGATACAATCATGATAATGGTAATGATAATAATTCTAAGATCGTGAATATTTTCACGAGTTAAAAAAAGTATCCTATTAAACAATTAAAAATTACCTCTTTTCACCGTGTAGCGATGGCACTTTAGATAAGTCGTTGGTCGAGCGTCTGTGCCATCCTTCGACAGCACATACGCTTTTTGGAACTTGTCGAACCAGATAGTTGGGGAGCCTTCCATTTCATATCTGGTGTAGTTCCGGACTTCAACAACATTATGAAAGCGAGCTGGCCCAACCACTGGTTCTTGCACTTGAGCCTCTGGTGCTGCGGCATTGCAGCCTCCACCTCCTCGACCTCCATTGCAACAGGTGCCTGAGCTTCGACCTCCTCAATGGTGTCGTCCAGCCTCAATTCGAATGCAGACGTTCAACCACAGACATCAAAAGCCGTCACTAAAATGGTTACTATTTCATTGTTGGTAACTAATTTTTTTTTAAGTACAAATCGTGGTAGACTATTTTCAACGTTCAACCACAGACTTCAAAAGTGTTGGGAATTAATTAGACGAAAGCTAAAATCTGAGATGACCCATACAAATACAACGCGACACATGTACCCTTAAGGGGAAAAAATATATATATATATATAAAACCTAATAACCTACTCAGTACTCGAACATAATAATATGAAGTCATTGTACTTACAAGAATTTATGTTATGTAAATAGGTAGATAATACTAAGTCAAAGCCAAACATGTATAATTGAGTCCTAGTATAAGGCTAAGTACATGGCTAAGTAATAATTTCAAAACAAAAAATATAAAATACGAAAATTATGAGCTGTTATT
This sequence comes from Hydra vulgaris, assembly GCF_022113875.1. Classification (NCBI taxonomy): domain Eukaryota; kingdom Metazoa; phylum Cnidaria; class Hydrozoa; order Anthoathecata; family Hydridae; genus Hydra; species Hydra vulgaris. Next base: position 21,279,149 of record NC_061161.1, read on the forward strand.
CATTAAAATAAGTAATAATAAATCAAAAGAAGATAAAGTTAACCTTACCATAGCTTTGTTAAACGAGATAAGAGAATTCATAACATGTGCAAATTAAAAAACTAAAGTGCATCACATGTATGACGTAAGTTGCGGTAAAATGGTGAAAAGTGGAAACAATAGAAAATATGCGTTTTGAGTAAAATTTAAGAAGATTTTTATGTGATTCTTAAATGCAAGCCGATTGATTGACAAAATTGTCAGGTGTTTTATGATTGTTGTTCTGAGTTTGGAAGAGACAAATTTAAAGAAACGAGTAAAAAATATTCATTAAAAAACAGATTCTTGGAGCACTATTATATTTCAAAACCTAATTTTACAGAACATCAATTCCCGATGCTGACCCTTCGTCTTTCAAGAAGGCGGCAATCGACAGCCTATTTTCTCGTTGCTGCTTTGCAGCCCTGCAAAAGTTACTTCCGCGCCTTTTTCTTGTCCCCCTAGTTTTTCTTTCGGGGCATAGTGTGGAGACAAATCCCTCTTTACTTCCCTCGTTGCTCGGTGTCCTGTCGTTTATTTTAATATTGGGGCATGGTGTAGGGATAATGTCCTCTTTATTGTTGGTCGGTGTCGTGTCAGCTGTTTGAGGGTTCTACGGAGAAAGACACACATGTACATATGCACACAAACATATACACACATAGATACAGCCATACATATATACATCGATAGACACACATAAATGTATGAACCCACCCAGATACATACACACACATACATACTTTCATACATACACACAGTAGCTCTTACTATTATGGTCTTACCCAAAGGTTAAACTCACAGAGCAGCATTAGAGAAGACAGCTGACCGATTTACCAATCGGTGATCGGTCCTCATTGCTAGCACCTTACACAGGGACTAGAGTAGCTGAACCGCATCAAAAGATGCAGTCGAACGAGTAATAGCTGGATTGATCACTATAATGCAGTTTAAGATTCCGCCATGTTGGACAGCAGCCGGAAGAACCAATTAGAACGAACCGTACAGTCGGGTAACCCGAAGCAAATACGGTTCATTTACCTACTGGCAAGAAGTTCCAATTGATGAAGCCCTACACAAGGAATAAACTGGCAGAACAGCATGAAAGGACACAGTAGAATGAGTAATGACTCAATCGACTGCTAATGTGCAGTTAAAAATTCAGCGGAGCTCGATGGCAGCTCAGAGAACCAATTAGAACGAGTCGTACCCTCGGTTTACCCAACAAAAATACGATTCGTTTACCTATTGGTGATTGGTCCTCCTTACTAGCATCTTACACAGGGACTGAAGTAGCTGAACCGCATCAGAAGATGCAGTCGGATGAGTACAAATTAAATAACTAATACGCAGTTCAGAATTTAGCCGTGCTCGGCGGCAGCTCAGAGAACCATATAGAACGAATCGTACCCTCTGTTTACCCAATGTAAAATACCCAACTACATAATTTACGAATTTATTCAACACTGATATGCTTTTATTATCTGTTCTTTAAGTAAATTCGCGCGAACTTGTTCTCAATATATTTACTTATAAATCGTCACTTTATTGTCTAGGAATGGTTGTTTATTATATATAATAGGTTATTATACTAACTGTGTTATGATATTATTTGTTATTACATTACCATTATTAGTCTATATTTTATTTTCAATAACATCTCTATTATTCCAGGCAAACCTAGAGTTGTATATATTATAAAATACTATCGCAGCCATAACCCAAACCCTTAGATCAGGGAGATACTCCCTTACGTGTTCACCCTAAATCAGTCGAAGGTTGGACTGAAGCTCTCACAGCTCCCTAAGTTATTATGACGTAATCAGCTACCATAATGTCGGTACTAATAAAAATAATAAAAATTTAAATTATTTATGTATAAAACGATAACACTAAATCATAGAAACAAGGTATATGTAAGTTCTAGACGGGGGGGGGACAGATATTTCTACTAAAACGGTAATTATAAATTATAATTAGGGGAATACGCATCTTTCTACTAAAACCAAACCAAAAACCCAAAAAAAGGGGGAATAGAATATTTCCACTAAAACGGTAATAATAATAAACAAAAAATTGGAAAAAACATATTAATACCGTTTATATCGAAACATGAATATTTCGACAATTAATACCGTTTATATCGAAACATGAATATTTCGATATAAACGGTATTAATTGTGAACTGAAATTAGGGACAAACGTATATTTTTACTAAAACGGGCTATCTACAACTAAAATTGAGGACAAACGAATATCTCCACTAAAACGGTATTAATTTTATCTATAAATGGGAGGAAAACGAATGTTTCCACTAAAACGGTATTATTTATAAACTAAAATTAGGGGGTAATGAATATTTCTACTAAAACGGTATTAATTATAAACTATAATTAGGGGAATACGCATCTTTCTACTAAAACCAAATAAATGTTGGGGGAATAGAATATTTCCACTAAAACGGGAATAATTTTAAACAAAAAATTGGAAAAAAAGAATATTTCCAAATAAACGGTATTAATTATGAACTAAAATTAGGTACAAACGTAGTTTTTTACTAAAACGGGCTATTTACATACTAAAATTGGAGGCAAACGAATATCTCCACTAAAACGGTATTCATTTAATCAAAAATTAATTTAATTAATAAAACTAAAAGTAGGAAAACCAAATATTTTTCTACTGAAACAGTTAAAATGTATTATCGAAAATTACACTAACTACCACAACTCGGATAACATCACTAAACTAAATAAAACATCACTAAACTAAACTAAATAAAACATCACTAAACTGAGTCTAACTAAAAAGGAACTGACAGGACATTATTACAACAGGCACCTTACACTGAATTGGACACTGGACAATATCCTACTCTGAACCTCACCTCTTTATACTGGACATCTGTCCTAATATTATAATAACTCTAGCACTCTCTAGCACTTACGTAAAACATTTCTATCTTCCCTCAAAACTATAACGGCCCAGCGTGTTCCAAACAAGTGGTGGAACTTTAATAGCTTCCACTGCGAAACAATTGAAAAATCAAAAGCAAAAGCAAAAGCAAAAGCAAAAAGCACCGCAAAACTACCCCGTCCAACTCGTCTACCTCTTCTGACGAGGAATCGGACGCTTCGAATACTTCTAGAGATTCAATTTTGAATCCTAGAAAGGCTGGGAAAGGGAAAGGGATGAAAGGGAAAAAGGATAAGGCTTTGCCGTTACCTCCCCGCACTGCAACATGGCGGTCAGCTTCAGACCTTCCTCCCACAATTCAACAAGACATTTTGTCAACTTATGGTCACTATCAATTTTTAAAAATTTTGGACCCGCAAATTCGTGAACACATTGGGAAACTCAAACCCTCTAATTGGACTTTACTTTTGGCAAATTCTGTGGGCAGGTGTCTTGTGGACGCCTATAACATGATTAAACTTGTTTATGACGGTAGTAGGGCCCGTCCCAAGTACACCAGCCCGCTTAGGGAACATCTTGCCGCAGATTTACTTGCCGCAGATTTACCTGATGCTGCAGATTTCGCCCCCGCAAATTCTATTTTCAATTAAATTTATTTCATTTCTTCTTTTCATTCGCTTCTTTTTCAATCATTTTCCCTTTGTTTATTTCTTTCCATTCAATTCAAAAAACACAAAAACCAAAAAAATTTAAAAATCCAAAATCCAAAAACAATTTAAAATACAAAATCTAAAAAAAATTAAAAATACAAAATCCAAAAAAAATATAAAAAGCAAAAAACCCAAAAAAGATTGTAAGATGTTAATTAAAACGTAGAATAACTACGTTAAGCCGCAGTACACACGCTCTACAACCTTTTAACCGGTAATTTTTAACATAATTTGATAGAAATTTTCAAAGATTGAGATAATATTCACGATCTTATAATGTTATTCATCAAACTTATTGGTTTAATTATAATCATCATACTTATTAGTTGCAATTTAGTATTACTTGATGGTTTTTCTTTGATTCTTTGTTCGTGTTATAATGCTAATCATCAATCGGATTGGTAGAATTTTACATTATTTTGTTGCAGGCTAATCCGGATCTTCACTTCACTGTGGCTCACTTCTACCTCCTTCTTCTAATGAAAAATCAAAAAAGTAAGAGGTAAATACTACCAGTTATTAATACTGAAGACATTTTGTGAATAGACACTGTTTACATGGGTCCCGTGTATCTCTGAACCAATATTCTAAAACTTAATACTTTTAAAATTCGGTTTCAGATCATCATTCAACGCGTTCGATTGGACCCGTTCAATTGGACCCGCTCGATTGGACCCGGAAACGTCTCTCCTCTCATCCAGACTTTAATTAGTTGAGGTAACGCACAACGTTCTATTTTCCAATTACATTAGTAGTCAATATTACAGTATTACAGTAATTGAACATTTAAAAAAAGTAATATTGCGTTTAAACGTTTGCATCTTTAGTTAGTTACATAACAATTAAACAACTTTTCCTAAATATTTCAGGTCTAAATCGTGTCGACAATTTGAGGTGTCCAATCGTTTGTTCGTGTCTGGATTCAATAATCAGGATGGAAGATATTCGTTCTGGAACGGATAAAACAACAGATACAAGATGCATGCATGTGTGAATGAAGTGAATGAGACCCTTGGAATTTTTTTTCCTCATTTCTGAGGTTTTTTTTGTATACGTATGAGACCTTTGTGAAGTATGAGAAAGTATGAGACCCGTGAACTTTTTTTCCTCATTTCGGAATGAGGTTTTTTTTTATATACGTATGAGAATGAGACCCTTGTGATAATCAATTTTTTTTCCTCATCATGTTGAGGTTTTTTTTGAAATACAAACATTTGCTTTAACTGTCAATCACGTCTTATTTTTTTACAAAGGTTTAGGATCGTGAATATTCTCACAATCCGGAGTAGTTTCACTAGAACTGAAGTATAATTTCGACTCAAAATACGTACAAGTTATAGTCGAAATACGATGGTTTGGAGGGGTTTAATTAAATTCGGCTCTTTTGATGACGCTGCCAAATTTTTATAGCCGTCGACTGGTTTATGTGGCAGCCACAGAGAATAGCCGAATATTAATTTCGACTGGTTAACAGACTTGGTCAAAATAAAACAGTTCGATTATTTATCAGAACACGTCATGACAAATAGTCGAATTTCATTTTTCGACGATTTATAAATGTTTGTCCAAATAAATTCGGTTAGAAATGATTTATGACAATACACAAATTCGACTGGTTATCGGAACAGGTTTTATTTCGATTATTTGACTGTATTTGACAAAATTATCAATTCGGGTAGTTGTCAAACCTCGTCATAGTTCGTTTAAAAACAAAATACGTCATTCGACTATATCACAGACTACGTCAAAATCGTGTTTTTCGTCGACTGTTTGTAGAACGTGCCAAAATCTTTTTTTTTTTTCGACTATAATACGGAATTTGTTCATTCGGCTATAAATCGGATTTTGTTTTTCGGTTATTTGTCTGTTTCCCAAATGTATTGCTTGAGTTGTAAAAGTAATAAATAAACCTTTGAGATTTCTATTGTAAATTGTTTTAAGAATATATTATCAAACAAAACTGATTAAATTAACATTTAAATTAATAAAAGAAATATGTTATAATCTTTTATAAATTAACATTTGTCAAACAATAATCATCATAATTACGATGTTACTTTCTATAAAATTTTGTATCATTTTTAAGTCGGTTTTTATTATTTGAAAATAGGTAATTGATATTCGAACAAAATCTGGTTAACCACAAAACCGGATAACCGGCGAAATCACTACTTTGCACTATATTAAAATACTCTCTTTCCTCAGGAAAATTTTGCCATTGCTGATCCTAATATTTTTAAGATCAAAAAATCAACCACGTAAAAAAATAATCAATACTAGAATGCTAGAAATAAAATAGCTTTTGCTAAATGCTATAATAAAATAAATGTCATACCAATGAAATAAAATGTCATAACAAATAAAAAAAAAAAAAAAAAATTAAAAAAATAACTTTAAAACATTCATAAAATAAATAAAATATATTATTTAACAAGCAATAAAATGTGTAAAAGCATAGAAAAAAAACATTCAAAATCTTTTCTTTCTAAAACAACTTGCAGACAGACAATCAATACCTTGAACTATAGTATGCAGAGTATGCATAAAAGTTGTTTTCTTTTTCTTTTTATGCGTTATAGGAGTAGGTACTTGGTTATTTTTGGTTAGATTATATTTTCTCTTGCATAAGAACAGTAGTGGTTCCTATAATAAATAATATCAAAATAAAACTAATAATACTTGAATTAAGTGTTTAACTTAAGTTTAAATTTTTTAATATAGTTAACACTTTCTGATTCTGATTCTATCTGAGTATCGCTAGTAGTGGCAAATTCAAAATTATCACATAACTCATGATAAGAATAATCATTAAATTTAAAATTATGTATTAAATATATTATATAATAAAGAATATATCTTAAACACTAACAACAACATTTACAATAATAGAGCATTTTTAAAAAACAAGGAAAAAAAGTAATAATTTAATGTTTATAAAAAAAAAAATTACAATATCTCCACAACATTTAATATTGAGCAGCTTAAATATGTATTAGTTAGACTGCAGTTCATGCATTTTATTGAAATAATTTATTACACTTAATGATAATGGCCAACAAAAAAACTATCAATCATATTTTCTCTCTATTTCTCTTAATTTTCTAGCTAAAAAGCTCTGATGTACATTTTGCTTGCTCAACTATACTTTTTAAACTAGAAAAATTTATTTTTTAAAACAACACTTTTTATACTCATACATAAAATATTTGTAGTGTAAAATAACTTACAGAAAAGTACAACTTTAACTTATACATTATATAACTGCCTAGTGAAAATTATATTAAAATTCAAGTGTCAAACCCTTTGAATCACATGGATTGTTAAAAAGCGGTAAATCTGCAGTTAAGCAGCCTAAAATAGTTTTTATTTTTTCACTTGTTGTGAACTCATGTAGAGACATGCTTAAAGTGGTGACTTTTTAATACAAAAAGAGAATATTTTTGACTTCACTACATTCCTTAACTATCTTATAACCTGCTGCTACAAGGGAGTGCTGCTACATCGACTATCATTTAGCCTCCTGCTAAAAGGAAGTGCTGCTACATTAACTGAGGGTTTGGCATGTATATATATATATATATATATATATATATATATATATATATATATATATATATATATATATATATATATATATATATACATATTTATATATATACATATATATATATATATATATATATATATATATATATATATATATATATATACATATTTATATATATACATATATATATATATATATATATATATATATATATATATATATATATATATATATATATATATATATATATATATATATACAGTCAACTCTCCTATAACGCGATGAATTCGTACCGCTTTGTATGAGAACCGTGTTATAAGAACTCGATTTGGCAGATGCATTTTTTGAAGACCACGTTATGAGGAACACACAAATTATCAAAATATATATTTTTTAATATATAACCTTAATCGCGTTATATGGAAATCTCTGTCGTGTTATATAGAAACCGCGTTATAAGAAACATAGAAGTAATATAAATTGAATCGATTTGTACCGCGTTGTATAGAATTCTAGAAATAAATAATTTTTTTTTGTTTTTTTTAGGAATAAATAAATTATGCACAAATAAATTTACTTTAGTCTAATTTTATTGTATATGGTAAGTTATTTAAATTAGAAATTAAAAACTGAACTTAAAAAAAATTGTTTCCAACAAAAAACTAAAATGATGCATTGTAAATTCTGTTCTTATTCGTCATTGCTGTCAAATATTAGATGTCCAATCCGTCTTCTTTACTTTCCTCTAATTAGTTGATAATCCTCTTCACTTTGAAAATTTTCTCATAATAGCATTACGTATACGAGTTGCACGCTTCGCACCTGATGCGCAACTATTTGCGACAGTTTTTCTTATTTTTTCTTCATTTTTCTTTAAAGTCCGAATTGTAGATTCATTCAAATTTAACGATTTCGCAACAGAAAACACTTTCTCTCCATTCTTTAATCGATCTAAAATTGCAGTTTTCTCCATAAGAGTTATAGATTTTCTTTTCATATATTTTCTCCCTTTGATTATTTCAGTCATTTTACTAACCTATAAAAAATTTTTTTTTACCTGAATACTGTAGAAAATAAAATATTTTACCAGTGTATTTATATAATCTCCAGTAACTTAATTTTAATAAGACAAAACAATTTATTATAAATTCTAAGACAAAACAATTTATTATAAATTCTGTCTTTTAACACATTTAAGCACAAACCAAATTAAAAGGAATAGTTTTTTAATTGTTTAATACGTAATTCAAATTAAGAAAAAGGGAAATACCCTCTAAATGCATACAGGCAAAACGTCAAACAAGTATTGTCATAAATTTTTTTCAAGTCATTTGATTTGTTGTCAGTTGTTGCTTTTTTTTGCATAAATAATGTGTTAGAAAGTTCTTACGAAAATCGCGTTATATGGAGATCATATCGCGTTATAGGTGAGCGGTTCCAACTTTCACTCCGCGCTGTATGGAGATTCGCGTTGTAGAAATACCGCGTAATAGGAGAGTTGACTGTATATATATATATATATATATATATATATATATATATATATATATATATATATATATATATATATATATATATATATATATATATATATATATATATATATATATATATATATATATATATATATATATATATATATATATATATATATATATGTATATATATATATTAGGGATGTACCGAAGCTTCGGTTCGGCCGAAGCCAGGTCAATTTTTTGCCGAATCTTTGGCTTCGGCAAAAAATTTTAAGTAATTAAAGTTATAAGCTACTGTGGGACAAGTTATAAAAATAAGCTAATTGCCATTGTCCTAATAAAGTTATAAATTTAGGACTACAGAGTTAAAGTTGGAGTCTATACCATATACTTAGTATTATTTACTCCAAAGTGTCTTGTTATGGAGTGGATAATAAAAAATAAGTAAAAATATTTTGAAAAAAATAATAAAATTAAGGAAGGTCCTCATACACTTTGAAAGCTTCCAAGTGTTACTTTAGATGAACTGAAGCAGCATTTCTATGCAGAATAAAAACCTTATAATTTAAAACAAATTAAAAGTTTTTAAAACCTTAATTTGTATTATGTAATGAATTCAAATTAATTATTGTGTGGGATTACCGCAAATAGAACAAAATTTGGTTTCAACATTTGACCGATAAACCTTAGTAATCTCTCTTTAAAGAAGATTAAAGATACGTTGCTACTATTTTAAATTGTGTGTATGTTTAATTTTTTAAAATTTTATTTAACCATATTAATAAAAATTTACAAATTTTCATCGTAAATTTACAGAAATTTGTTAGGTGTCACTTATATAGATACAAAATAGTCAATGGAGTAACACATAAAAAACAAAAAGTTCTCAACAACAAAAAAGGAAGAAAAGCAAATGAAATATAAACGAGGAAAATAAAAAAAGAAAAAAAAAACCCAACAAAAACTAGATAAATTAAAAGAAAAAGAAAAACAATGATAATAACTATCCTTGCTCTTTTATTATTATTATGAATACTTCTAAATTGAATTTATATATTAAAAATATAAACCAATATTCTGGTTTCTTCTTATGATATTATGAAGACTTTTAAATTTTATTTAAAATAAATTAAAAGTTGAAGCTTTGATTACTTTGAACTCTTATATTTATCATCAAAATTTATTTAAATTAAATAAACAATTTAAATCAAATAAATATCAGCCTGCTCAGTCCCTGTTTATTTATAAATATAAAGTAAATAATAATATAATTATAAATAAAAAATTTATAAAGTATTCTATTTATTATTTTATTTAAAGCTCACTCTACAAAGTTGTTAGATTACTTTGGAAGTTTTTATCACAGATAGTTAATATTCGATTTCAGATACTGATGCAGATTTATCCATTACAGAGACAGAAGAAGAATGAATACTAAGATTTCAAAGTATAAAAGATTAAAAAAAGCTATAGAAAATGTTATGTAGTGTTAAGTTGAAAATAATAAAAAAAAAAATGCTTAAAAGTGTGTAAAAAAGAAGTTAGAGAGAAATCTATCATTTGTACTTTTTTTTAACAGCAGGAGCATAACAGTTGTAATGGAATCCAAAATGTCTTAACTTGGGTTTTTTTTAGTTTAGAAATTGTTCGTTTAAAGAATACAGAGAAGTAAAAAAAAAGATATTGAAATAAATAGCAATAAAAAGATAAAGTGTGTTTCTAAGATTTTTTATGTTGTAGATACAACTAGATCAGTTAAGAGTGTTTATTTAAAGAAAGAGTGATCAAGTGCAAAAGATTAATTTACTCTAGTAATGTTCAGAGATTTTTATCCACTTCTATTTAACAAAAGGTGCATTAAAAATAAAAATAAAATATACAGCACATGAAAAAATGCTATATAACATTAATATGGTTTGCACACAGAAAAAGTAGAACTAGAAGTAGGAAAATTTGGGGAGAATGTTTCAAAAAAGCTTAAGTTTAAAAAAAAAACGCTCGATGCGGTCAAGTATCAGAAACGACATAATGAGAAACTTTTAAACAGGGGCGCTGAGAGCTTTTGCCCTGCCTGGAACAGCAACCCTGACTGGCGTCCACATTTTTATACACTTTTTCTATATTATTAGTCAAGGACCTTAGTTTTGGTACCTTTTTTATTTTACACTTCTGCTGATCTGAATGCTGATTAAATTTTAAGCATATATAGTGCCGAAGCTTCGGCTTCGGCAAAGTGGCTTCGGCTTCGGCAAAATTTCAGCTTCGGTACATCCCTAATATATATATATATTTTATATTTATATAATATAAAATTAGTATAGTTAAATATACTAACATACATAGTAAAACCAATTAATCAAACTCTAAAAAAAAACTTACTTAAAAAACTGCAAAAAAAATTCAAGCAAAGTCTACTTGTAATCCACACCCATGAAATATTATCGTCATAAAAAAATATCTCTTTAATATTTATCTAACTAACTGCATCACAAGTCAAGCCATATGATATTATTAAATTGACAAATTTAAAACCTTATAAAAAGGCAACAGAAGGCCTTATAAATATCTAGTAGAGTCACGCATGCGTATTTGAGTTCTCAAAATGCAATACGAACGGTCGAACTCGAAATATAGACGCTGAATTAACGTGGAATCAACGTCGATTTTATTTTGATAGTTTTAAACAAATTTTCAACGTTGATACAATGTTGATTTTGGGTTATACGACGTCGCGACTAAAAATCAACCATAAATCAACGTTGAAATAACGTCGTGTGCCCACTAGCAATTGCCAGTGTTGTTCCAAGTAAGATTAATAAATTACAAGATGAAATGCTAGAGAACACAGTAAGTTGCCTTTACAAACATTCAATTTATAAATATATACTTTTACTTTTTAAACAGTTTTTTCAATGATAACATTTTATTTTTTCTGAAGAAAAATATTTTTTAAATATTGTTTATAATACATAATAATAAAACAATTAAAAAGTATATATATAATATTATTTTATCTTAAAATTTCTGTTAAAGAAATTTTAAGTATTTTAATTTATAACCTAGCTTTTATTTTAGAATATTTCAACAAATGAAGACAAAACAAAAAATGAAAATAGCAGGATTGATCAAACATTTTGTATGATATGTGAAATTTTGTACAATGAGTCTGAAGTGCCATGGAACCAATGTAGTCATTGAAGAGTTGGTACTGTGAATCGTGTGAAAAAAATAACTAAAAAAAATAACTAAAATCTGTTTTTATTTATATGTTTAGAAAGTTATGTTGTGTTATGTTATTAAACAAATAATTGTCATAAAACATTCTTATTATGATAAACATTTTGTGTCATGGAAAAAGATGTTGAAAAAGGTTTTTTAATTTTCTTATACTCTACTTAAATACTCCACTACATAGATGCTTAATTGCATTGTTTCGGCTTGCTTTTTTTTGGGTATTTGATATTTTTTATCAAATATTTTAAAGTGCTCATTTGTCTGGTGCCCAGTGCCCAGTGGTGCCCAGTGCCCAGTGGTCTGGGTAATATGAGCACTTTTGCTGTCTTTTTAAAAACTCTGCATTACTTAAATAATATTTCGCGTGCTGAAAAATCAAATTAGATCATGAGTATTGATCCCTAAATATTGTTTATTCGCTAAAATATTGGTCACTGCATAGTTATTTTTAAAAATATTCATATTTTCGCTTAAGGTGCTCATAATACCCTAATCTACCCTATTCTTTGTTTTATGTTTAAATGTAAAACCAATTCATCCCCGATCTCTTTCCATAATTTGTATTCATCAAAAGATAAAAATAAATACATTTTAAGCAATGATAATTTTATTAAGCAGCCCATTTTTCAAACAAATCTTTTTAAATTTTGTATTGATTATCCCGGACCATTCTTATGGAATAAAATAGTTTTAAAAAAATTTTACAGAGGATTTTATTCATCAAAGTAACTAATTTTCTTTTAAACGAAAGCTTAAAGAACTCATTTTTAGAATCGAAGGTTTAACAATATACTTTTGAAAAGCTGGCCAGATTTTTTAGACGTTTTGATAACATTTTAACAAGCAAAAAAAAAAAAAAGCAAAAAAGATTAATTGGCCGATGAGAGACAATTACAAAAAATTTTTTATAAAATGTTTTTTATCTAAAGTAACATCTTACGATTGTTTAAAAAGGAAACAAATATTCTTTATTAAACAAAGTTTGCAAGTTTTAGTTTTATTTAAGCTAAATTATTTTATAAATAAAAAAGCTAATTTTCATTAATACCTATTTTATGTTTCGCGTAGTTTGAAAAGTTTAACATATTTGAAGCAATTCTTCTTAGTAAGATAAACAAATGAAATAATTAAATCATTGAATTACTATGGACATTAAATTAACAAGACAGAAATCAACTAAAAAGGTTAAAAATATGACGAGGAAGCAAAACTGCTTCAAACTGATGATGTTTAGTGAGTGGGCTTTTTAATTAGTTCGTAATTTAATTAGTAATTAAAGCAGAAAAAAGTGTAACGAGTTTTTAAGAATAGCAAATGAAGGGAAAATAATTAAAGTTAGTAAACCAATATCTAGAAACTTTTTTTTATATCTAATTATTTGCTATATATATTTGTGTTCTGTCGTGACCTCAGGCGCGGTGCTACTTTGTATGCATCCGCGAGTTACTTTGTATGCGTTGTTTGTGTTTAGTAACCAGAAACTTCTTATATGTGTTACATGATTAGTTTTATTAACTTTAACGATTATAACTTTATTGAAAACGCAATTATTTTTGTAAGTCTTTGTTTAAATCATAAAAATTGCTTTAAAAGATACATTACGATAAAAAACAGATCAACAAAATTACATTTACATAAAGAATTTATTTCGTAAATAAACTTAAATGTTCTCAAAACGGCTAAAAAACCTGGCTAGTTTTTCGCAACTAAATATAATTTCCGTGGTCAGTATTCGATAGCGATCGCTCCCGCTTCCCGACCAAGCCTGATATAGTATATATGTTGTTACTATATTGTATAAGTATTTTGTAATAAATTGTCAAGTTGTGCTTATGTTTTTTTTTTTTATTAAAGTTAAAACGTAACTAAAGAAAACAATAATGCACTAAAGAAAACAATAACGTTACAAATTGAATTAGAAATTTATAACGAATCATGTTGACGATTGGATATGAATCGCAGAAAAGCACTATTGTCAAATAGTTATGAATCAAATCTTTGTATTATAATTGCGTAAATATTTTGTAAAATTTAGTCCTGTTCTTCAAATTTATTCATAATAATTTAAATTGTCAATAATCGTGTGTTTAATGCATTTTATTGTCCTTAAACTAATGAAAAATACGACAATTTTAAACCAAAAAATTACAGTTTATTATGCTAAAAACAACTAAATAATTAAGAAGATGTGGTCTAAAAGGAAAATATAGGAACTTTAAATAGGATTGCCTGATAAAAATCTATAACAATCTCATGTGAGACCCAGTTTGTTAACAAAATCATGATGGTACGGTAAAATACGATGGTATGTAAAAATGGCTAATCGTTGTTCTGCCAGTTTTGTCCTGCACTGGCTAGCCGCTGTTTTGCCAACGCTGGATAGCCATGGCTGGTCCATGAAAAATCCTTAGAGCAAAACGGAGCTTCGCCAGCGTTGGCAGCCGACACCGGTCCAGCGCGGCAACCTACACAGGACTGGGGCGGGACCATTATATCCTTGCTGTCTGGGTATTAACACAAATATTGTGATTGATTCCTACAATGTTGTAAAATATATTCTTTATAAAATTTTCAGAGCATCCATCGCACAAAGGTCTTTTTCAGATAAACTAAAAATAGCTAAAGTAACTCCAATCTTCAAGACAGGGGATATTACAAATATAACAAATTATCGCTCTATTTCGGTTCTTCCAGTTTTTTCAAAAATTTTAGAAAAAATAGTGTACAAACAAATCTACTTGTGCATTGTATATTCCTTATTTTTCAAGCATTATTTGTAACGCCTTTTTTCATGTCAAAAAAGCTGACCTGTGTCTATTATGTTATTTCCAATGCGCCTAAGATTCTCACAGCTCCCCCTCCTTTCAATTTTTTAGCGTTATAAGTAATGAGTTTAATATACGTAGACAACTTTTAATGTGTGTGCTTGAAGTCTGTCCTTTTTACATAATAATATATATAGATCTACTTCTTTAATATAAATATAATTTTCTTATAACAATTATATCTTCTCCTCTCTCGTTCCTTACTTGAGGCTTCTTTAATACTTTTTTCACTTCGAATTTTATTTTCAATCTCTGTTTTTATTTTTTGTTTTCATTGTTAAGACTTAATTTCCTAAAAAACGAGTCTCACGTATATAAATCTCATGCACGCGCGCGCACTTTCATATCACACGCTTGTGCCTTTTTCAAAGTTTTTGTTTTTTTACTTTCGATTGTACAAAAGAATTATGAGTCTCACTATTTTTAATTGTTCTTATAATTGATACACTAATAGCGAGCCTTTTGAGTAAAGAATTTTTTATAGATTGCCTACCCATACCAAAACCTTTTACTTGCGAGTTAAGCTCCATTGCGCCAATTCCTATTTAAGTCAGTCGATGTATGCACACTCCGCTGCGCCAATTCCTATTTAAGTCAGTCGATGCATGCACACTCAACTGCGCCAATTCCTATTTAAGTCAGTCGATGTATGCACACTCAGATGCGCCAATTCCTATTTAAGTCAGTCGATGTATGCACACTCCGTTGCGCCAATTCCTAATTAAGTCAGTCGATGTATGCACACTCAGATGCGCCAATTCCTATTTAAGTCAGTCGATGTATGCACACTTCGTTGCGCCAATTCCTAATTAAGTCAGCTGTAAAACAAAAACAAAAAGCACTCTATAAACGCCTGCACTTATTCTTAAACGATCAATACAAGTACACTACACTGTACAAGTCTTCTCACTCATAAGTCATAGTAACATCGTTCTAAAAAAAACGCTTGTCTTTATCTGTTACACACACATGCTGAAAACTATTAAAAAATTTATATCACCAATCATACACCTTTACTGATAGAATCCTATTGAAATCCGTTTTTCTGTAGTATATAGACTTTTTAAAGAAACACAACTTTTTCAAAAAAACATTTTTTACATTATATACAATTAAATCATTGCATATGATAACATTGTTTAGCTCGTTCAGTTAGGTGCTTGATATATCGCCGCAGCGATCCAGGTTCGCATCCCGCTAGTAGCACACTTTTTGTTTTTTATTCTCTTTTTAGCATTTTATCTTCACATTTTAGATATTAAAAGAGCTTTCATAATTGTTACAAAACCTCTCTTCTATTTCGCTCTTCTAAGACTTTACTCATTATACCTAAATTCTACGCGCTACCCTGCTGTATTAGTTCTACTTAAAATAATGATGAAATGTACGTAAACAACTTTGAAACAACACAAATTAATTTTTGCTTTAGTTTTGTGCTTTTATAACTGGACATCTGTCCAAACACTTTATAATAATCTTGAGCTAACTCTGACTCTAATATAATCCTTGCTTTTTCTTCACTGAGGCTCCCACGGCTGCATGTGTTCCACTAAAGTAACTGGTTTTCGAGTCCAGTTATGAATTATAAACACTTTTTTACCACTGTCTCCGAGTATCTGGGATCAAAGATATATAAAAAATGAATATACAAGAAATGTATAAATGAGAATAAAAAGAAAATAAAAAGAAAATATATAAAAAAGAAAATACATAAAAAAGAAATAAAAAAATCCCTTTTACTCGTTTTCCGTTAGGAAGAGATATGAGGAGCATTAGGCAACGACTTCTTCCTACATTAATCTCTACGGTACAACTCACTTTTGACTTTTTGTCTCTTTACTTTTCTAATAATTAATATTTGTTATCTTTGTTTACCCTTAATCCTAAAAAGTTTTTTATTTGTTCAAAAAGTTATTTTACGTACATATCTCTCTTTTTTACGCCCACTTATACATATGTTTTATCCACTCGTCTGATACTTTCAG
Organism: Hydra vulgaris; assembly: GCF_022113875.1. Lineage (NCBI taxonomy): Eukaryota > Metazoa > Cnidaria > Hydrozoa > Anthoathecata > Hydridae > Hydra > Hydra vulgaris. The sequence goes on from NC_061161.1 coordinate 21,295,862, forward strand.
TCATGATTCATCTCTTTACTAATCGAAAGCAACCCTGCATGCTTGACGTTATAATTGATATTCTTCTGTTTCACACACTCTTCTCAAGATTGAATTCAAGTTCACTTCTATAAGACTGTAAGTAAGTTCATAAATTGTATAAGCGAAGCAAGCAAGCATACACATTTCTGTTCGAGCTTCAAATTATGTCATGTCGCATACACGCATATTTCCATACTTCCTAAAAAATGAAAACAAACATACACGTACTATGCCCATCATAATCTATTCATGCCACGTCACTCGCGCGTGTAGCCATTACATTTTTTCTGTTACAGATTAATTGCGCGGACTTTTTTAACTTTTTAGCTTCACCCCTTTGCTTGAGGAACATGCGTAAACAATTTCTAAATTTTAAATATATAGTACTTTGCTTGAAGTTTTGTGCTTTTTTACTAGACATCTGTCCAACATCTTTGTAATTTCTATTTTTAATGCTGACTCTAATATAATCTTTTCTCTTTCTTCCCTGAGGCTCCTACGGCCTATTGTGTTCCACAAAGTAACTGGTTTTCGAGTCCAGTTATGAATTATAAATAGCATTTATAACACAATCTTTAACTTACGCGCAATATAACTGGCTCATTTAAAGACTCTTGTTTTACACAAGGAGTTTGTGTTGATTTGTCCAAGGCATTTGATACCGTCAATCATAAAATCCTGTTAACAAAACTAATATAATATGGTATTAAAGATAAACCCTATTATAGTCTGAAAGTTATCTTACAAACCGTAAACAGTTTATTTACAATACAATGTACAATGTAAAGGTTCTATATCTCATCTATTAATGAGTATAACATGTGGTGTTCCACAAGGATCTTGGTCTTCTTATTCTTTTTTATCCACCTTTAAAAAACCAGAAACTGCCCCACATTATGCCAGACCTTTTAATTGATAATATAATAATAAAAAGAGAAAAAGTTACTAAGTTTCTTGGAGTATATATTGACAAAAATCTATCTTGGAGAAATCATATTAATAATACGTCCAATAAAATTGCTAAATGCTTAGGAATTCTCTATAAAGCAAGAAATATATTAAATAAACACCAGTTAACACAATTATATTATTCATTTATACATTGTCATATATGCTACGCAAATATTATATGGGTAAGCACTCACAGAACAAAGCTTAAACCTCTTTACCTTCATCAGAAACACGCAACTCGCGCAATAAATTTTAAAAATCGGTTTTTTCATACGAAACAACTTTTTAAAGAAATGAGAATATTTTGAATGTATATAAACTAAATATCTTTAATATTTTATGTTTCATGTTTAAATGTAAAGAAAATTTGTCGCCAAATGTATTACAAAATCTTTGTTGTATGAAACCTTAAAACAAATATAATCTTCGAATTAATAACAATCTTATTGCCCCTTTTTGTCGTAAAAGCGAAGACCAGTTTTTGTTTCTTACCGAGGTCTTTAACCTCTGGAACAAAATAGTCTTACAAAATTTTGATTTTTTTCACCCAACTGACTTTTGCTTCATTTAAACAGAAACTTAAAAAAATTATATTTTTATTTTCAAGAAGTCCTGTCGTTACTGTAAAAATTGTAAAATATAAAAACAAAAAAAAAATAAAAAAAAAAAATTATTTAGTTTTGTCTTTATATATATATATATATATATATATATATATATATATATATATATATATATATATATATATATATATATATATATATATATATATATATATATATATATATATATATATATATATATATATATATATATATATATATATATATATATATATATATATATATATATATATATATATATATATATATATATATATATATATATATATATATATATATATATATATATATATATATATATATATATATATATATATATATATATATATATATATATATGTATATATATATATATATATATATATATATATATATTTATATATATATATATATATATACATTTATAAATAAATATACAAACATATATTTTATATATATATATATATATATATATATATATATATATATATATATATATATACATTTATAAATAAATATACAAACATATATTATATATATATATATATATATATATATATATATATATATATATATATATATATATATATATATATATATATATATATTATATATATATATTATATATAAAAGGCCGTAGGAACAAAAATTATATTGGGGGGGGGGGGTAGTATTACCCCAAAATAGTTTTAAGGACCTTTTTTTTTAAGTCATTTTTCAGTCAATTTCTTCAAAATTATTTAATTGAAAAATTATCGGGGGAGGGGGCAAATACCTCTGCTGCCCAACCAAATGCTACTGGCCTGATATATATATATATATATATATATATATATATATATATATATATATATATATATATATATATATATATATTTAAAGTTAGTCTTTTTAAAGTTACGTAACGAAAGACTTTGAAACCTATTGAATTCATTCATTTAAATTAACAGAGGAAATTTTTAAGACTGGTGGCTCTCTTTCTAAATGATTTTTTATTTACATTTATGAAAGTTGTCAAACTGATAACAGTTTTTTCCACAAAAGCAAAAACAACGTTAATATATTATTTTAGTACGACAACTTTATTAATATATGCATTTGTTTTTAAAAGTTACGTTCTTCTAAACGTTTTTTAAATGTCTTTTAAACGTTCTTTACGTAAGAATGTTTAGAAGACGTTTAAAAGACAATTAAAATACATTTAGAACGTAACTTTTAAAAACAAATGCCCGATGGAACTTATTTAAGTCATTAGTTTGTAGAAAATTTTACTTTTAAACTTCTTGCGTATAACCGTATCTTTTGGTATGCTCATATTACCTAGATGCTCATATTACACGAATCTACACTACACTGTATTTAAATAATTGACTGGTTTAGTAGAACTGTATCGAGTTAAGTGCAAGTTGGTTAAAAAAGTGGACGAGTTTATTTTAACCAACTAGTCATATAATAGTTTAATAAAGTTAATAAAACAAAGTTTTAGTTTTTTTAAAACTTTGCAGGTAACACAAGGTTTACACTTAAAAGTTAAAAAAATCGAATTTCTTTTTGTAAATTATAACTTTTTAAATATTACCAACTTAATATTTTACTGCATAATACAAACCCTGTAAATTAGATCGGTATTGCTAAATGGCGACATAACGGCCAACTCAAAAGAGTCAGAGGTCGACGATTTTTTGTCGACTTTATTTCTTTGTCGGTAAAACCTTTATGTTAAAAATTTTATGCCAAACTGATACCAACCAAAAATAGCTAAAGATTAGTAGTTTATTGCCAACCTTATTTTTATTAATTTTTTCAATTGCGAGGGCTGACAATAATTGTGGCAACACATGAAACTATATGTAGCTATATTATAACATAAATATTAGCAATTAGCTAATTCCTGGTACTGTGAATAACAGTAATATAAATACTATATATTGCATTTTTGTTTTTTTATAAATGCTACCATTGGTGATCTTGTTTCGTCAACTAAATGCAATTTAGCGATAAAAATATATTATAGCATAGTCATATCATTCTTTTACTGAAACATTTTCTTCGTGCTCTGAAAACGTTTTATGCTAAACTGACTTGTTTCGTTGTTCTTTGTTTTTTTAGACAAAAAATCTAAAGGTTATTCCTTTTTTTTTTCAATAAAAAATAATTTTCTTATTTTAAAGATTAAATCAAATTAAAGTTTTGTTTTTAGAAATCGTTTTTCTATTTTTTATTTTATAAATTGTTTTTCTATTTTTCATTTTATAAATTGTTTTTCTATTTTTCATTTTATAAATTGTTTTTCTATTTTTCATTTTATAAATTGTTTTTCTATTTTTCATTTTATAAATTGTTTTTCTATTTTTCATTTTATAAATTGTTTTTCTATTTTTCATTTTATAAATTGTTTTTCTATTTTTCATTTTATAAATTGTTTTTCTATTTTTCATTTTATAAATTGTTTTTCTATTTTTCATTTTATAAATTGTTTTTCTATTTTTCATTTTATAAATTGTTTTTCTATTTTTCATTTTATAAATTGTTTTTCTATTTTTCATTTTATAAATTGTTTTTCTATTTTTCATTTTATAAATTGTTTTTCTATTTTTCATTTTATAAATTATTTTTCTATTTTTCATTTTATAAATTGTTTTTCTATTTTTCATTATATAGGTATTTAATCAGAGAGTATTTATATTATTTTATCAAAGAGAATACTGTCTTTAACTGTTCATTTTTAGCTTATTCTCTGGGTTGATTTTTTGCTATTTTGTTAAGTTTGCTGGTCATGTTGTTTCACATGATGTTGCCCTAGTTGATCCACCTGTTGTTTTATCAGTTGGTTTGCGTGTTGTTGTGCTAATGGTTCCACCATTCCAGTTCCGCAGTTGTTTGTTGTCCCTATTTTTATGGCTGCCATTTTGTTTTGTATTTCTCTTCTTTATATTTTAATAATACTTATTGTTCTATTAAAACCCGTTGGCCCCAACAGTGATGTATTGGCAAGGTAATACACGTATGTTTCAATTTAGTGACTAGATTCATTCCTAAAATTAGGTTTGAATATTCTAAAAATTCTTTTATGCGCATTTGTTTTGTACCACTAATCACTTTTCCCTTAGTTCTTTTGACATACTGCTTCACTCCAAGCTGCAGTCTTGTTAATTTTTTTTCATGAATTTTCTTTATTTATCTGCAAGTGCTTTTTCGTATTGGGAATTTCATGTAAAACCTTTTATCTTTTTGAGTTTCCTAATGAGTTTTCCTAGTTTCCTAATTTATGATTCATTTTACAGAAAATCTAAACTAGTTAACTTAACTCCTTGGATTGTATTTTATCTCTGATAAGAGTTTGTGCCTTCTTTCAAATTTACCCATATCATTACAACTACCTTAAAACTGATTGGAACTCTTTGCATGATTTTCTTTTTTATGATTGCTAGATGCTGAATTTCATTACTCTGCCTAAAATTATAACTTTTCTGTAATCTCAAGGAATCATGCATAGAAAGTTTTACTTCTCATGCATCTAATCTGATCTTCTACATCTCCTAAGTAAAAAAAAGCTATTTTTAAAAAACATTTCCTATAATTCATTTCTTAAATGAATTAAAAAATTCTTAAAAACACTCTTCTAAACACCCAAAGAAGAAAGTTAATCCATTGTTAAAATCTTCACTTTCTGTTGCAGAAGTTTTAAACTTTTCTACATCTTGTGGCTCACATAACGTTTCTGTTACATTTTTATAAGTTCCAGAACTTTTTTTACTACCATAGTATTGAAATGAAAAAATAAAATAAATAAAAAAATATAAAATCGAACACTTGTTAAAATACAGTTAGTTTAAAAGTGCTCGATTGAATCTTGCTTAGCTGCCTTACTGGAAATTAGCATCTGTGGTTTTCTAGAGAACCACAGTTACTATTTTCTAACTTGTGATTCCAACTTTGAAAATACCAAACATTGAGTTTACGGAGACAAAAAGTTTATTAAATATTTTAATTATGTTTTTGAAGCATCGGAAGTGGAATGTAAGTCTTTCAAAACATATTGAAAAATCTCATCAAGAAGTTATTTAAGGACCTACTTTAGAAGAAGCAGATACTATGCAACGATGTTTCCATTCAAATAACTTGTCTCTAGCTGTTCACAATACCGAACCTGTTTGCCCAGATGTTAAAATTTGGTATAAAATTTGATGAAACCGATGGTATATTTGAAGGTTCCGCTTATTTCATTTCTAAACAAAGAAGTTATTCTAATATACCCCTAACCACTACATTGAAAATTGTTGATGCATGTTCAGACTTTGTGTCATCAATTGTAACAGGAATTAGTAATGAGACCCAAGGAATATTTGACAAGCATGGTCTCCAAAAAAGATGAATATAATAATTTCTTTGAAAATATCTTCCGCCTCCAAAAACCTTTTCAAGGCTTAGAAAGTTTGCATAAACAAACAAATTATTTTGAAAAGAAAGGGTATTATATAAAACCAAAATCATACCCAATAGGTCATTTTATAAACACTCAAAAAACAGCTAAAGGAGTAGTTTGCTCAACTTGTATAGCAACAGGGCAATATGTTTCATTAAAGCAGTGTCTTGAAGTTTTTCTTTGTCTTCCTGGTGTACTTGATGAAATAAGAAGTAATACAAAACCATCTACTAATGGTTTAGTTTCAGATTTTAAAGATGGAGAGTTGTGGCAAAATCACCAATTACGCCGTCAATATGCTCATTCCCAAAATACTTTTGTAATTCCAGTTTTTTGTTTTTTTGATGATTTAGAAACTGCTAATCCATTAGGTTCACATAGCACTGTTCACAAAATTGGAGCTTTGTGTACAATTCTAAAATGTTTAAAACCACTACATAATTCAAAACTTGAGAATATTTTGTTAAGTGCAGTTATATATAATTCTGATCACATTAAGTATTCAAATAAAAATGCATTTTCTATATACATAGAAAAAATGACAGAATTTAAAAACAAAAGGTTTTACTATAAAAATAGATGGCAATGAATTTAAAATATATGTTGTTCTCAATCTTGGTTTAAATAGAATATTAGGTTATGTAGAAAGTTTTACTGCAAAATACCCATGCAGAATATGCAAAATGAAACGTAAAGACTTTGACAGTATTTTTGTTGAATCTGTTGAATTACTTAGAACTAGAGAATGTTATGATTATGATGTTTCTTTACATAATTGTTTCCTAAATGGTATAAAGGAAAAGTGTTGCTTTAATAAAATTCCATCATTTCATGTTAATGATAATTTTTATTGTAAACATGTTTTTCAAAAAATGTTAAACTATCTAGTATTTCAGAAAAAGTTCTTTAATCTAGGTGACATAAATAGCAGAATGAGAAATTTTTCATATGATCACTCATCAATTCCTTTATGTCCCACTGAGTATCAAATAAAAAATGGTTCAATTAATATTTGTGCAATTGAAATGCTAAATTTGGTTTTTAAGCTTTCCTTTATTAGTTGGAGATTTAGTTCCTTTTGAAGACAATGTTTGTGTTGTTTTTTTATTGTTAAGACAGATTGTCCTTTACTCATTTGGTTTGTATTTTAGCAAACCTGATTTATTACATTTTGGTTCTCTCATTACTGAATTTTTACAAGAATACTGTTTTGCATTTAAGTGTGGCTTAACTTTAAAGTTTCATAACCTTATTCATTACCCACGTATTATTAAAATGCTTGGCCTGCTAAGTCATATGTGGGTAATGCGTTGCGAAGGTAAATTAAGAGGTTTTAAGAGAACTGATTCGTCTGTAGGAAATTTTTTAAATGTTTGTAAAACAGTAGCTATTAGACACCAAATGGATCAGTCAACTCGATTCATGGCAAAATATGGCTTAAAAAATAATGAATTTTGTGTTACTAAAACTGAACCTATTTTACTATGACATGTGATTGATGGAAAAACTATATCAGAGTTGATTGGTAATTATGGGTTGTACAGAGAAATTTTCCAGACAAAGTGTGTTTCTGTTAACTTTGTTAGCTTTAAAATTGGTGATGTTGTTATATATGCAGTTGAAGAATTATATCCTGCATTTTGTCTAATCAAACAAATTTTCGTATCTGATACTAATTTATTTTATTTGTCAAAAGTTGTTTATTATAACTAAATGCTATCACTTACAATCTTTTGAGGTTGACATTGAAACAGAATTAATTGTTTTAAATTGCTCTCACTTTGATACCATTATCTCACCTTGGCCGTTAAAACTACGAAATTTAAATAAAAGTAAATACTTGTCATTAATGCACAAAATATAACTATTGATCATGGCAGCATTTAACTTAGTAGCATTTAAATTTATTTAATTTTTTTCTTTTTAATAAAAAAAATTTGTGTAAGTATTTTATATTCTTTAGGGCAAAATTGAAAAGTCTTGTTTTTCAAAGGAGAAATGACATACTACCTATAAATTTTACTAACCATGTCTTTACTCCAAATTAAAAAGATATTATATCTATTTAATTTGGAGTAAAGACATTGTTAGTAGCATTCTAAATTTTTAGTTATACTCATTCTAAATTTGTGTCATGAAAGGAACTATACGTACCTTCAAGGAAACAAGTTTCAATTGTTATAACAAAAAATTTGAAATTCTTTAAACAATGTCTTTACCTTAAACTAAATAAGTTTTATAAGTAGTATGTAAGATATTATTGCCATCTGAATTCATCTGAACATTTTTAGATTTTTTCATTTCTATTTTAGTCTGCAAAGGTTACTTTCCTTTTGAAAAAACGAACTTTTCAATCCTGCTCTTATTTTTGTTTCTCTAAGTTTTAAACAAATGTAGATGTAATTTGTTTTTTTTTTAGTGAACTGATGTTAATTATTTATTTAAAAACAATAAATTATATTATTTTATATTATAATATATAACCCACAAAATTATTATATTATAGATAAGTATTATTTTTGCTATAACTTCTAAAATGATATATTTACATTACTTCATTTATCGGTTTCCTTATTCATTTAGTGTTGTTTTTTCTAAATAATTTTATATAATAAAATAAAAAACTTGATTATAAAATGATTAAGTAAAGTTGTTTTTCTACTTTATTTTTCCTCATTTTTATAGTGTTATTAAAAATGAAGGATAAAAAAGGGAGAAGTAGAATGCAATGTCTCAAAGCAGGATGTGATTGTGATGAATACACAAAAGAGAAAGGTTTTGATTTGTGTGCCTATTGTGATCATGCACCAGTTTTACATAAAGGTATTTTAAACAAGTATTTTTATATTATAACATTTCTAAATAATTATGGAAATATTACATATAACACAATTTTGTATACTTTAGTGGAAGACAATTTGAATCTTGTTGAAGATATTGAGTTAGCTCATTTCTCTAAGAGCAATGCAATACTAAACACGTTATCCAGTACAGTTATTTTTTTATACTTTTTTGTCATGTGTTTAAAAATTCACCTAACAGTAAAAGTGGTAAAAGTTACGAATAGCAAATCACCAAATTACATGTTACTCGTTTTTTTGTTTTTAATATTATATACATAATATTTTTATCAAAAATATACCTAATAGTTTATGAATAATATTTAGCCGCTCTCAGTATGTCAATCGTGTTATTTGAACCCCAATACTATAAGAAAGAAAACGGATATGCTAGCTTTGGTATTTGTCTTACATATTAATAATAAAAGATTTAAAAGAGGCATTTTCAAAATAACATTTTCAAAAATACTTAAACACTTGATTTTTTTATGTAATAATGTTCCTCACTTTCGCAATACTAGTAATACTGTTTGCATCCTATGTGAATAATGCAACCTATGTGAATTTGATTATAGAATCAGCTACTTTGAGCCGAAGTGAAATAGACTTCAGTTTGGACAATAGAAAGGTAACAAGCCCATTGAAGAAACAGTGTATACAACAAGCTAAGCCATTTCAAGATACAGCTGGTAAAATAGTTTTTGCATCAAAAACTGTACTTCATCATAAAAACAGTACTCTCTTTGAGGTTTGAAATATTTTTCTTTATAATGTTTAACTATTTTTATAAATTCTGTTAAAGAAAATATTATAATACTTAATTTGCATTATTGATAACATATCATTTGTATCATAAGTATTATGATTTTAATTATAAATTATATTTTGTTTAGTAACACTTAAATATTATTTATAAATTTAATAGAATGGTTTAGCCCCGATCCTGAATTCTTGCACAGATGGGATTATTGTGTTAAGTGCTTTAAATCTAACCTTTAGTTTACGCAGCAAGTTGGCTAGAATAGTAGTCAACCATATTATTCAAAAGAAAGGATTGCAGTAAGTAATAAGTTATTAGATTTTCAAAATTAGTTTTATTTTTTATTGTCTTTACTTATTATTTATTACTAAAGTTACAAATATAAAATTATAACATTGTAGTAAAGCAAATGTATATGAAAATTTGATAAAATTATTTTTAATATATAAATTCTTTTTAAATTTTTCTGTAGAAATCATCCGACTAATGCAGATGTCTGTGAATCAGCAAATGCCATTGTTACACATTTTCCCTCAGAAAAGCTTGTAAGTAACTTATAAACTTTATGAGTTGATGTGATCTATATGATTTTTAACGAAATCGTTGTTAGTGATATATATGTTTAATATCTTCTGTATTAGGAAACATGGTATACTGCTCCTACGAGTAAAAAAACTATAGCTGGTGGAAAGTTGTCCTAGAAGCTTCGCAACATATGGCGAAATATTAAATCAGTGGGTATTTTAAAAAATTCTAACGGCCAACAATGAAGAACATGATAGTAGCGATGGTATGCTTTATAAGATAGTTTAGTTATTATAAATAGTATATTGTGTTTTATATTTTTAGAAAATTTTATATATCATTATGTTAATTATTAAAATTTTCTTTGATAAATTGTATTTTGATAAAATGTATAAATCTTTGCACAATTTTTTATCATATAATGGAGAAAGTTTTAGTATTTTATTAGTTTTATTTTTAAACATTAAAAAAATTATATAGAAGAAGCAATTCAAGATAACCTTAATTGGCTTAAATTTAATAGTCAACCATGGACTGAAGTGTGCCATAAATGGAAATCAACTTCAAAATTTAGGTTGAAATGTTTTCAATCTGGCACCAAAGACATTCCAAATTTTAAACTTCTTTTGGATCTAAAAGCAGATGCATCGGTAAGTATTTTAAATATTTGTTATGTGTTATTTCATATGTCCATATTTCACATACTAAATGTTTGCCACAGAAATGCAAAATAATATCTTACCTTTTATAGGTAAATATCGATTTTACTCAATTGAATATGCAAAAGAATTATGAGCATTGTAGCAACTTTATGTTTCAAAAAATTCGACTACATGCAAAAAAATTGATAGGCTTAGTTGCCAAAAAATATTCCATGCAAGATGGTTAGTGTTTTATTTTTAATAAAAGTTTATTAATTAGCATATATAGTATGATTAGCATAATATGATTAGCATACATATATCACAGTAGCATAATATGATAAGCATACATATATCACAGTAGCATAATATGATAAGCATACATATATCAATGACAGCTTAGTCGGCAATCTGACAGACAGACATTTTTTAAGATGGCGGAAAATTACCTATGTTCATACACCTAACTGACAATGGAAAAAATATATTTATACATTCATGTGTATTATATATGTATATATCAGGGATTATCTTTTTCCAGATATTCCCGGAATTCCGGATATTTTTCAAGATTAGTTTTTCCGTTTTTTCAGTTTTATCCAAAAGGTTTTCTATACATACAAGTTTAAGTATATATTTGTGTAATATATTTGATTTTTAAGGTTTTTAGTCATCACTCATACAAAAATTAAAGAAATTCTCAAAAAAATTGAGATACAACTCAGCTAAAAGAAAATTAAGAGGAAAATAAGGGGGAAAAAATTCCAGATTTTTTCCGGATATTTTAAGCAAATAATTTTCACACACACATATGTATATAAATGTATGTATGTATATATATATATATATATATATATATATATATATATATATATATATATATATATATATATATATATATATATATATATATATATATATATATATATATATATATATATATATATATATATATATATATATATATATATAATATAGGGGTAGAAGATGAGACAGCTGCTCTTTTGGCTATTGTGCGATTGACATGCTGCAAATGTTCCATCCATTTATGCAAAGAAGCAAAGAGAAAATCCTGAACTCCTAGAGTTAAAGAATGTGGCGAATCATTTCTTTTTTTTTAGCCAATGTAAATTAAATATAAATAAAATACAAAAGTTTTTATTCAATAGTTATTATTCAAAGACACTAAAATTTATTAAATATAAAAATTATTATAATAACTAAGTTGTTACTTGTATTGCTTAATTATTATTATTTCTTTATTTTTTCAGTCAGTTGAAAATGCTGAGCAATCAATTAATAACATCAGGATCTTATATAATGACCTGAAGCTGACACTTCAACCTTTGGTTTATGCTGTTCCACCAAACATCGCTGTTGTTGTGTACAACAATCACAGATGGTCATTTGAAACCCCTTTGAAAGCAATGGATTTTTCGTTTAAACTGATTCAAGTGAATTTAATGTTATTACTAATATTTGCATTCCTGTATACAGAATTTTTATCATTCTCAATTTTTTGTCTTTAGATCTTGGATAAGGAATACAATATTAGAGTTTTCCAGCTTGGATGTTTTTGCAAATATATATATATATTGTTTTAATTGCCCTGATTTTGACGTATCATGCCCGAAAGCAAGTGAATTGGCTTCTGAGTTGAGTTTATAAGTTTAATTGACTGTCTTGAATTGTTATAAGTTTAGACTGTATAGTTGCATAATGCGTTAAAAAAAAAAATGTTTGTAGATGCGGTAATAATACAAGTTAAAACAAATGTAAATATTATGTTTTTTTAGAGTTATATTACCTAAACTTTAGTTTTTGAGAGAAAGTTCCATTTTGTCTTCGAAATCAAAGAAAATTTATTGGTTTTTTTACACGCAAAAAAAAAAAGCAATTTTAATGAAATTTACCAAAATATTTGGTTATTTCAACAAAAACATTTGGTGAATATTTATGCACCAAATATTTTTGGTAAATTTCACCAAACGGATTTGGTGAAAAATATTTCACAAAACCATTTTGTGAAATTTACAAAATCATTTTGTGAAATTTACAAAATCATTTTGTGAAATTTACAAAATCATTTTGTAAAATTTACAAAATCATTTTGTAAAATTTACAAAATACATTTTACCAAATTATTTGGTTATTTTAACAAAAACATTTGATGCATAAATATTCACCAAATGTTTTTGTTAAAGTAACCAAATTTTTTGTGAATTTCACAAAACGCCTTTTGCAGTGTGGCTAGAATTAGGACGTTGTCAGTTTATCCTAAAAGTTTCGCTGTTTTCCTAAGGCATGTTGATTTTTTACTTTTTTTAAATATTTCACTTGCTGTGCCCTCAGATAGTTAGAAATTCGTGTCAGAAAATTGAAACCATCACCATCAAAGTTCAGTAAAAATATCAGTTTAAAAAAAATTTATGTAACAATTGAGAAAAGTGTGATTTTATAACTTTCCAGTTTTTTTTACGAGAAAAAGACTTTTTTTTGAGCTCTTTCCTCGTTTAAAATAGGAATGGTTTTGTCATATTACAACAAGCAAATCGCTAACAAAAATTTCTAATTATCAATAAAGTTACATTTAAAAACCGCATAACATACAGTCGATATTTTTCCTTGAAATGAAAATCTGCGGTTTTACTTTTAATTCAATTTTAGTTTGTGTCTATTAACTACTTTTTTTAGTAATAAAACATTTTAATATGCTAAATATACTATATATTATTTGCTATATAACACATTACAGCAGCAACCAATGGTAAGAGAAGAAGGGAAGCAGAATTTGATCCCCAACAGTTAAACATAAAACCTTGAAAATGTATAAAGTTGAAGATAAAAAAGCCTTGGAATATATGAACAATTTTATGAAATTTTTATTTACTCTAATGCCACCATAGATTTTATCAACTGGGGCAGCTAGAAGATCCAGGGCCGTCCCGAGGAGGGGGGCGTAGAGGTGTCTTGTCCCCCTACGAATTTTATTAGTCGGTAAGTTGGACACTAGAGTCGATAATATTGGATTTATAGTTGGCAATTGGCAAATATCGGAAAACGAGGACCTTTTTTTTATTATTTTAGATAAGTTAGTCGGCAAAAAAAATTTTTCTTTATTTAGATTTCTAAATTTCAAACCAAGTAGGATCATACTCTGTTTGTATGTACTTTACAATTTCTTTAAGAACTGAAGTAGGTTGTTCTGTTCTTAAATACAAAACTAAAATTTTAATGCTAAAAATATTTTATTGGTGATATCAATCTCAATATATTAGATTATGAAAAAAATATATATATTAAAAACTTTTTTAACACCATTTTTCAAAATAGCTATATTCCACTAATCAATAAACCAACGCGAATAACTAAGGAAAGTTCAACATCCCTAGATTAAATTATAACAAATGAATTTATAAATAAAAATATAAGAACAGGAATATTTAAAACTGACGTGTCTGATCACTTTCCGATTTTTATCCTATCGCAAAAATGCATATATAATGCCCAAAATGAACGGGAAAAAATAATTAAAACACGTTTAATAACCGACAATTCTATTATTCATTTTTATAAGCTTCTATCCTGTGTTAACTGGGACACCCTAAAACTAAATCTAAACGCCAATAAAGCGTATGATATTTTCCTAACAGAGTTTCTTAATCTTTATAACAAGGCATTCCCAGAAGTTACTAAAGTAATCAAAACAAAAACACTTTTAAACCCTTGGATCACGAAGGGCATTCTTAAATCTTCAAAAAAAAAAACAACGCTTATATAACAAGTTTCTTAAAAAAAGAACTCTTAAAAATGAAACTACCTATAAAAACTATAAACGGCTATTTGAGTCAATCTTAAAACGCTCAAAGAAACGTTACTATTCTGAACAATTAATAAAGCACAAAAATGATTCTAAAAAAACTTGGCATATTATTAAGGAGGTAATTGGAGAAAAAAGCTTATACAGAAATTTACTTCCTCTAAATCTTAAATTTAATAACAAACAAATTGTAAATAAATCCTTAGTCGCTGAAACACTTAACCAGTTTTTTGTAAATATAGGTCCTACTTTATCATCTAATATAGCAACTACTCAATCACACTTTAGTTCGTACTTAACCTCAACCAACCTTAATGTTATGTCTAATTATAAACTTACAGAAAAAGAATTACTAGACGCAGTCTCTTTATTAAAACCCAATAAAAGTTTAGGATTTGATGATATAAGTAGTAATGTCATTATCAAATCAATAAAACAAATTACAATTCCATTACTACATATTTTTAATTTATCTCTAAAACAAGGCGTTTTTCCAGATAACCTAAAAATTGCAAAAGTAATTCCAGTGTTAAAATCAGGTGATCCTTCCGATGTTACGAATTATAGACCAATCTCAATTCTTTCTTGTTTTTCTAAAATATTAGAGCGGGTTATGTATAATAGACTATATTCCTTTTTAAATGTTAATAATATTCTTTATCATAAACAGTTTGGATTTAAATCATGTCATTCAACTGATCATGCAATCACTCACCTTGTTCATGATATATTTAAAGGGTTTGATGAAGACAAGTATACCCTAGGTATATTTATCGATTTAAGTAAAGCTTTTGACACTGTCAATCATCAAATCCTTCTATCCAAACTGAAAAGTTATGGTATAATAAATACTAATTTGTCCTGGTTTGATAGTTACTTGACTAATAGAAAGCAGTTTATTTCATATGATAGCGGAAAAACGGAATATAAGTCAATCACCTGTGGTGTTCAAGGATCAATTTTAGGACCACTTTTATTTCTCGTTTATATTAATGACTTATATAAATTTTCTAACATTTTAAACTTAATTTTGTTTGCAGATGATAGAAACTTGTTTTATTCTAGTAAAGATATCAGTAAATTATTTCAAACAGTAAACAAAGAACTTGAAAAATTAACCCAATGGTTCAAATCAAACAAACTATCTTTGAACATCAATAAATCCAAATACACTTTGTTCCATCGTCTTCATAAAAAACAAGATATTCCATTAAAACTTCCTGATCTTTTTATTGATAACGCATTATTAAAAAGAGAGCAATCAATAAAGTTTTTAGGTGTGGTTCTGGATGAAAATTTAACCTGGAGGGACCACATAGGTCTAATTGAAAATAAAATATCAAAAAATATAGGTGTTTTGTATAAAGCCAAGCAGTTTTTAAATCTATCTTGTTTAAAAAACTTATATTTTTCTTTAATTCATTGCTACTTAAATTATGCAAACGTTGCTTGGTGCAGCACAAACGCAACAAAAGTAAAAAAACTGTTTAGTAAACAAAAACAGGCTTTAAGGATAATTACAAACGTAGACCGTTTCTCTCACACTAAAACATTATTTAATAAACTTAATATTCTAAATGTATATAAACTAAACCTTTACCATATTCTTATCTTCATGTTTAAACTTGATAAAAAAATATCACCAATGTTATTTAATTCACTTTTTGAAAAAATAAACCACATATACCCTACCAGATTTTCAAAAAACAATTACATTCAATCCAAAACACATTATTCAGCAACCAAATTCTCAATTGCAAATCGAGGTCCTAAGCTGTGGAATACAATATTAAATAATGAGCTGAAATCTAATTATTCTTTAAACCAGTTTAAAACAAAACTTAAGCAATTACTGATGATACATGAAAATGAATTAAAGTTCTTCTAAAAAGCTTTTTAAACTAGCAAACAAAAACAAAAATTAACCTACTAATTACTCTTTAATATTATATTTAATATTCTAAACAATAGTCTGCTATTGTAAATGTATTTCTTATCTTATAAGTTTTGAATTTACAAACGATTTTTTAAGTTTTATTATTTGAAATACTAATTACTAAAAATATTGTAAAATTTTATAATTTCAATTTTTATTAAAAAAAGTTATTGTAAATTCTTTTTGTAATATTAATACTTATATATCATCTTATTTTACTAATCAGTTCTTAAATATAAATACTCTTTGAATTACTAAATATTTTAAACGTTATATATTTTATTTTTTATATTTTGTTAAAATATTTTATTTGATGAATATGCATTTTTTTGGGGGGGCTTAATGATAAGATGAATTTTGTCTTCTTCACGCCCCAGTCATGTAAATACTTGTTTTTATAAATTACGAGTGTAAATTATTTTCAATCGGCAAATACAATACTACTACTACTACTAATGTCAGCCATCTGGCATGATTAACCGGACCATCTTTATAATTAGCATACATGGGATTTATAGCACATAAATTTACATATATTTTTTCCTTTTGACAATAAATTAAAATTAGAGTAACAAATAAGAGTAAGTATATGAATTTAAACTACAGATTAAATTTTATGTTTATTTAAATTGTGCTTACCTGAACTTATACCACACACATATTCGAGCAATAACCTTTGATCAGAACTAAAGTCATTGATCACACTCTGTTCTGGAACAACTAAACAACTAAAAACAGGTTCAAATTTGGCAATTGGTTTAATATGATGATCATGTGCAGCAGCTTTGTTGGAGTGTTTGTACTGTCATCGAGATGTTCTATAATATAGCGCAAAGGTAACCCATTGCTGTGAAGCGCACAACCAATTTTATGAATTGTTCTGCCAAGTTTTTGTTCAAAACTGGCACAAAGTCCGGTTTTATATTATTTGAAACAAAATATCATAAATTTAACAAAAAAACTTGCAGAGATATAACTACTTTAAGAAGAAAGTTTAAAGAAACTATGTATATAAACTATGTCGTATGTAGAAAAGCTTTAGAAAAATTTAAACTTTCAACTAACTTTATGGTTAGTTGTCCCCGAGAGAACAATTGCTCTCTGGGGGACAAAACATACAAAATGTTTTTTACTTTAGATTAAAGTTTTGCATTTCACTCTATCATCATAACAGGGAAACTTCATCTAAATTACATCTGCAGATATATGGTGTTCCAGATATATTATAAAGGTGTTTCAATACACTATATGTAGCAGTTTTGAGGTCCTTTTTTGCACTTTTTTCCGTTATTAAGTTTCATTGTGTTATACGTTTCGACCAGTTTTAAATAAATTGACCCATTTTTATTAAGGGCAATTTTGGTTTACATTTAACCACATGTTTACAAGTTCTTTTTGAGTTTTATCAATTATGTCAGATTTGTTTTTAAATTCGGATTGCACGAAATAATAAGTATCTGTAAATGTTTCCACAAATCACTAGCAGGAAAATCACTATTTGAACCTCCAGTGAGTTTTTTAGTAGTTTATTGTGTTTTTGGAGCCATTTTATAACAATTTTTAAAGCACAGCAATCTTTATTTATGTTTAACCGCTCTACAGTGGGCTAGATGGTAGACAAAAGTTAAAAAAAAAAAAAAATACATTCTCAAAAATTACATTATTATATACAATTTTATAGCTTAAACATTCAACTTTTATAAAATG
This sequence comes from Hydra vulgaris, assembly GCF_022113875.1. Taxonomy (NCBI): domain Eukaryota; kingdom Metazoa; phylum Cnidaria; class Hydrozoa; order Anthoathecata; family Hydridae; genus Hydra; species Hydra vulgaris. The sequence goes on from NC_061161.1 coordinate 21,314,091, forward strand.
TATATATTTTTGTATAATTATCATGACGTAATTGAACCTGTCATTTCGAAAAGGGCACAAGTCCATTTGTTAAAATTTTTCAAAATCAACAGTAAAATAGTTTTTATTAAAAAAAATGTCTCCGCTGCTAAAGAAATTAAACGTAGGAGTAGATAAATAAAGTATATAACTATGTAAGTTTCATTTATTATAAAAAAAAAACATAAATCATATAGAAATTTTTATTTTTAATCTATAAACTAATTTTAAAAGTTTTAGACTTGTGTCCTTTTCGAAATGACAGGTTCAATTACGTCATGATAATTACGTCATGATAATTCGTCGTATACTTCTAAGCTGTAGAATAAAAAGCTTCTTTTTTTTTTTTTTTTTTTTTTTAAAAAATTTGATTTTTTTTTATAATTTGAAAATGTTTTTTGTGTTACTAATAAGCATAAAATAGTTTTAATTGCATAGTTTAATAAAATCAAGTATTGTCTTTCAAATGAGCTATTGCAACACTATTTTTCACGTAGGTTATGTCATATAAAATAGTTTTAGATTTCAGATAATTTTTTCAAGTACTTTTTTCAGTTCAAATTTCACTTAAATAATCCAATACTTTTACGGTCCCAGGTAGTTCAGTAATTTCAGACTTCAAATACATTGTATGTATATTATCAATATAAATTTGGTTTATAATCCGCGGATGTCCGCCTGGTCGATAATAGTGATTTTTACAAATTAACGGATGTATCCAATTTTATGTGGCGAAAGATTATATGTATTTTATTCTAAATGGTTATGTAATAATTTTCAGTAGGGGAAAGTCGGGTAGCCCCAGACGGCGGGTAACTCCGGAAACTTGATGTGCAGCTTAAACTAAAGAAGCTATGTGACTTTTAACACTATAATAACATTAATTGAGTAAAAATATGGCAAAAATATGCAAAATATCTATCATAATATGTCGAAGCGAATGACTTGGAGGGTAAGATTTTGTTTCCCACCACCACACAGTGGGTCAGAGGTGCCAATTTTCAGCCAAAACCTCTAAAATATATTTTAATTTTTTTTTTTTTTTATTACAAACGGTGTATTATATTGAAAAACAAATTATGCAAAAAAAAATTTTAGTTTTATAAAAACTTGGATTTTTATTGCATAATTTTGAAAAATTCCAATTTTTTAGCCTATAAAAAAAATTCCGTAAACTAGCCAGAGGCGGATTAAGAACATTCGGGACCCGGGGCTATTTTTTTCTGCAGTACTTTATTAGCCAAATTTATATAGCACGATTTGTAAGGGGAAGGTCTTCTTGAATGTTACGGGGCCCCTAAAATTTAAGGCCCCGGGGCCATAGCCCCCCTCCCTTAATTCGGCAATAAAATTAGAAACAAAAATATTATTTAAAGTTTTTTTTGAATCTAGAATAGTATAAAAAGTATACTATTCTAGATTCTTGCAATAATCTAGCAACACTAGATGGTAGAACCTTTATTATTACTATGCACAATAATAAAAAACTATAATGGGTTAAAATAGTTAATTTCTAGCCAAAACCTCATAATAAATTAAAACAAATAAAACTATGATTAAAAACTATATTAATATATTAAGATGTTGTTTTTATTTATATTGAAAAAAAAAATCTTATATATAATTAAACATTTATTGCTAAACACGTACATTCATTGGCAAAAACATTTATTTCTAAGATATCATCAAAAACTCACAAAGAGCAAATGATGCTGGGCTCTTTCAACAGAGCAATTGCATCGGCAGGCAGAATAGCTTTTCTTGTACTGTTTGTTTTACGGTATTGAGCAATAAAAGGATCTGAATGGCATAAAAGGCGATGAAACACGTCCAAATTGGTTTTTTTTCTGTCACATTTTCTAGAGAAGCACTCCCTGTATTTTTTAAAGTACTTATTTGAGGCTTCTTGTGCTTCCTCAGACATCATGCCAAGAGGCAAGCTAAAAAATTCTATCACTAGATGTCCATGAATCAGAACTTTATGTAAAGTCTGTGACATAGGATACCATATATATAACTGTGTATACAACTCTGCAGTCTCAAAACAATATTTTTTAAATTTGTTAGGTTCAATATCAAATCCAGAAGACATCACTGATAATATTGAATGTAGTCTTCTGATAAGAACAGGACTAACACCCATTATTTCAGCAGACTTTTCAGCCTGCTGAAACACACGACGTGCAGTGTTCCCATCATTTGAGGTACCAGCACCCCCAGAGCATGGCTGGTCTACAACAAGACCCATCTCATTTTGGAATGCAACTTGTATTTTCTTCTTTCTGGTGGCAACTATAGCTTTATCATCTACACCTCTTGCTTGCCATTTCTGAATTGGAATCTTGTATGCAATATGTAGTAAACACTCAAAAAGCCTAATCCAGGCATGAAGTGTTGAGATGCCATTCTGCAGATTCTCATTTTTCACTTCTTTTTTTAAAACTATTGGCAGATCATTCATGAACTTTGGTGAGATGCCACAAACACTGCAACACTGAGTGGAAGTTGTAGCAGTGGAAATTATGGTCTGCACTTTCCCATCAATCATAGTGATATCTATGATATGATGTACATCTAATGTCTGTCCAGCAATTATCACTTTAGAAACTGGGAGTGTTTTGATGTCATTTTTAATTGACTCAAACTCTTCTAAGACTACTTCCTTTGTTTCTTTGATGTATTTAAACCGGACAGGTCTGCAAAAAATAGGCGACGAAGGTTTATGATTCCTCCAAACAAGCTGCCGCTTGGCATCTGTAAAAAAGTATAAGTCTAATGGCACTAAGCATGTAATAAATAAAGATACTTCATTGGCTAAATTCCTGCCAGCCTCATCTGTACTCGACTGCTTATACACTGACAGACCAGTTGCACCATCAAATCCTATTTTTGATCTAAGTGTAAGTTTTTTAAAGATTTTAAGGGAATCAGCAGTCAGCACTTCTATCTGAGAATCACAAAGTCGTTGTGATGTGTGCTGAAGTAGAGACTGCAACGGAATTTCTGCTGAGTAATCAGAGATTATAACATCATCTGGATAACATCTGTCTTTTGCACTCTTTAAATCATGGTATGTTGGATAAATAGCTGAATCTAGATCCAAAGCATTGTTGCGGAGAAGTTGGTATGTTGCCTTTGACAGATTAGCATCTAAGAAGAGTGCTAGTGCTTTGTCAGAAAAAAGACTTGCTTGAGGGGTATATAAAATACTTTTGACACTGATAGCCTCTGCATTTCTCCCATCTTTTTTTAATGACCTTGAAGCTGCATATAATATTTCATTAGTAGAGTACATATGTATAATGTTAGAAACTTTTCTGTCCTTTGATCGTATTGAAGATTTGTTAAAAGGTGTTTCTGGTCTTCCACCATAATTTTTTTCAGGAGTAACAGCTTTTATTAGTTTAAAAGAAATAATAGCATCTAGCCAAGTAGCATATTTATTTTCAAATTGAGTATACTCCCTTTTTACAGTTGTCATTTTACGTTTGTATTGATGAACAAATGATGATAATGTTGGCTTTATATCTAAAAATGTGTTTGGTGAAACATTTTCCACATACTCAACCAGTTTACAAAGTAAATCATTTTTATTACAGTCAGTTTCTTTAATATAAATGTATAACTGTCTTCTATTCATCTAAAATTAAAAAGAACATCTATTAATATAAGAATAGATAATATAATAATATATATAATAATGTGTGTATATATATGTATATATATATATATATATATATATATAATATATATATATATATATATATATATATATATATATATATATGTATATATATATATATACATATATATATATATATATATATATATATATATATATATATATATATATATATATATATATATATACACATATATATATATACATATATATATATATATATATATATATATATATATATATATATATATATATATATATATATATATATATATATATATATATATATATATATATATATATATATATATATATATATAGAGAGAGAGAGAGAGAGAGAGAGAGAGAGTGAGAGAGGGAAAGAGAGAGAGAGTAGATTAAATGTACAAACAAAATAATGAGCATGTGTTTGTTAAAAACTAGGCAACCTACTGTAATATTTTATGCCCAATATGAACAGATATATACAAAAGGAATATATTGTCTAAGAATATTTTTTTATTATTATTATTATTATATTTTCTTTCTTATTATTATGTTCTCTTAAATATTCGCCAATAAATAGTATAGTCCGTCCGGACTATAAAAATTATATTAATGAGATAACAACACGGCCGGTTTATAAAAATTACAATTATTACATATTAAAATCATTGCTCACTCTAGACTGGCAAAAACTGGCAAAATATTTTGCTTGATAATAGTAGTACACATCAAGTACTTATGAAAACAGCTGCAACATATCTTTAATATTGCTTAATACACTACTATTTAAACACCAACAAAGAAAAAAAGAATTTACATAATTTAAAAAACAGCCTGTACAGTTAGGCATAAAAAAATACTGTTATATTTTTTATAATGATATTTTGAGGATAAATTATACATCTATATACAAATTCAAAAAATATAGCATAAAATTTTCCTACCTTTTAAAGCAGGAAGCATGTAAAAATAAACGGCAATATTTAGAAAAAATAATGAATAATTTTCAACATTGCTTGCTGACGGAACTGGAGTAGTTTGCGGCCAAGTATTTCTATTTAATCATAATCTATTATCATAAATAATATTATTTTCGTATATTAGACTTATTTAACCTATATTAAAAAAAAAAAAAAAAAAGTTTTTTTAAACTTTATGTTTTAGGTTTTGCCGACTTCTGACCCACTGTGCACCAGAAGAGCGACGTATCTTCATATTTGATTCACATATTAATATACCTAATTTTTATGTAAACTAATAACTTTTTAATGATTATAAATATATTTTGATTTACAATAGCTTATAAAAAAATTCGTTTAAACTTTAATTCACTGGTTTTAAAACTAGTATTAGTAAATGAGGTATGATCAGGTGGTATCGGACACGTGTTTGGAGGGTGGCTCCGGACAACTTAATACGTTTACCATATTAATAATAAACAAATTTTTAATATAAATTTTTATACATTTAATATAATACACAAACCTATAATAGTAATTCATTTAATTTCAATAAAAAAACATTACATTTGAAAAAAGTGTTTTTAAAGTATTTATTTTATTATAAAAAAGCTTATGCTTATATTTTTAAATGATGACATTTTCATTCTCATTCCTTATATAGCAGGGGCAAATTTTAAAGGCGATTTTTTTAAAACTGTGTCACGAACAGTCCAATGCTAAATTATTATATGTTACATTTGTGTCACACTGGTAAAAAAGAGTTAAAATCATGGTTAAACTATGTATCCGGGGCTATCCTCCAATTTTGAAACATGCCTTTTTTCTAACATTTTTTCTTTTATGTTTTTTATATTATTAAAATACACAATAAATATTTTTTTTGTTTGTAAACCGATAGATGAAAGTTTGAACTTTTGAAAAAAGTCTTTTGACACTTTGTTTTCTATTAGCACATGTGTACAATCTATATTTTTTTTTAGTGCCCGGGGCTACCCGATTCTCCCCTAAGTCAAGTAGATAAGTGTTATAAACTTGTTTTAGTATTAATACATCTTTAAATATTTATTTATAAATAATTTGTAACTATATTACAAATTACGTATAAATTATAAGTTATTTGTAACCATGTAAAATGAACGTTGCCAGGTATTTCAGGTATCACGATAAACCAAATAAAAAAATTCTCAGTACCACTACATTTGTAGCATAATAATACTGTGTGTGGTAGTATGGGAGTAATTCAGTAAAATTGTTACTTTATTCCAATTTATCTTTATTATGGTTAATAAAATATGTGGTTGTTAAGCAATTTAGGTATCCATAACAATCCAAAAATGAAACTAATGTCACCATTGAAACCGCAATCCTCAAATAGAAGAAAATGCAAAAATAGTCCTTAAATCTTTTTTATATTAGGAGTTATTGGTTTTGTCCAGTAAAAGTGAATTCTGGCTCACTGCACTGTGGAAAATATTACTACAAAAACGTACTGTTAATGTTTTCTAGCAGAAATTATTTTTTAATTTTTTTTTTGTAGTTTCATAGTTAATCTTTACTATAATGTAGTGATTTCAGCAAACTTTATGTAAAAAGATAATTTTTGAAGACTTATTGTTTCATATTTTTGTAAATCTTCAATTGAAACTCATTTGCTTCGTCACTTTAAAAGTTATTTTCTATAAAAACTTTTATGAATAAGTATAAAGTGTTAACATTTTTGAAAGCATCATGTTATGGAAATTTTAGAACAAATTCATATTTTTAATTATATGGTTTTGTTTACTAATAATTAATTGAACTATAAAATGAGATAGAAAATAAAAAGTCTTAAAGTTTACCGAAATTTTTAGTAGTCACGCTTCCCCACGCTTCATTTTTGTAATTGATTTGTTGTTAAGGTGTCTATAAAATTGATTTAATTAAAATCTGCTGCAATGCGTTCTAAAATTATAGATAAAATCTATAATTTATAACAATGTTGTAAAGAAATATTAGTGAAACATGAACTTTTTTTAACAATGATAGATGGAAAAGTGGCTCAGGTATTAACGGATACGCCTTCTGCGTCTACATGTACAATATGTGGAGCTATTCCACGACAAATGATTCATTTGACTAAAGTGTCGCTAGACCCGAAAATGAAAGTTTGTATCAATACGGACTGTTCACATTATATGCCTGGATTCGGTGTATGGAATTGATATAACATATTTTTTACAACCTGTCTTATCAAACATGGTCAGTTAAAAGTGAAGAAAAAAATGACAAAAGAAAAAAAAGAAAACCTTGGTACAGAAACGTTTTCGTGAGCTGCTATGATTAATCTGTCTCAAACTGTCTTTATATGTTGAATAAAGGCATTATTGTTTGTGATGCAAATCTTGAACGAATAAAGCTGTCTCTACTATAGTAGAGACGGCTTTATTCATTCAAGACCTGCATCGTGAAAAATAATGCCTTTATTCAACGCAAAAAGACAGTTTGAAACAGATCCAAATGAATCAAATAGTTAAACTTTATTTCCACTAAACTTTAAACATTTTTCAAAAACATTTTTCACTTTATTAAAACTTGGATTGTACATAATGGACAGCAAAGCTTGTTTACCAGAAACACGTGAAACAGTTTTTTTTTTTTTGTAAAAACACAGTCCACTACACGCTTAAAAATAGTGTTGAGCTGTAGGCTACATTATGTCGCGTAGAATACAACAATGAGTGTCGACGCCGGCTACACCAACACTATGTGGCTTTAAAAGCCACACTCAGTGTTGCATTCGTAAGGCTACATAAAATGTAGACTCGAAAGCCACACTTTGTGGCCTTTAATGCGACACTTTTGTAGAAATTTTTTCGACATAATTGTTGCATTTAATCAATGGCTGTATATATACGCTTTTTTTGCGCGACAAAACTGTTGTAAAAAAACCTCAAAATTAGTGTTGCGCTAAATGTAACACTATAGCTAATACACTAATCTGTGTTTTTCTAGACGTTAAAAATGTTTTGATTTTTTGTAAGTATATTTATGCGTGATTTATTCCGCCCATTTAGGTCTTCACGTACTATGTATATAACCGGGCGCAATTAAATAATTCAAATTAAGAATGCTATTTATATCATATACTAAATTACACATTGTCATTTAGAGTCATATACTAAATTACACATGTATATTATATTGGCTTATAAGAAATGACGGAACGACATCACAATAAAATAATAAAAACTGAAATATAAATTTTATTTAAATTCCGAGTCAATGCATTGTTATAGTATTTCTTTTAAGTATATAAACTCAGTTCAAACTCAAACTCAATTCAGTGAACATTAAATTAAAGACAAGTCTTAAAACATTTATATGCAAAAGCGAGTTAAAACTTTGAAAAATAGATACCGCCGTCAGAGAAGAACCGTATGTCAACATTTTTTTTTTTTTTTTTGTCCATTATCAATAAATATTCAAGAGTGTGTGTTCCATAAATATACCACAACATTAAAATTTTAGGAAATATTTAAATAATCAGTCGAATTTTCTGGAAGAAAGTCTTCGCGAATTAAAATTAAAAACTTGATTTTCTTGGAAACACAAAAAAAAACATACGGCCTCTTGGTTCTCGGCTGACGATATAACAAAAATAAATAAGAAAGTGATAAAAATACTTTTTCGTTTCACAAACATATTGCTTAAACTTTTGGCAATACTTTCTTTAAAAGGAATTGACGATAATTCTTTTGCTGTTTATTCCAAGCAAATTTCCCATAAATCCATATACACAAATAATTTCATGAGGAAAATTGACATTAAATACATAATAAGAGACTAGCAGCAACTCAAAAGCAAATCTAATACTCGGTATGGCTTCCAACCGTATAGCTGTATTATCGACTTATAATTAGAGTTATAATTTGAATTATAGAGTGCCGCAACATTTGAATAAAATCAGTAGAAAAACTTTCTCCTTCTTCAATAACTCAAGGGAGCTTTCAAAACTGAGGTGTACCTAAATGTTTAAGTAAAATTTTAAAAATGCAGAAAATACAAAGCTCAAAAAAGTAATACTTTTTGATTATAAACCAAATTTAACTTTAAAAAAAAATGCATAGAAAAAACTTACATCCATTTCTCTATAAAATAAAGCCAAAATTGCATTAAGATCCATTTTTGGACTCTTCTTGCCCTTCTGTAGAGGTGCTATCATAAGAAAAGGGAGCACCTTAAATGTAAGCAAAGTTGCATCTTCTAAATAAAAATAAAAATAAATCAGGAAACAACTTGTATATACTTATAAACCTTTATAGGTAGATTATAAAAAAAACCTTCTTTTGGATTAAAAGGGTATACATAAGGAACTAATAAATGAAATAAGATGAGAAAGAGAAACTTCGTACTTTTTCAGATTGGCACATAGTCAAGTTGCAGCAGCTTAGTACTTATGCAGATTGACAATTATGTTGTAAAAATTCTTATTTAAGTTATAAAGTTCTTATTTATTCATTCTCCCCACTTAGGGTAGTAGACATATATATACCTCCATTATATTAGTCTTCTGACAAAGTATTTTTGAACATTGAATCTCTTGCTAGTAACAAAATGTTTTGTTTGCAAGTAATAAAGCCATCATGCAATGTAATATTACTTGATACCTCTTCAATGAAATTAAACTATCTTTGAAATTCCCTCATTATTTTCATATCTAGAAGGACCCATGTTGCATGTTTCAGAAGTTACAAAAAGAGAAGTTTTTTCTAAGTGTTTATCTTGTTTATAAAATGTGTCAAGAAACTTGAGTGGCTCATTGCAATGTATAACACTACTTTCAAACTTACTCTTAAACAATAGAGTGGAATCTGCTCTAATGTCATTGAAAACTGATAAAGCAGCATCACCAATATCATTGCTCGAAATAACAGCCGATCAATGATCAGCAATGTTTGAAGAAATTTCGAAAAATTCAAGGAAAACCTTTTTTTGTGAAATAATTACATTTGATTGGCAAGCTTTGAAAAACTATTTGAGCGCTGCAATATAGGAAACTAATGATTATGAAATTACTGTTAACAGAAACAATTACTTCAGGTATAATGTAATAAGGAACACTGCTGCTTGTTCACAATGAAGAAACTAACAAAGGATCAATATATTCTATTGTTTTTTTAGGATAAGTGTAAACTTGATAAGTAGAATTTTCTGGGAAACTAGGCAATGAATATTCTGAAAAATTAGGCAATAAATCGTTACGATTATCATTTAATGGATTACTATATATTTTGGCTCAGGATTTTTATCAATGAAATCATTATCAGTATTATGGTAACATTTTACACGTCTAATTAGCAATATATAAGCTGTACAGGTACATTTACAGCCATTCCGTAAACATTTAATTGGATAAACAATTTCGCCAATACTATTATGACGTTGTAGATGATTTTGAAAAAAAATCAATAGTTTTGTAAAAGTACCACATATATAGCAAATAAACATTTTAATAACTTTTATCAGAAAAAAAAAAAAAAAAAAAAAAAAAAAAAATATATATATATATATATATATATATATATATATATATATATATATATATATATATATATATATATATATATATATATATATATATATATATACACAATATATACATATTATAGCACTATAAATCATAGTTGTGCATTTATTGCATATATTAATATAATTTTATTAGAGTGCTTTCATAGGTATGATAAAATTATTTAATACATTATTTCAACATGCAACATGACTAAAAATCATAATCATAACTAATAAAAATCATTATTGAATGATATATCATGCAATAATGTTTTTTATTAGTTATCTCAGCAAAAAAAAAGATATGTACATAATGTAAAGTATACTTTTATGGTATACATATATATCTAGTTGTTAACATATGATAACTAAAATAGTTGTTGTTAATATAACTAAAATGCTGCTATTTTAACTAAAATAACACCATTATCATATTTATTCAATAATATTTATGTATTAAATATTTTCCATTATTTATAACATAAAAAAATTAACTTTAATAACATTAACATTAACGTTTAATGTTAACAATATTATTTAACAACATTATTAACAGTTATGTTAACAACATTACTTGTGTTATGTTAACAGATTACCAGTTAACTGGTAATGTCATGTGATTTTATTTAAACCTATATTTTACACATTATTTTTAGACTAATGTTATTATTTTATATAACTAATGTTATTATGTTATAATTTTTATAACTTCATAATAATGTTGTTAACGTAACTAAAATAATTGTATTAACATTTTAATACAATATATATAAAATAATAACATTAGTCTAATTAAATAAAGTTACACAACTAATTCATGTAGTAATGTACTACAAACCGAAGGTCTTACCTAATTTTTAACAACTGAAAATCAATATTTTCCTCGCTTAACATATTTAATACGATATTACTAAAATATTACAAACCAAATATTTCTTTATGAAAAAGTTAACCATGTATGTGTTTAAAATTACCATGCAGCAATAAAAGTTACACTGAAATTTTCAGTAAAATTGTAAATGGTTCATAAAAAAAAACATGTAGCTAAAAACATGATTCTAGCCTCTTTTCCAAATAATTCGATACGAGAATCCAAGAAAGTGCAACACAAAGTGTGGTTTTTTTTACGCATATAATGAAGTTTAATTTCATAATTACAAGTGTGGCTTTAAAGCGCACAAGTGTAGCCTTGAAGTACACAACTTGTGTAGCCAAAAAGACGCCACATTAAGTGTCGTGTTTTTTGTCCACACTATTTTTAAGCGTGTAGCGGCAACTGAAGACATTAAAATATTTTCTTAAAAGTTAAAACCATTTCTAATTTAGTCATTGTGTTATGTTTAAACTCTATTACAACTCTTGATAATGCATAGAATTTGTTATTTTTATTTTGTAAAAAAGGTCAGAAAACGGGTTTTTGTAAGAAAAATTAAACCCTAGCGCGAACTGAAGACATAAAAAAAATTTACAAAAATTTGGCACAACTACCTTTCAAAACATTTTGCAACTTTTCTGCTCTATTATAATTTCAAATTAAAAAAATGTTGTTTTTCGATACACTGTATTGCGAATGCCGTTTTTTTTTGTTCTTTTATTACGCATTTTGTTACAATATTTAAAATACAAATAAATAATAATAATAGTAATAATAATAATAATCAATATTTAATAATAATAAAAAAATAAGTAACAAAGTAAGAAACTTAAAATATTCCGTTACAAATACAAAATTACATATATAATTTTTATAAATTCATGTTTAAATAGAGGGTAAAAAGGAAGATCACTAAAAAAGTATCGCAATTAAATATTATTTACGTGGTCAGCAATCGAGAGCGATCGCTCTCGCTTCCCGACCAAGCCTGAGATAACCTTAAAATGTTGCTAGAGTATAAATACAATTTAAAGCATCTTAAACATTTTTTTATTTAAAATCTGTTTAGGCGGTACTCGATGACAAGATCTTATGACATTCTGTGAATATCTGCGTTCTTATTGTAAAATCAACAAAATTTGCAACTCTTGTTGTATGTATTTTATTCATTCTTTTATTGTAAAAGCTATTTAACAAATAACTTTTATAAACAACAACAACAAAAAAAGAAAAATAAAAAAAATAAAATGCCTCTGAATCTTCCTAAATATTTTTATACACAGAAATTTTTTTATAAAACACAGTAAAGCTAGTCATTAGTAATAGTAAAAACAAGGGAAAAAAACTTTTCCTTTACTTAAATACTAAAAACAGAAATAATAATTTTTTAAGTTTTGATTAAGTGTAAACTTACCAGATTTAGATGAATTATTTAACTTTAGATTTGGCATTTTTGTGTCAACATTATGTTTATTGCCATAGCTTTATTAATATTTGTTACATTTATGTGGTGGCACATTAATCATTACAAACAAATTCTAAAAACAAAACATCAATACTATTAAATCTAATAATTAAAATTATTTTATTTAAAGTTTTTCATATAAAATAACCAAATAAGAAAAGGCAACAAACCTATGGAATGGAGTTTTATTATCAGTTGTAGAAAGTTTGGAGCATACATACTAAAACAAAATATAAAACAATATATGCTACATACTAAAACAAAAATCATGTTAATAACATCATTATTGGCAGTTCTTTATAATTTTTAATGAAAGCTTTTTAAAAATGAAATTATAGAGAAAAAATGACTTGGAAGTTTTACATTAGGGCAAATCAAACACTTGAAATTATTAGATGAAAGAAATATAACATTAATAGTACATCATTATTTAGACCTCACCTTGAATATTAAACCCTATTAAAGAGTTTACATATACGAAAACATTTTATTATTATTGAACAACTCCAGCATAAAGCAATTCGTGCTTAGAGTTTAAAAGATTTATCATGTAAAAACTCACAAAACCCTTCTCTCCACATCAAAAATTAGAAGATCAAGAGGTGATGTGATATAACTATACAGAACTATTAATGACTTGGATGTAATAAATTGGCATAATGCTCCAATATTTATAAAAAATACTATTACAAAAGACAACAATAAATGATATATAAACAACAATCCAAAAAATCAATTGGTCAATATTATTTTTTCATAAATAGAATAGCTGACAAATAAAACCATTTATAATTAGAAGTTGTAAAAGCGATAAAATATAACTTATATTATTAATATTTTTAACACTCTATGATAAATATATATAAAACTGTGAAAAACTGTTATAGTCTGGCATCTACTTTTGTTAGACTATACATAATGTGCATCACAACTTTGTTGGTTTATTTATTGTGTATATAAGTAAATAAATTAGCAAATTTATTTGAAAAAAATATTAAAGAATGATTAAACTCCTTGAAAAAAAAAATAAAAAAATTAAGTCAACAACAAATTCTTTAAGTTATTTTGTTAAAAACACTTATATGTTCAAGTCTAGATATATAGATTTGGTAACTTTTCCTATTTAGTGCTTTATATGTTAGTAATACTTAGGTATCCAATTTTTGACTTGAAAAACTTTGCATAACACAATAACATTTTTATACTATATTTATAAAGAAAATATATCTTTATATTATTCCGATTAAGCATTAAGAATATATACAAAAAAAAAAATGTGTTAGTAACAATCAAATTATATTACAGAAAAGTTATGAATATGACAACAAAAAGATAATAAAATAAAGTAAAATTGTTCAAGCAATCTACACAATAATATAACCAATATTTCTATCAGTTTTTTTTTTATCAATATCAATCATTCTTCAGTTACCATAAATTAGCTTTTATGTTTCTTTAACTAACTTAGGTTTTAAGTTTCTTAAACCAGTTTTAGCTTAGTGAAAAAAAATAATTTATTAAACCAATTTAATGGTTAATGTTTTAAGTAAACAATGTTAATATATCATGATCATTATGTTATTTGTAGTAACAACGCATCCCATACTATTGGGTACGCGGACTGATTTTTTTAAATTAATTAAATACTAGAAGATTATATATCATTAGAAAGCCCTCAAATACAGTATTTTAAAGGTGAAAAAATTATGAAAATTTGACAATTCTATAAAAGGTTATAGCGTTTATAGTAGCAAATTTTCGATATATGGATTAATTGAAGAAACTGGTTCCAAAATTATTTTTTTTCCCACTAAAGTTGTTATAACTATGTCAAATCTTATCCAAATGTCTATACCTTGATATCAAAATATAGATGTAAGAGTAGGCTGCAAGTTCATATAACTCTATAGATAAAGGGGTGTCTAGAGGACCGGAGGGGGTACGGAACACCCTCGTACCCTTAAAAAAATACAAGTTTTTCACACGAAAGAGTGTTTTTCTGATAAAATATGTCATCTTTATACACAAAAAATTGTTCTAATTTGCTTCCAATCCCTTTCCAAATATTAGTAGTCTATTTTAGATTGAAGGGTAGATGTCTTTGTTACGTTTAAACACCCTCGTAGTGAAAGGCTACATTCTTATAAATATTTGAACCTATTAAACAATGATTATATTTTGTATGAAAAATTTTAAATTAAATTTTCTTACTTTACAGCATATATAAGTGGTGTATAAGTTGACATAAGGGACGGGACATTTGCCACGCCAAACGCCCCTCTTCCTGCCCAGTCGTACCCAACCTAAAAAAAAAAATTTAAAAGATATTTGAAAAATAGTTTTAAATTAAGTTTATTGGAAAAGAGAAACAAGTATTCAACATTATTTTAATATGTTAGTATAGGTAGGGGCGTGTGCTACACCCAACGGGCCTTGTGCAACACCCAGCTTCCTCTACTTCCACGACCTCGACCACCTCCCCTTCTGCTGCGGCTCCCAGCACCCTTGTTAGGAGGGTGATGGGGCCATTTTAAAGAATTATTGTCCCTTCCTCCTAACCGGACCCATCGTTTAAATGAGCTACTGCTGGCGGGTCCAGGATGCTGGGACCTATATAATAGGTAGTCTTGATAGATTAGTACTGAATGGTATTATGTAAAATTTAATATAAAACAATTAATTGCAAAAGTGATAGGTTGAATAAATAACATGAACAACGTATTAATCACTGATAGCGTAAAAAATGTTCATGAGAGTAATAATTTTATTTTACTGTACTTTGAGGGATAACACAATACTAATGCATTAAATAGTGTATATAAATATAAACATAAATTCAATAATCATTTAGAAACATTTTTGAATCATAAATTTACCAGCAGAAGGTTGAACACATGGAACTAAAGGTAAAAAAAGTTTCTATAAAACTTTGCAATTGTTAAGAAAGGTGTGTAAATATTTGCAAATAATAGTTTTTAAACTTACTAGTTGTAGTAGGTGCTGAAGATGTAACTAAATGTTATCAAAGTTGTAAATAAAAAAAAAAACTGAAATTGCCAAGGTATGCATAAACATTTTGAAAAGTAAAAATTAGTAAACATACCTCTTATAGCAGATGTAGAAGGAACTAAGGTTAAGAATTATTTAATAAAAAATTTATATTGCAGTCATCAAAAATATATAGGGTGAAGTAGGGTAATTTCGGCAGGGAGATAATTTCGGCACCACTTCAAAAAACACCTAAAAATATTTATTTAATGAAATATCAAAACTATAATTGAGTATTATAGAAAGATAAACAGTTTTTCTAAAAATATTGGTTTAAACTTCTATTTTTACATTATAGGTACGTTATTTTATGATTATTAGCTTTTTCTTAACATTTTTTCCTTTTTGAAAATAGAGGATATTAAAAATTACACATATTAAAAAGTAATAATTGTTAAATTTACCATTTTTTGAAAACGAAGATGTAACTTAAATTCAAAATTTGTAATAAAAAAAAAATATTGCAAATAAGGATTTTTAAATCGGTAATCTTTAAAATTTATTTACAGATTAAAAAGTACTAGCTAATTCTATAATCATTAGCATATACAAACTGATAAAATCTTACCAGTGATGGGCTGTGTAGATTCGACTAAAAATAGCAAAAAATTTGTCCACAAAATAATTTGAAATTGTCGACAGTAAGTTACAAATGTTACAATCATTAAAGCTGTTCTACTTAAGATGCAACAACTATACTAACAAAATGAAAATAAACAACTAAAATATAACTATTAAAATATAAAGATAATATATTTATAAGCAACAAGTTAACATTAGGAATGGTTATAAACTTATGTAAACAATAAACATATAAAAAGATGATATACAATAAGTAAAAAAATTAACTCTAGTTTTTTTTAAGTGTTTCTATAGATAGGAAGATATTATAAATGTTTATTAATATTTACTTATTGTATACTTTTTTTCTTTGTGATTGTTAAATTTAAACTTTATGTGATTTATACTTACGATATCTCAAAAAATCTAAAAAAAACCGGGTAGGATCTAAACAAGAAATAAATATTACACATGCTTGTATAATGGCTTAAACACTAATCCACAGATAAAGAAGTATATAATCCAAATATGATAAAAGACAATAATAATGATTTCTTTTGTTATATTTCAAAAACAATAAGTAGCTTTTTGTTAAGATTAAACTAATGAAGTATGTAATATAATTGTTTATATTTGATGTTTTAATAAATTGTCAACTGAATCTAACAATTGACAATCAGTTTTAATAGGCTATTATAAATCACATATAAATAAGTAAATTACATACTGCGTTAGTGTAATCCTAACAAAAAAACTTTTTAGTGTTTTAAAAAATTAAAACTGTGACTATTGAATTATTCAATGAATACCAACAGTTTTAATCTGAAACATTAATCTTTTTTAATATGTTACATAAAAAACAATGAAGGTTTTACATTAATCATTATTTTTTGGAGTTAAAAATAGTTATTAATACTATTATTAAGAATAAGAAAAATTGAACTTACTATCTGTTAGGGCATCTAGCACAGTTTTGCTTATATTTGCCATATTTATTTAAATCTAATAATATAAATCACATTAGTTAAAAATAAGATTATTAGTTGAAACGCCCCCTTATCCGGATTTCGGCGCCGACCGGATTTCGCTCACCAAAAAAAAAAAAAAAAAAAAAAAAACCGAAATTAGGTACCTAAAGTCCAACACTAATTAGACTAATTGCTTATAATTATTTTTCGTTGAAATTTGGCATGTTCATAGAAAATGCATGAAGCAAACTATTTTAATAATAAAAAAAGCAGACTCTATATTTCTTCGAATACAAATCCATGTGACAACATCAGCCAAATTTTCATGCAAAATTCTCAGCAAAATACTCCATAAAAAGGTATGGTAGCGATACACAATAGTTACATAAAAATCAAGCCTAACCTTTCTTTTTTCAACAGTCGTCAAGGTTAAAAAAAATATTCCATAATAAAGTTTAGTAACCATACATAGAAGTATTTCAAAAATCAAGATTAACTTTTCTTCTTTCCAGAAGTATCTATGTCTATATATGTTTCTAAAAAGAAACTACTTAAAACTACGTCTGCCTCACGCTGCATAAAAAAGAGTGAAAAAAAAGAGAACCAAAATTTTAGCATAAAAATCGGTTCCGTTAATCGCGATTTCCACGTACCTACCCATATGAAACATTATTTATTTAACAAAAGAATTAATTGCAATAATTTATTTAGAAATTATTTAAAAAACATAAACTTCCTTTTATAAATATCAATTTTTAAAATTTATCTAGAAATTTATATGTACGCAATATAGAATCACCTGAATGTAATTTTTTAAACAATAAAGTTTTAAGATATATTTGTATGAAAAGTGAAAACAACTTTCAAGATGGATGTCAGGCCTTGTTTTAAAGCGATTTACGTACGCCTTAAGTGATTTTTACGTAAGCGTAGAGCTGTTTTGGTTAAGCTACTTTTTATCATTTTTTAACTTTTAAGTTAGCGGCAACATAAAAAAAGTAATTAATTTTAAAAAAAATCACATTAACTTTTAAATAACGATATGTAAAGATCACTGATCTCAAAATAATAACTGGATAGCGCATTCGAAAAAATTTTTTAAGTTAGTTTTGGCCTACTAAGATGGCGGCGTAGTTTGCCAACGGTTATAGAAGTACCGTTTAAAAAATCAAAAAACCTTAAGCGTAATCGATAAAGATAAAATTTTAAACACAAATAAGGTTTTTTTTTTTAAAAAAAACAATTTTTAAAAATAAAAGTAGGTATATATATAATATATATATATATATATATATATATATATATATATATATATATATATATATATATATATATATATATATATATATATATATATATATATATATATATATATAATATATATATATAAAATATATTTATACATATTCATCAAAAATATATATACATTGCTTAATATAAATATTATTTATCCTAATATATATATAATATATATATATATATAGGTACGCGCATATCGTGATTTACGGAACCGATTTTTTTGCTAAAATTTTGTTACTCGTTTTTTTCACTTCTTTTTAGGCAGCGTGGGGTAAACGTAATTTTGTGGTGTTTCTTTTTAGAAACATATATACACATAGATACTTTTTGGAAAGAAGAGAAGCTAATCTTTACTTTTTTAAAACTTTTATGTATGGTTACTAGACTTTTTAATAGATTATTTTGCTCCTGAATATTTGGTTGATGTTTTCACATGAATTTGCAGTCGAAGGCATGTCGTGTCCGCTTTTTTTGTTATTCAGGCAATTTTTTACATGCATTTTCTATTTATGTGCCAAATTTCAACGAAAAATAATTGGGAGCAGATATGTTACAAGGTGCTTTATTAAATATACTGCTTTTTTTAGGTAGGGTTAGACAAACGTTTTTTGTGGTGTTTCTTTTTAGAAACATATATAAATAAAAGTTATATTTGGAAAGAAAAAAGGTTAGGCTTGATTTTTATAGTACTTTTATGTATAATCACTAAACTTTTTTATGGTTAGTTTTGCTGAAAACTTTCAAGAAAATTTCGTTGATGTTCTCACATTAATTTGTTGTCGAAGGAATGTCGTGTCCGCTTTTTTTGTTATTCAGGCAATTTTTTACATGCATTTTCTTTGCACATGCCAAATTTCAGCAAAAAATAATTGGGAGCAGATAGTTTAAGAAGTGTAGGACTTTCGGTACCTAAATTCGGTTTTTTTTGTTTTTGTTTTATCAGTAAGAGAAATACGGGGGAGGATAGGGGGGAAGCGGATTGTAAACAAAAAATTACTACAACATTGTATTATTTTAATTCCTAATATTAGATTAAAATTCAAATAAAAATGGTAAAGTTATGGAAAAGAAAACTTTAAAAAGTAAGTTAATATGTTTTTCATGATAATAATAACTTTTTTAAAAAACAAAACAATGATAAATTTAAAAACCTTAATCTTTGTTTACATGGCATGTAAACAAAGATTAAGGTTTTTTAAACTATATATACCAATGATGGTAATATATACCAATGATGGTATATTAAAAAAGATTAGGATTTAAGATTAAACTGTTACTTTGGAATATTTTATTAACTATTAGTATCAGATACCAATGTTGTTAATACACCATATATATAAAAATATACAAACAACATTATTATACTTTAAAGTAAAACATTATTGGCTTAAGCCAATAACGTTTTTGACAAAATATTTTTATAATAATAAGCTTATTTTTGTAAAAATATCAAGATACTTTTACAATAATAAGTTTATTCTTATATCTTGTTAGTGTCTTTCTAATATACAGTAATATAATTTTAAAATACAGTAATATTATTTGTTTTTAATTTTTTTTTTCATACCTTTTTCTTGTTAGTGAAGTTGTTATACGTAAAGCAGAACTGATTTAATAACTTATTTTTATTGACTGTTGACAATTTCAAGATCTTTTTTTTTTTGATTATACAATTTTTTTGTTATCATTATTCCAATATGCACAGACTACAGCTGGTAAGTTATTATAGCATAACTTTTATTAACCATTAAAGAAATATAAATAAATATATGTATTTCCTACTTATTTAATTATTACTTGTTGTGTATGGATTTCCCATTTGCTGCAATTTTTTAATTTTAGTATCTATCTTTTGTGTTACACTTGGTAAGTTAAACAACTTTTTAATGTGAAATTAAAAAGTTGTTTAACTTCATTTCCTTTACAATATGTTTAACTTTATTTCCTTAGTCATGTGCTGCAACTAGTAATTTAAAAAACTATTACATTTTATGTGTATGCATTTCTCGTTATTTAAAATATTGATTTTTTGTTACAACATTGTAGTTTTAGTATCTACCTTTTGTGCTACACCTAAACAACTCTTTTTAATGTGCACAAATTTCTCATTGATTGCAATATTGATTTTTATAATATATTTTTTACCTTTAGTTCTTTATACGTGTGGCTACGCCTGGTAAGTTTCAAAACCTTTTTTCTTTTAACATGTGTATGCATTTCTTATCAATTGCATATTCTTTTTTGCAATTGCATTTCTTATCAACTGGTTTTTAATTAAAACCATTTTTATATAAAAATTATTACTTTTTAGACTATGAATGCATTTATTACCATTTGCAATTTGTATTTTTTATTAAAACAAATTTTACTTTTAGTTCCATCTGTACCACCTTTAAACGGTAAATTTATAAATCTAGAATGTCTCTGATTTTTTATTGAGTTCCTCTTATTCCTATTTATATCATCTATTTAATACTTTTGTGTTTTGTTATCTCTCCAAGTGCTATAAAAGGAGAATCAGAAGCTTATACATGTTTGAGTTTTTATTCTGATTAACTTTTATTAAAAATTTCATTGATTCATTAATCATTCTTTATATATATTCAGTCAAACTGTCTTGGTAAGTATTTATTTTAATTTTTTTAATTTTTAATTACATGAATTACAAATACATTAATATTTTATTTGTTTTTAGAGCTTACATATGAAGCTTATAGGTCATTTCGATCTTAAAACTAAAATCATTTACTAAAAGCCAAGACATAGAGTAATTACTATGTTTTAAAACATTTTATTATTATTTTTTTTTATTAGGTTGGTGGGTTAAATATGATCATTTAAATGAGAAAATGTATACTAGTGCAACTTGTAATCTGGTAAAACAATTATGTATTGTGCTTTCTCTTTTTTAATAATTGCATGTGAAAATGTTGAAAATGTCTTTTCTATGTGTTTTCTTTTTTATGTTGGTTGAGGGGAAGGGGGAAAACTATCCCTCTCCTCAAATTATGTTTTATAGTAAAAAAAATATTGCTTTATGTAATACAACAATATTTTCAATACCAATGTATGTTGTATAGTTATAAAAGATTATTTTTTGTCACGTGGGGGGAAGGGGTGCATCATACTTCCTTCATTTCAAGTCAATGTGTGCATCAATAATATATGTTGAATAGTAATAAAAGATTTTTTTTAATTTTTAACAATGCATTTAATTATTGTAATAAAGAAAAAATTATTTTTATTTTTTATGAGTCAGGGGGGGGGGCGGTGCGACATACACCCTCCCCTAAAGTTAGTGTTGTATATCACTAATGTATGTTTTATAGTAAAAAAAAATATTTTTACTTTTTAACAAAATATTAAATTACTGTAAAAAAGATTAAATTATTTATTAGAAAGTATGATTATTGTATTTAGGGTGTTATAACATTACAACCACATCTATGGTCAACTCTAAGATCACCTTATTTTGTTTGGCAGTGTTTTGGAATCAAGTTATGGCAATATTTTGTGTATAAAATATAACAATTACATTTAAAAAGTGCTTATTTCTGACAAAAACTTGTATTTTCTTAAGGGTTAGATGGTGTTTCATTACCCCCTCTGGCTCCCAAGTTACACCCTACATCCAGGCACCAAAAAGAACTTGTAGCCCATTAGTGCACCTATCTTGTGATACCAAGATATAGGTATTTGGATAAAAATTGACAAAGTTATAACAATTTAAGTGAAAAAAATAATTATTTTGACCACAGTTTCTTCAACAATTCCATATATCTAAAATTTGTTACTAAAAATGTTATAACTTTTTTTAGAATTGTTCGTTTTTTCACCTTTAAAATACTGTATTAAAGGCCTTTTTAATGATGTATAACATTCTACTATATGATCAATATAAAAATTTCAGTGCACGTACCTAATATATATTAGGAAAAATAATATTTATATTATGCAATATAAATATGTATAAATTTATTTTATAAATATGTATAAATTAATTTTATTATAAGATAAATAAAATCCTTCAAAAAAATTTAATAACAAATTTATGTACCTTTTAGTTCTTAATTATCTTGTGCTGTGTGCTAGAAGGTTAATAACACAACTGCATGATAGGCAGCTTAGTATCTGTTTAATATGAATCAGTCTTTAAAAAAATTGTTTTAAACAGATACTTGTAATGTATATATGCTGCATGAACTATTAGCTGAGCTCTGTGAGTACACACAACTCAGAGGTTCCTTCTAGAGTTTGTTATCATTAATTATTTTAGTTTAATTTTAATAGATTTTTCTTTTAATACAAATAAATATACTAACTATATACACACACATAAATATACTCACCTAGTACATTTAAGTGAGTATATATATATATATATATATATATATATATATATATATATATATATATATATATATATATATATATATATATATATATATATATATATATATATATATATATATATATATATATATAAATATATATATATATATATACATATATATATATATATATATATATATATATATATATATATATATATATATATATATATATATATATATATATATATATATATATATATATATATATATATATGTTTTTTGGATATACCATCAAGGTTGTTAATGAACAGAGCTATAATATAGAAAATAATAAAACTATGTGTTGCAATCACCAGGTGAAATACTTTTCATTTTTATTTCACCTGATGATTGCATCAGCATGAAACTTAATGTTGTAATGTTGTAAAATTTGCATGAAATTCGTTTTATTTTCTACTATATATATATATATATATATATATATATATATATATATATATATATATATATATATATATATATATATATATATATATATATATATATATATATATATATATATATATATATATATATGTATATATATATATATATATATATATATACATATAAATGTTTGTATGTATATTATATATATGCATATATAACTCCTAATAAGTCGTAACCTTTAAGTGTCCGAGGAAATACTGGAAGTTCAATTTTTTAAAGGTTTGAGTTATCAGGAGTTTACTGTGTATATATCGATTACATAGTGCACAGATGTGGTAAGTGCTAGATTAAAACTGTAGAAACTGTCATTTGTGTGCGTAATTATAATAAGAAGAGTTTTTGTATTTACCACATATTGTCAATTATTAGACTCTTTATCGTTTATCCTACACATACCATTTTGATTCACAATAAACTATAAATAAAAACAGGTTTTTCTGCGTACTTATCTCAATTTGACTGAAATTTGTACTTACCATATCTGTGCACTAAAATGGTATACTAAAAACAAATGTTTTCATTGATTTTTGAATAAGACAAATTTAATCAACTGCTTCCTAAACTTTTTTCCAGTCAATTTGTTAGTTACTTCTTTGCATTGGTGATGAAAGTGTATTTTTCAGTAATTTTTTGAAACAACTTTAATCAGTGAGAATAAATGCTTATCAGTTAAAGACGAATCTAGCATATGATGAGTTAGCTCTGTGAATACTTTTGATATATCAACTGATCTCAAAACAACACTTGCGTTTGCATTTTTAATTCCTATATCATTAGGGAGGGTAATCTTTGTTGATGTAAGAAACCTTTGGAAACATCTTTCTGTTCCTTCGCATACCAAAACAACACTTTTGCTTGGTTTAACTAAACCTCCTCTAGAGAATTTATTCTCAATAAAATGTAACATACATATGTTACATCTTTACATACTATGTATGTGTTAAACTGTCAATAATTATCCTTCAAACTTTGAGGAATAATTATTCACAGTTGAGTTTGACAAGAGTTAGACTTTAAATCTAAGTCATTGAGAGATAATTTTTTACTTTAGAATATAAATATTGTTTTATATTTTCACTGAATATTGAGTCCAGAAAGTTAATGCATTAAATAATAAAATGACTTTTATAATCCTAGAAGGAACCTCTGAGTTGTGTGTACTCACAGTCTCAGCTAATAGTTCATACAGCATTTGTACAATAATGTTTCTACCTACAAAACTCATGATTTTAAAAGATAATTTTTTACTTTGGAATATAAATATTGTTTTATATTTTCACTGAATATTGAGTCCAGAAAGTTAATGCATTAAATAATAAAATGACTTTTATAATCCTAGAAGGAACCTCTGAGTTGTGTGTACTCACAGTTCTCAGCTAATAGTTCATACAGCATTGGTACAATAATGTTTCTACCTTCAAAACTCATGATTTTAAAATTCTTTAAAGATTGTAGGTAGACATCGTTGCTGCTTACCATACAGTTGTGTTATTAACCTTCTAGCATACAGCATTGGGTAATTAAGAACTAAAAGGTACATAAATTATAAACCTCATTTAAAAAGTGTATACTAGCTGAATATTTTAATAATCAAATAAATTTATTTCGCCATCTTATTTTCCTTAAAAATAGTTTACTTTTCTTATTCGGTCAGAATTTTTATACGATTCAAACCCCTAACAGTTCTAACCGACGCCATCTTGGTAAAAAGGAAAGATCGCGACGAAAAGTTACAACAATTATTTTTAAAGTAAATTCTTTTTTTTAATAAATATCTTTACACACTGATCTCAAAATAATAACTGGATAGCGTATTCTATTGTTTTTCGTAAAAACTTTTTTTACGAAAAACAATAGAATACGCTATCCAGTTATTATTTTGAGATCAGTGTGTAAAGATATTTATTAAAAAAAAGAATTTACTTTAAAAATAATTGTTGTAACTTTTCGTCGCGATCTTTCCTTTTTATAGCAATTAATTTGTCGCTAAACTTTTTATCCAAATATTTAGCAACATGAAAAATTGTTTGTCAATCCTTTACAAATTTACTAAAAATTTTTTGCAATGTTTTTAATAAAAAGTAGTAATTTTTTAAAGTTTTCAGTAAAAATCTTTAAAAAAATCTATATTCCATATTTATTAATACAGAATATAAATGTTTTTTGTAATATAGATTTTTTAAGAATTTTTTACTGAATTTATAATAAAAAACATTGTAAAAAAATTTGTAATTAAGAATTGACATTTTTTTGAATATCTCAAAAAATGTCATAATATTTTTGTTATCATGATAACAAAAATATCAAGACATTTTTTCGAGATATTCAAAAAAATGTCTTTGCTTTTCTTATTAGTTAAAGGTATATAGATACCTTTACCTTTAAGTTATGCGGGGGGAGGGGGGAGGCACAGAAAAAAAAAATTACCTGTTACTCGCAATATTTGAATGAAGACAATTTGTTAAATTTCTTCTGCGTGCGATTCAATAAGTTTTTTTTTTTCATTAATCAAGTTATATTATAAGGTAGAGAAATCATGAGTAGACTACAACATCCGCTGATGACACTAATATTACGTTGAATATATTTATATAACGGAGGTTTCATTATGCACGCGCACATTACAGGTTCCGTTAAATAAATACTAAGGCACGTTTTAGTTTCCATTTTTTATTAATGAATATGTATTTTTCTTTATAAAACAAAACAAACTAGTATATAAAAACCTTGTATATTTCTATTATCTCTAAATTGTTTAAAGTTCGAATATGGATTGTATTTTGAAGGACAAAAGATTTACTTTAAAAACTTTTAAATCTTGGGACTTTGCCGATGTTTTGCCGATGCGATGATCACAGAAAAAGAGAAGACTTACGTTATTAAAATCAAATGTAAGTCATGTGATCTTCATCAAAATAAAATATTATCCAAAAACAATGGTGCAGTAAGGGCAACTGCCCAACGGTTTATAAATAACACAAGTCATGTTAAAATATTTTAACATGTTACTATATTTTAATTAAGTTGATATATAATTAAAAATAAAAATATAGTTCAATAAATAAATTAAATTTGTTCTTAACAAAGATTACCTCATATTTATTCTTTTTTTATTTTATTTAGTTAAATTGCTTACAAACGAAAAAAAAAGAGTTTTGTAATTATACGTAGAATGAAAATACTTTTGAGTTTGTTTATAAGTTAAGGAACTTAATTTTTAATAAACAAATTTTTACGAACGTTTAATTATAAACAGATACGATTCAAATTATTAAATATACTTAAATTATTTCAGTTGAGTATTTTTTTAAGTTTGCACGATTAAAGTTTTGCGTAGAAGTATTTGTTTTTTTGTTTTAAGAATAATTAACAGAGTTTGCATAATTAAGACATTTATATTTAATTTAATTTTTTTTTTTTAGTTTCCTCAAATTTAAAAAAAAAAGATTTAATCGTTAAAAGCGAGTTTTCTCTATAGCTCTGTTTCTTTGTGATTTGTTTAAAAAGTAAAATATTTTTACAATAACATTAAAAACTTATGAATTAAATTTCTGGCGAACGCATTCTAAACTAAGTATCAAAAATATGCTCAAAGCAGACAAAACTTTTTTATATTTTTATAAAACGCAGGTTGAAACGCTAACCAAGATAAATTTAAAAAATATTTAAACAATTAACATGGGTTTGTATTTATCAATGTTAATTTTTTTTGTTTACTCTAGAAATTTTTAAAAATAAAAAAAATCATTATTATTTTTTATTCAATAACAATTATTCAAAAACAAATTTCAGAAATAATATATATATATATATATATATATATATATATATATATATATATATATATATATATATATTACTAAATAATATTGAACGAAAATTAATAATAAAATAACAATTGAAAACATTGCAAAATTTTCGTAATAAATTTACATTTAAACGTTTATAGTTATTTCAAATAACTATAAAAAAAATAACTTATTTGAGTTAATTGTTAAATTGAACTAGTTTGCGGTTATCTATTTATTGCGGTAGTTAAAACACTTAACGTCTATAAAAAAAAATAAAGATAATTTTATGACGTCAAAATCGCGTTAAGCTAATGCATTAAGCACTTTTTTTATTTAAAACAAGGCCTGGATGTAAAAATCTGCGCAGTAAACGCAAATCCTTTTGTTTATATCGATTTTACTACTGATGGTCCAGTATTGGCCTAATGTCTGTTGTTCTGCTTCGGCAAATCTTCGTTGGACCATTAATGCCTTTTTTTCGGCTACCCAGCTCGGCAATGGCTCTGTTACGGCTTCCCAGAACTGGCTATACAAGAGCGAAACTTTATCGGGCCCCTAAAGAATTCGCTGGCATAGGCTAGCCATTATCGGACCAGTATATACTTGCTGTCTGGGTATTATCATACCCAGTATTTATTTAATTATTATTTCGTTTTAATGACTTAAAAGCAAGCTCAAATTCATTAAAAGTTAGCTCAGTAAAATTTAGATTAGAGCTTATGCTTCGAACTCATCAACAAATTTATCTTTAATGAATAAAATACTATCGCTTAATTTGTCCCGTTAGTGGAGAAAAGCTTGTTAAATTCAAATGCAATATCATTTGAGTCATTTATTAATTTGTTCTCAATATGTATAAAATTTGGGAGTAAATTTTTATTTGGTTTAAGTTTTCCAGACACCTCCTTCATTATTTGCCAGACGCGTTTTGAGTTGTGCTTTATTTATTACGCAAGTTTGAATAGTAGTTTTGATTTTTTTGCATTTTTGCAAAGCTTTTCAAATAAGTTTTTTTTTTAATTTTATAATTTTGTTTATATTTTTCTGATTTTTATTTTAGATATTTAATGTATAGGTTCTGCTTAATTTTTGACGATTTTCTGAGACCTTTAGTAATCCAAGGAGGTGACATTTCTTTATCGTTTAGAACTATTTAAACTAAAGGTAAAAATGAAATTATACACTTGGCAAAAAGTTTAGAAAAAATTTGTCTTATGTTGATATTATTATTAAAGTTAATATAACCCCAATCTATAAGTGATAATTGTTCTCTGAAAGAATTTGAATGTTTCTATAAAATTTAAATTTAAATGAAAGAATTTAAATGTGTCTATAAATTGTTTTTCAAACGAAAAAGGATTGGATATTTAGGTAACATATTTTTCTTTATAAAAAAATTAATGCTATTATTTTAGTACCAAAATTTCGCGCCACAGATTTATTCACGCGTGATGATATTATTTTAACAAAGCAAAAAATTTAACAGCGTTTTAATTAGACGATAGCCGCTAATTACTGCATATAGATTTACGCTAATTGTACAAATTCTTGTTATCACCACATAAAGTCGATTCAAAAAATACAAAGCAACTTCATCTTCACTACTTACATCTAAGAAATATTTAAGTATGCTCAAATAACCTAGGTGCTGTTATTACCCTAATCTACCCTATATGTAATTAAAACAGCTCTTTGTTAAAAAAAAACAAAAAGCAATCAGTAGTAACAATTAGAAAAATAATCAATAATGAAAAATTAAAAAATTAATCAAGTAAAATAAACTTTTTTATTCTTGAGATGATGTTGAGTCGTTTAGACGTACCAGAGGTTGAGTTGAGTTTTCAGTTGTGCGGCATTTTTTGGTGCAATAAAACTCAGCGCCTTTTACGCATCGCTTTGGTATGCGTTTTTAACATAGCCAAACCTTGCGATTTGAATTTTCACACTGGTACCATTCCATATATTGACTTGCTGAAACTTCGTCTAAAATATTTTGGCATTTTTTACACTTAAATTGGTTTGCATTTGTTAAAATAGATTAATTGGGCTATTTGCAATTGTTTTTCAACCTCTTTTTGAATTTCCTTTTAAATAGCCGGTGTTATCATAGATTCTGATTCTTTATTATAGATGGTACTATCATAGATTCTGGTTGTTAAGATGATGCAGACTCAGGTTCAGATGACGGTGTTTCAAACGTATTAGAAATTTGCAACTTTGACTCACTGATTTTATTGATGTCGAGTGGAAACAAGTCAGTATTCTGAAGCCCAGTAACTATTTGGACACGTGTAAAAACTTCAAGAGAGCTGAAAAGTTTTATTTGCAGGTGACTAAAACATTCTTTTGATAAGTATCTGAACTTTGTCTCTGCATTAAAGTGTTGCACCAAACTCTTTTGACATAGCAATAAACACCGGCATCTAGTGGCTGCAGAATATGTGATGAGTAAGCTGGTAGGCAAATTAACAAGATATTGTTTTCGATGCAAAAAAGTACGACCCGATAAGTGACATGTGTCACATCTCCATCTACGACTAAAATATGAATACCTAAAATTAAATTAAAACTATAATACCTAAAATTAAATTAAAACTATTGGGTAGATTAGAGTAATATGAGTATCATAAGCGAAAATTGGAATATTTTCAAAAATAAATATGCTGGATCCAAAATTTTTGCAAATAAACAATTTTTATGGATCCCTACTTATAATCCATTTAGATATTTGGGCACCTGACATTTTTTCTTAAAAACACAGAGGTTTTTAAAAAGTAGCAAAAGTGCTCATATTACCCAGACCCCTTGCTAATATGAGCACTTTAAATTAGCTCAAAAAAATAACATTAATTAAGTAAAAAAAGACCAACCTGACTAATAGAACTAATTTTTGGAATATAAGGATTCGTGATTAACAAAACTTATCATTTAAAGATCAAATTTTAAGCTACATTTTGTTGAAACAATGCTACTATTTTTTCCACAAAAAAAAGAAAAAAAAAAAAAAATTAATACGTTATTTTTTCAATTTTGTTAACTCAAACCTTTGAACAATGAAAATTCAAATTTTTTAAATTTAAGTTACAGAAAAAAATTTAGTATTGTTAAAATATTAAAATTTTTTACTATATTTAAGAAGCAATTAAAAACCACTTCTATTTTAGGACTTTAAACTAAGTAATATCAATGAAAAACACTAGGTAATTTGAGCATGCTCATATTACACAAAAATATCATCTTTAAATAAAGTCAAAAATAAATGTTTCTATGCATTATTTTTCAAATAAAAATGAATTGGATTTTTAGCTAATATATTTTTCTTTATGAAAAAATTAATTTTATTATTTTAGCACCAAAACTTCGCGCCACAGTATTATTCACACGTGATGATATTATTTTAACAAAGCAAAAAATTTAAAAGCGTTTTAATTAGATGATATCCGCTAATTACTGCGTATAAATTTACGCTAATTGCACTGATTCCTGTTATCACCACATAAAGTCGATTCGAAAAACACAAAGCAACTTTAACTTCACTGCTTACATCTAAAAAATCTTTAAGTATGCTCATATTACTAAGGTGCTCATATTACCCTAATCTACCCTAATTAGATTGATGTAATCTTTTGTGAATGTAAAATTAGATAAATATAATTAGATAACTAAAATTAGATTGAACTGATTCGCTATATACATTCGGATCTCCATACGGATGAATGGAGATCCGAATGTATATAGCGCATATGGCATTATCTGGACTATTTAAATATCAATCTCTGTACAGGTTTTTTTTTATTTAAAAATAATGTTTGGAGCAAGGCAATTACCAGTAGCATTAATGCAATTTCTAACTGTATAATGGATTTTTTCATTGTTGCAAACCAACTTCAATGGTCGTTTCGCACCACGCCGGCAAACTATATTTTGCTTACCTTGATCGCCAGAGAAGCCAATTTCATCAAAATTCCACAAATGACATAAAGTTTTTTTATTGATATCTGCAACGTTGAATTCTCTTTACAGTGTGTTTAAATACTTTGCTACTATTTCTTGCGTACAAGTAGCGGCTCTGAGTGATGAAATTTTACCTATGGCTTTCATGCTCAACCTATGACTCCACTGGTTTATGAAAAGACTATACCAATCTTTTCCTAATGTACCATTAGGAAACAAATGAGATTGACCTTGGTGTTGCAAATAGTCGGTAACTAGTGTGATGACGTTATTGTAGGTTCTACAAATGCCCCAATCGGATAATTTGATGAGTTTATCTACCAAAACTGATTCAAGTTATTTTGACAATCTCGTGCTTGAACCACTGCCAATAGTTTTACTTATGCGGTGGACACGCCTGTAAAGAGTTGCTATTGGTATGCTGAATGATTTAGCAGATTTGTTAAGTGAAAATTAACCGCTTTGTACTTTAAAAACTATATACCGAAGAGCAAGTTGCAAGCGCAACTTGCTCTTCGGTATATAGTTTTTTTCTTTTCTTTGCATGCAGCTTCTATCGAGGCATGTTTTATATTAAAATAGATTTAACAATAATACATATGAAATTTATGCACAAAATTTATAAAGATAGCTTGGTCACTTAAAACTTAATTGATAAAAACGGCATTTAACAAGAAAGTAACTTGCGTATTTTATTCATTCATTAGAATCATTTAATAAAAGCAGTCAATAAAAGCCGTTCATTTAAATTCAGAAAATTTTCATTGAAAATTTTTTTTCAATACAAAAAATTTATAGTTGGAGATTTATTGGTCACTTAAGATTTAATAAAAAAAAGCCGCATTAAAGAAGTAAGCTGGTAAATGTAGGAAGTAAAATTGCTTCACTTATTATTAGCGTATTTTATTCAACCCCACAACCCTCCTTTTCCGTTTTTTACTCATAACTTATTTTCCTTAATAGCAAATTTAATTTTGAAAATAGATTCTCGCTCAGCGTAAAAAGAAGTACCAGAAAACTTTTTAAGTTCAGTGATATCAAATTTAACTTCCGACATTTTTAAGTTCATTTTTCAAAATAATAAAAAAATCTAATTACGCATACAAAAACTAAAAAATTTATTACAAACTTTTTTCCATCAAAAAAAAAAATTGATATTATTGATATCAGAAAAGTATTCTCTACAACGTTGTTTAAAAATATTTGCAAAAAGATTATCCAATAATTAATTAAGAGCAAAAGGATAAACGATGTCTTAACTATTTCACACTTCCTGCTACAGTCA
This sequence comes from Hydra vulgaris, assembly GCF_022113875.1. Classification (NCBI taxonomy): domain Eukaryota; kingdom Metazoa; phylum Cnidaria; class Hydrozoa; order Anthoathecata; family Hydridae; genus Hydra; species Hydra vulgaris. Next base: position 21,346,353 of record NC_061161.1, read on the forward strand.
TTACGGGTAACTTTGAACGGTTTGCGCTAAGTTTAACTCTACAAAAATTGTTTTACTAACTAGATAACAAATATTTTTACATAAAGGGTGTTCTGATGATCTCTTTTTTCTAGTTTGTTATCATTTTTTTAAATTTGCTAGATATTATGTAAAAAAACAATGTTCAAGTAGGCGTTCAAAGTTACCCTCGCATTTCGGGTAACTTTGAACACTATTAAACTGAATGTCAATTTTAATCTTTTAAATCTAAAAAGTTGTTTAAATTTCTTTGTATTAGTTGAAATTAATTTTTTTAAAAATCTAGTTAAACTATTTCGAGAATAAACAAACAAGTTTTTCAATAAAATATTTCTAGAATAAACAAACAAGTTTTTCAATAAAATATTTCTAGAATAAACAAACAAGTTTTTCAATAAAATATTTACAAAATAATTTTTATAGTTATAAAAGAAAAAATAATTAAGACATTATTTTTATATAATTCTCCACAAATAAACACCATTGACTATAAAACTAAATATTACAGTGTTTCATTCTTTTAGTCTTGAGTTACAACTAACTCTTTTACAAAATAATCATGATCAAGGAAAACATGTACATAGTGATTGTTTATTTGCTCCAATGAAAAAACTGCATCATTTTGAAATACAGGTAAAACTTGTTCATTGTCTTCAATAACTTGATTAACATTTACGATGCTTGAACTTTGTAAAATATTAAGTTTTTTGTTTATTTTCATAACCATATTATTTGATCCAAGTGGTCTTCCTCTTTTCTTTGCTCGAATTTTATCTTGAATTTTTTTTTTATTGTCTCTTTCCTTATAGTATGCTTCTTTTTTTTTTATTGTCTCTTTCCTTATAGTATGCTTTTTTTTTTTTTATTGTCTCTTTCCTTATAGTATATTTGGAACAAAGTGATTTAACAGCCACTCTTCAAATATTTGAATTTCTGCCACTGCAAGAAATGGCCATTCTTGATCCTTCTGGTGCATTGAAAAGCCAGTCAGACCAACTGTGTTTTCCTTTAAAAATGAAAAATGGTAGAATTAGTTTTCCTGAGGCATTTCCACAAAAACCAACAGTGTAACAAGTTTTTGTTGTGTTTCTTATAAGTTCTGGATGGCGAGAGGATCGACGAAAAATAAGTTTTTTTTTTCCAGGGTCATCATAAAACCCTGTTTCATCCATATTGTAAATGTTACTCCATTTAATTCCTTCTCTAGATTTTGAAAAAATAGTTTTATTTGACAATAATTAATCTGTGTACGTTTCCTTGAAATACAATGAAATTTTTTCTTTTAATGATGGATGCCTGTCAAGATAAAGTTTACACCACTTCCAACCTGGTCGGTTATCTTTAAACTATTGTATATTTTTTCCACTATAATCCAGATAAATTTTGACAATACTTTTAAAATTATTAATTCCAATTGGTATACCTTTGTCACTTAAATAAAGTAAGTGGTTTTCAAAACAAAGTTCCTCATTAATGCTAAGGGCAATAGGGCGCCCTACTGATTTACAGTGTTTACTTTTTAGCTTATAAAATAATGTTGCTTTAGTACTTTATAAATTTTAGAAGCTTCACGAATCGACATTTTTTCTAATTTAATTTTGGCTAAAGCCTCTTGAAGTGTAAAATTGGTGTAATTAGATTTAGTGCCATATTTTCTTGTGCCAGGATGAGTTGTCGAACATTTTCTTGGCATTTTATGAATGCTAAAAATGTAAAGATGATTTATTTTATTAATGAAAATTATTTAATTAATCGCATATTTGCTATTAATAAAATATATTATTAAATCTATCAAGATTTAATAATATATTTTATTAAATCTTGATAGATTTAATAAAATATATTATTAAATCTATCAAGCCATAAATTATCAAAAAATAATATATTAGTAATAGATATTATAATTTTTGATATTTATAATATCATATATCATTATAAAATAAAAATACTATAATAAAAAGATGCCTATTATTTATTATGTATTATTGCAATGTTACTTAGACAGCAAAAAAAGCATTTTTGGAAAATATTGATTGTCTAAAGTTACCCTGAATTTGGTTATATTTTATCTAGGTGGAAATAAATATCCTTTTTGTAGCAAAAAACATGTTAAATCCTATTATTTTGAGTTTGTATTAAAGTTCGAAAAATAATTCAATAAAATACTTAAAAATCTATTCAGATAATTACAATATAATACCAAATATTCTAAATTGAAAACACACGATGTTATCACCACATTCGACTGTGTAACTGGAAATGGAGGAAAACATTACTTTTGAGAAATAAAATTTAATTTTCTTTGGTCAAACTTTTGTAAAAAAAGATAATTCATCATATTATTCTTTGTTAAAGCAACAGGCAAAGAAAATACCTAAGAAAAAAAAATTTAAAAACATTTACACGTTTTAGTTCAATGTTACCCGCAAATTCAAAGTTACCCAGAATGACTGTATATCATTTTACCCTGTTTTACTCTATTAACTACAATACTTTCTATGATAATGTTTTTTTAATTAATTGGGTAGATGAGACAGTTATCATTTCGATGTATAATCGTGTCAATGATATATTATATAACTAGATGTCTAATTTTGATCCGGAAAGTAAAGTCGCTTTTTGTCCTTTTTACAAATTATTACAAATGGTGGATTAAATTTTTAAACAAATATTTTTAACTTTTTTCTTCTTAAATGAAGTAAATATGTTTTAAATATAAATACTATTTACGTAAAAGTGTTAAGCGGAAATTATAATACTTGTCTAGTTTTGAATAGAAAAGTAAAACAACAGTCGCTTTTGCAGCTTTTTTATGAATTAAAATACTTTTTAATAAACATAGGCTCATAAAAAAACTTTTATAAGTATTTTATAATGATTAAAATTTGTCTTTGAATTATCTTTAATTTATTAAGAACTTTTGACTTGCATTTTTAACTTTTATTCCACAATTCGACTACAACTTTTGCTCTTTTTACAAATGGCGGACTATTGTCATAAACAAAAAAACGGCTTCATTTTTTGTCCGCAAGATAGACATTTAGTTATATAATATTTTATCATTGAATCGTATAAAAGTATTTCCACGTGACGCAAATGTTTCCTATTGTTTGGCTATCGTTATTTATAATAATTGCTAGCGTGCTTTTAAAAAATCAGCTAAACGTCCATTTATTAATACGTCCTACATTTCATTTGGCAGATATCCAAATGAAATGTAGGTAACTAAAAAAAGAAAAGGTGTTTTATATATAATATAGGGAAAGTTTGATAAATAAGGGCGCCAATCAGGATTGCTGTTCCAGGCGGCGTGACAGCTCTCGGCGTCCTTGCGTCCTTGACCTTTCACTGAATAAAATATAAAACTTGCAACCCTATCAAATTAAGTAGGTTTCAAACTTTATATGATCATATTTTTTGAACGCTAAAATAATATACTATGAAAATTAAAACTTATTGATGAATACAAGTTCTAAAGTAAAGGAATAAAATACTGAGAATAGTACAAAAATTTTTTTATCAACTTTTTTTTTTATTTTTTTTAATTTTAATTCACCTCCTCAAGGCCGAGAAGGCCACTACAGACGAGGAGGCTACTTATTTGTGGTTATAACCCTCTCTCAACTCTATAACTCCGAAACACGAACCTTGACGAGCAAGGCCGCTGCGCGGAGAAACGAGTTGAGCGCGGTACTACCAGGGACGTGGTGGGGATCGAACTCGGAACCACTCGTTTATGAAGCGAGCGCTCTACAACTACACCACTACCGCATTTAACTTGTTGTTTTCACGTTAAAGCAGGGGGGAGAGGAGCAAAAATTGTTGGGTTTTTTTCTTCCCAAGCTTCAATCATCGCAATTCTTTGCAAAGCATTTAAATTTGACATAAGTATAAACATAGAAATGTTTGGAGTTTGCTATATTTCTGGAGGTTAGCCATCTCAAAGACCAAAAAGTGCTGGATTCGCTCTTGGTGAGCTTTCTAGCTAAATGCTCTTCTGCGGTGTTCTGTGATAAGATTAATAGGTCTTATTCTAGCACCTTAATTACTAATAAAAATATCAATATGGCTTTGCTATTGTCTTGATCCTGTGCAGGATTAAATGCTTTGGGAAACCATTTACCACCATTTATGTTATTTCTCCACAAAAACTGACAGAAAGAATAGTAGATGGCGAACCACCAAAAATAGTGGGATCTCCACACCCTAGTTCTCATTATAATAAATCATGTGATATAATAACATAATTTATGCAGCAAAAAATTCTTCTAGACTTATTGCTTTTGATAATCATGAATCACATCTAACAATTGAATCAATTAATTTTTGAAAAGATATTAGATTTTTGTTTTGACTATTCCATCTCATATGTCTCAAAAATTAAAACTTTTGGACCCCAGAGACAGTGAAAATATATTATAATACAGCATGTGATAATTGGATGGTCCCTCGTCTGGCTTCTACTTACAATATATGATATAGTTTTGGCCAAAAAAATGCAAAGGTTTGTGACACGAGATTAATGAAAATATTCTTCGCGTAAACTAAGAACACCAAATCATTTCAAAATTTATTATTCATATTTGGTGATGGCTTTTAAAACAAACAAAAAAAGATAGTGTTTATTATTATTATTTGTTTATTTTATTTAAGAGCAGTGTGGCATCTAAGTATTTTATTTGTCACGGGACACCTAAAACACTATGTTTCGCATGTCATAATTTCTTTGATTGCAGTATGAAAAGTCGGGCATGGTGACGAGCGATACGATAAGGTTGTAAATATCAAATAAAGAATTTAAATATTGCGCCGTGCTTAGTTTAAAAGTCGCGTAACTAATTCAATTATAAATGTCACGTCATACCTAATAGCTAAAAGTCGCGTGACTGTTATAGCTATGTCGCGTGAAACCAATTATTTTAAAGTCGTGTGACAATTCACGCGACTTAGGTTGTTAAATCATCTTGTGTTGTTAAACTGGTTGTTAAATCGTTGTGACATGGCAGTTTTATTTGACAGTTTGTCGTGAAACATTTTACAGAGTATAGACGTTACGCGAGGATGGAATTATTTTGTTCTATCTCCACTTTTTGAAAAAATCGAGTTATTGATTGTCATGTACCTCAAAATGTTTTTATACTATATTAAAAGCTAAGTTAAAATCAAAAAAGTTTTGGAGAAAACATAAGTAATAAAAATCTTTTTATATGCCGTCTCCTAAAGCTATTATCTCCTAAAGCTTTTATTTTTTTGATTTTTAATCTCAAAACAAAAAAATGTGGAGATATAACAAAATAATTCTAACCTTGCGGTAAAGTAAAATTACTCACAATTTTGTTTAATAACATTGATCACGTATAGGTTAGTAAAAAACAAGTTGGTTTATAGTTGTATTCTTTTGTTTTAAAAATATTAAAACAAAAAATAGTAACAACTGCAATAAATGAATATTAATTTATTTAGTTATTATAACTTTTTTATTGAATTATGTTTCTTCTTGTTTTGAAAAAAATTTTTTTTTTTTTGTTAATTATAAAAAGCCAACAATGTAATTTATTCAATATTGAAAAATGTTTTCTTGTTATAATAATTGCATTAAATAAGTTAATAGAATATTACAATAAGTTACCCAGTGGGCACCGGACCTAAAAAAGACGTCTTTTGATCGTTCAAAAGACGTCCAAAACGTTCAAAAGACGTCCAAAACGTTCAAAAGACGTTCAAAACGTGTATAAGACGTTTAAAAGACATCTTTTTTACGTCTGTGCCCACAGGGTATTTTAATGGAATTAGTTTTAATGAAATTCAAATTGTTTAATAATAATACATAAAAACTAATTACTAAAAGTTAAAACTTAAGAAATTTAGAGCTTTAAAACTATAAATTTTAAGATCTGTAAATGGCAGTAGAAGGAAATTTAGATTTCGAACTTTTAAAAAAATTCTTAAACATTTGTGAAATAAACGACAATGTAGTAAATCAAATAGTTGAAATTTGTAAGTCTATAGAAGATTTACTTACAAATGCAAATGCCTGGTCCGAATTAGTTGAAATGGATGAAAAAATAAGAATCGTAAAATGTGCCAATCGTGTCCGATATGCAAAAATTGAAGCCGATGAATTTTGCATAATAAATAATATTAAAGACAGTTATATTTCATTTGAAAACTACTTTGCTTATGTAGAAAAGTATGGCGCAAATGTTGATGAAGACATCAAAAAGTATAAAAAAGAATTATATAAATTGGCTTTAGAACTTTACTTAGAATCAAAAAAACTATCTTTAGCAGTCACTGTACCAGCTGGAGTCACTGTAGTTTGCGTAGATTTTTTAAAAGATATAGTTCCAAAAATAGTTAAGATTGGCAAATCAAATCCAGGTTTAATGAATGGCGTTGTGTCGTCATTGGATGAAATTGTAGCATATTGTAGCGAAATTACATTGTTATCGGAAATAAAAGGTAATATATTATCTGGTGCAATTATTTTTGGAATAATGACCTGTCATAGTATTGGTAACAATGTGTATGAATATTACACAGGGAAAATAAGTAGTAAGCAATGTCTAACATTGATTAGTATTGATGTTGCCGCTAATGGAGCGTCGGCATTAACAACAACAGGATTAGGTGTTGTGGGTAGCATTATAGGCTCAATTTTCTTTCTCGGTGTTGGCTCGTTGATTGGAGGTGTTATCGGAGGTTTGATTGGCAATATTATTGGAAATAAATATGTTGAACCATTAGTGAAACAATTGTTATCGGGAGAAATGCTATCCAACTTACAAAATATCGATTCAGTTTGTCAAGCAGAAATGGAAAAACTTTATGATAATGCACTTAAAGATTTCAACGTATCAGATAATACACCAGTGGATTTAGTAAAAAAACTTCGAAGAAATTACATTTTGTGTTTTCATCCAGATAAGCAAGATTCTTTAAATGATGCACAAACTCAAAAGTTTATTCACTTGGAGGCGTGTTATAAAATAATAGAAAAGTACAGAACAGCTAAAAACACTTGGAAATAAATTCAAAATTAAGCTTAAAATTTTCTTTTAATTATGCTGAATCATCAAATTAACGTATTTAAATATTCTATTCAGGGGCGTAACTAGGGGAAGAAGCATAAACCCGCAAGGCGGGGGGAGGGGGGGCCCGGAGCTTAGAAGGCCTCGCGGAGATTTACAAATTTTACTTTATATGAATAATATGATTGGTAATAGTAATATGAGTGTTGCTAATTTCTGTTTTATCAAATACATTTTATGAATTTATAATTTTTCACGTATCCCAAAGGGCATTTTTTTTAAAAAGTTACATTCCAATTTAGAACGTTTAGAATTTCTAAACGTTGAAAAAACTTAAAGTAAAAAAGTAAAGAAACCTCCTTTAGTTTTTTGGCGGAAAGGAGGGGGGGGGGCAAATTTGTAGCTACGCCACTGATTCTATTTTTTATTTATATTATATTTGTATTGCTCTCCATCGCACTATATTTTTTGTCTCCATTACACTCTATTGTATTTTCTATTTTGCACTCAATTGTTTCGTCTTCATTGCTCTCAATTTTTTTTGTCTCTACTGCGTTTTATTGTTTTGTCTCTATTGTACTATGTTGAAAGAAAAAAATAGTTTTATCACTTTATTGAATTAAATAAATAAACTTTTAAATTTAAACTTTTTGGTAAAACTTTTTTTTTAAGTTTTTTAAAATAAACTCTTGTCAAGCATGAACGAGAATTGGTGTAAGATTATGAATAAAATACAGATGATTTTTATTGTGTTTATTTTTATGTATATTCATACTTTGTTTATTTATATTATATTATATTTATATTGTGTTTAAATGTGTGTATTAGGTATTACTATACCCATATATTTATTGAGTTTCGTCATTATTCATGTAAGTTGTTACTTTTAAAATAAATTTAATAGAGGTTTATTTTTTAAGTGCCTAATAACTCAACAATGTCATTGTTTTAGTGTCTACAGAGACAAATGACTCTGTCAAAAAAGAACATCAAGAACGCTCACTTTGAACTATTTCTCTACGTTTTTGCAGAAATAAGCTTTGTTAGTGTTTTCTTTATCAGAAATCAATTTGAATGACTCAAGTTTCTGCAAAGATACAAAAACTTCCCTCGGTTGCTTAATCAATTGCAAGAACATCAAGGTCCTTAATATCCCTCATTATACCTGTGATAATAGCAGTGTAGCTAGTTTAAAAAAGAAAATATTATACTTTAATATAAAAAAGTCTCTCTCTTATAAAATATTAGTGAAAAAAGAAAGTTTATTTTAATAGAAAAAAGTCTATCTTGTAAAATGGCGCATTAAAATTTATTGGAGTAGAGGGGGAATTTATTGGGGTACAGATGATAAATACCATCTGAGAAAAAAGGTGCGTGACAAATCCCATTAGATTTTATTGATAAGGGGTATAGCTAATATATATATATATATATATATATATATATATATATATATATATATATATATATATATATATATATATATATATATATATATATATATATATATATATATATATATATATATATATATATATATATATATATATATATATATATAATATATATATATATATATATATATATATATATATATAAAATAAATGAGAAAATGTATATCAATTAAGTATGAATACAAAAACAGAAAATAAAAGTGAAAATAAATATGGCGCAAAGTAAAGGAACATTGAAAAGCATATTTAGAAAGAGAAAATCCTTATTCTTGATAAGATAAGGCAGAAATGTAGATTTTCATATCGAAAGAGGTTTTTCTGTTCGCGTGGAAAAAATCAGCGCTCTTGTGTAAAACAAAAATATAAACGAAACAAACAAAATATAAAGAGCGGACGTGCGAGAAAAGAGTGTATATAAATGGGTATTGAAAAAGAAACTTAAACGTAATTAAAAAATAATTGTGTATAAAGTAATAGTTATACATATTTAGTTTATGAAAATAAGTTTAAATAGTTAAATAAAATATATGACAAAAAATAAATATAAGGAAATGGTGCGAACAAAGAAAATCTCAAAAAGCAAATCTCGCGAGTTGAGGCGTTTACACGTCATGGTAGAGATATTGCAAGTCAGAGGTTGAGATTAGGTAGGCAGCCAGAGTTTGTCGTTAACAAGTTAGATTTCAAAACGGTTTGGTACAAAAAACGAGCAACAAAACAAAAGTATAAGCGAACAAAAAATAATATAGAAGCAGACGTGCTCGATGTACTTAAGGATAGTTCTGTAAAATACGCAATTTTTAAGACCAATAAAAAATCAGCAAGAAAAACCTTTATATTTGCAGGTTCCAAACATAATAATTTAAATTTTTCAACGAATTCAAATAAAATAGCTCCCCTTAAATTATATTGCGCTGATAAAAATTTAAGTTAAGTTACAACCTTTGAATATTTGAGGTTGTATGAAATGTTATTAAAAACGTTCGTATTTGTTTACTTCGCTCAGCGAGGAAAAAGTTTTACCTTTTCATACTTTCCAATATTCTTGTTTGTAACGTATATTAATCATTAGAAACGAGTGGCATGTCAAAAAGTTAGTTTTTATAAAAATATTTTGGTTTTTCTGATTGTTTTCTGTTTTTTTATATGAATAATTCGGTTATAAATCAACTTTAAATAGTTAATTTGAAACAATATTAGATTACACTCATTGCAAATCGAAAGTATAATTATAATTCTACAATTTAATTAAAAAAGCAACTAATTTTATTATAAATCGATATAGCGAAAAGAAATCTTAGTAAGGAACTTTTCATAAAACTGTTTGAGTCAAGTCTGCAAGCTAAAACATTTTCACTCGAAATTAATATTTTGTTCTCGGTTTTTCTTTTTTATTTATCTTAATGATGTTTTTTCGGACGGCCATGTTTTTTTATAGAATAAAGATTATATGAGTTATTAAAACTAATAGTTCTTGGGTTAACACTTTGCTATTCCATAGAGAATTATTTACTTATAATATATAAATATATATATATATATATATATATATATATATATATATATATATATATATATATATATATATATATATATTAATAAAATATTATTTTAGTTAATAATTTTTGTTGTTGTGCGAATGTTGAATAATTTTTAATGGCACTATAGAAATGATAACAACAATATATAATTTTAATATATTTTTTCTACATTTAGAGATAAAAATATATATTAATATTGACATATAATATATTATTATGTCAGTATTAGATCCGTTTACTTGTGGCTTTGCAAAGTCAATAGTTTTTCTAATTTTAAAAAAAAAGAGAGCAGAGAAAAAAAGATTGAATGAAAATATAATCTTATATAAACATAAAATTAGGCAACAACAGTATGATGAATATAATACATTTTTTAACCTCAAACAGTTCAATATAGATTATATTCAATTCTCTAAAAATTTTCCTAAAATTATTCTTCATATGAAAATACTTGGGAAAAATAAATTAGTTAAGAATAATGTAATGAAGACATTTTCCAAAAAGAAATGGTTGAATCTTAGTCAGGAAATTAAAGAAAACCATTCACTTGTAAATTGTTTAGAATGCAGAAATGATTTGATATTGAAAAAATCTTTGGGTTTGTACCCTATTAAAGGATTGATACAAAAAATCAAAGCAAAAAAAGGTGGATTATTAAAAAAGACCATCGGTTTTAGAAATAAAATAATAAACAAGAATGATCAACAGTATTTAATAAACAAAAGCAAAACTTTTTCAAACAATGCTAAAGTACAAAAAGGAAACAGTTTATTTGTGAATATCTCAAAACAAAAGTTGGTATTATCTGTAAAAAAAGACATTGAAAAACAACTTCTAGAGACAAGCGTAGAAAGGTTAGATTTAATAAAATATTAGATATAATTTGAAAAAAAATGTATAAATATATATTATTGTAAGCTTTTGAGTGTATTTACTGACTATCATCTTGATTTAAAATATTTTAGATCGTTTGCTGTACCTGTGTCATTAAGAAAGCGTAGCAAATTAAGATTACATGGAGGTTTTGAGTCAAAATCAAATGCAATACTTCGTACAAGTATTAATAGGCAATACATCGAGAAGGTAACTTGAATGCAATAAAACACATTCATTACACATGTAATACCAATATATTAAGATAATATAGTACTAATATGCAGACATGGGTTTATTTATGTATTTATCTTTCAATATATAGGGTTTAATGATTAAAAAAGATCATCTTGGTTCAAGGTTCGGTTACAGATGGGGAAAAAAAAAGTGTTTACTTTATCTTGAAAATTTACCTTATAAATTTTACCAGTCTAGCTATTAAATACAATCTTCATAATAAGGAAGGTTAGTTATTTTTTGTTTCATGTGTTATATAATTATATTACAAAATAGATGTGTATAAAAAAAATTATGAGCACCGAGGATGCAGAGAGAATTTTAGAAGCCTCGGGTAGATAAATAGGATGGCCCAGGGTCCAATGAGCACTAATATGTATAGGTGAAAGGTGGATTTAAAATTTTTAGACTGGTATGATTCTCTTGATTTGTTTTATATAAAAATATAAAACTGCGTTAAAATTGTGATAATTCTAAACACTTTTCCTTGCTCTCAAGATCTTCTATCTTTGTTATATATGTAATGTGTTCTCTTAAAATCTAATAGGGAAAATACCTGGGAATGCTGGTCAGGTCATAAAGGAGCTTCTGAAAGAAAATAGTGCTGATGTAGCAAAATTTAATTTAAAGTCTATTTCTACTTTTAATCAAACTGAAAATACAAACAATTGTAATTCCAAGCCTCGAAGGAGAAAAAGAAGGTATGTTTTTGTTCTCAGGAACAATTTTATTTTTTAGTTAAATCAATTATAATTTCTTAATTGTCTTCATTTGTGCCAATATTATATTTTAGAAAGTGTATTATGTCTTTGAGAATGAATAATATAATAAAATTTAATTATAACTTAAGATGCTTAATATAAATTCATTTTTTTTTTTGAATGAGCTTAAAAGTTACATGAGATAATAAATATCTCATTTTATTTATTGTAGTTTTTTTTATTGATTTAGGTTAAATGTACCAGGCTACAAAAGTATTTCTATACCAATGGAAGTTTCTAATAAAGTACTTAAAGATAAGTTAGAGCAAGATATTGAAAAAGGCAAATATAGAATCGGAAAATTAATTGTTCCAAAAACTTTTACAAAAACAGTTTGTAAAAACAATAGCTTAGTTACTGAAGAATTTTTAGTTTCTGGCAGAAAATTAAGTATTGATGATATCAGAGCAGATATGTATGAGAACCATAAGGCTTTTATGAGATTAACGACTGATCAAGAGTATTTAGCCTTAAGCAGGGAAACAATAATTGACGGTTTGAAAAGAATCGATGAGTTCAATGATGACTATGAGAATAGAAGTGTTTTGCATTTAAGAGAAACATTTAAAAAATTTGAGCGTACCAGACATTTGATGTTTTGGCATGATGGATCTTCACTATCCAACCATGGTCATATATTAATGTTGATATCAGTAATGTATGACAAAGCAATTTTTTTCAATAATGATGAGTACTACGAAAAGTATGGAGTAAAAATCAATATTCAAGCAATAGTAGAAAAACCTTTTTTATATATACTCGCACGGTGTCCTTCAAATGACGAACAACTCGAATACACAAATTTGCGAATTGAAAATATAATTTCACTAAAATATCCCATAATAGTAAATAATAACATAGAAATTTTTGTCGTTTTAAGAATCTTTAAAGGTGACCATCCAGCTTCACAATTTGAATCTGGACAAAATAAAGGCGGCAATTTTCCATGCCATGGATGTAGCCTTTTTGCTCCAAAAGCTAAAAGTTATTCATACTCATTTCGATGTAAAACATTGAGTTTAAAACAAAGAGTTGAAAAAATATTTCAAACAAACTTATCAAAAGATAACTTTAAACATGGGAAGATCTATTTATATAAAAATTTATCTAAAAGTGACATTATCAGTCAACTTCTTGGAAGAAATTTACAATTTAAAGTAAACTCAAATAAAAAAAATCTAAAAAGCATCCTTGATAAAGAACTGCATGGGATTCAACGTCTTCCAGCTTTGATGTGTACCAAATCATTTGATTGTTTTGATAGCTTGAACTTAGCTGAGTATGAAATATTGGTTAATGAGCCATTACATGATGTTTATAATCATATAAAAAATATACAGAAAGAAATTCCATTTCATTTAGAAAAGAGGTTAAAACCAATTGTTCAGCAAATAATTTCTGATTCATTTGATTCTGAGCTTAAAAACTCAGGTGATCACCGGAAGAGTTTGCTAGTTATAACTAAATGGTTTCAGGAGCATCAACCGTTTCACTTTATTTGCACACTTCTTACACAGTTATCTGAAATACAGGAAATACTTTACCTAGGCGATGATTTCAGAAAACCTATTGTTATACTGAGATTACTAATTACAACCTTTTTACATTCAATTTTTACAAACATATACTTGAAAAGAAAAATCAGCTCAATGAGCGAAAGAAAGTATTTTGGTATTTATTATCATAGTTTAATTAGACATTCCGGAGAACAATTCAGATTATTTTCAGGACGTTCATGCAATTCTGAAAAACAAGAAGCCTTTTTCCATCCTCTTAAAGAGTTTACAAATCTCACTTCAAATCGTAATCCAGACAATATTATTCTTAATAATATAATAAGAATACAATCTAAAAAACTTCTGAACAATGAAGAAAATAACTCACAATTAAAAGAATCTAAACTCTATCATTTGTATTCTTCTATTAAGCAATTGTATAAAAATCATGTAATTCATTTTACTATAATAGAGCAATACCCGTGGGAATACCAATCAATGCTTGAGAACATAGCAGATTATTTAGTAGAAGGAAAATGGTGGAGTGAAACAAACAATGGTGTTGTGTTTTTTGATTTAGAGAACGACTCATTAAAAAAATTAACCCATTTCCGATCTACTTCAATCACGAAAAATAATAAACATATTGCATCATGTTGGATCAAATGCCTTGAAGATCTTTATAAAATACCTGCATTAAAAATCACGATAAACGGAAATATAGTTAAACTTGGTAATTTGAAATACTCGAACCATGTTAGTTTAGAGAGAATAGAAAGCTCTACAGAAATTCTGATTGAAATAATTAAAGATTAATTAATTTTTTGAATATATTTGTTATTTACGTCTTTATTCTTAAAGTATGAAATGTTTAAAACTGTTTTACGTTTAACTTCACAGGCCTTAGAGCTTTTTTATTCTTCTGCATCTGCTTTTTAACTTATTTATTCTGCCAAATAGCTAACCTTATTTTTCAATCAGGTCAAGTTCCCTATTTAAGTTTAAGTCCCTAATTGTTTAAGCAGAGGCGCCAATTGAAGGAGGGGGGGGGGCTGAGGAGGGCCATGCCCCCCCTCTAATAAACAAAATCTTCACACATTTATATATATACATAAAGTTTTGTTAAAAGTTTTTATTCAATACCATAGATAATTCAATACCATGGATAAAGCAGATATAGTAAATGACTTTTCCAAAATGCGCCAACATCGTTATCCATTGTTGCAATGAAACTTTCATAGTTTTTAATGTTTTAATCATTAATATTTTATTAACTGAAAAATAAAAAAAAGTTACGTAGGACCTAAATAGTGCTGCTCAATGTTATGATTTTGTTATGGGAGGAGGGGGTAGTCAACTTCTTTTTGCCCCCCTCAGGTTTTTGCTGAATTGGCGCCACTGTGTTTAAGCACAAAATTTTATAAACAAAAAAACTTTTTTTGAATATCGGAATATTTTTTTTTAGTTTACGCTTTTTGATTTGTTTTTTTTTTTGTTTCGGAAAAGATAGCCAAAAAGTAGATTTTGAAATGATTTTGAAATCCCGTTTTAAAATTATTAAAATCGGTTATTTTTAAATAGATATTTTTAAATATATTTTATTTTTAAATAGATATTTTAAATAGATATTTTTAAATAGATATTTTTAAATAGATAATCGGTTATATTTAAATAGATAAATAGATAAAATGCGTACCAGATATGGGCCGCATAACTCGAAAAATTTCTTTTGTTCTATTGCGATGGCGAGTAAAATGTTCAAATCTACGAAAAAAGATAAAAAACCATCCTTAAGTACATCGAGGTGGTTGCTTATCCGGTCTATAAATGGGTATTAACAAAAAGGTAAACAGTATTTTAAATCTCTTTTTTCAAAAATATTTATTTAAAAAGAAAATAAATTACAAGTTATTCAAAAAAATTTGAATAAAGCAAATAATCGTAAAAAATGTTTTTCCATTAAATTGAGAAGCTCTTTATATACAGCAAACTTCTCATCTTTTCCTTTTCAATTTTAAAAATTTTAGAATTATTGTTAACAAACTTTGTAATGCACTCATTGTTTCAACGACTAAACCATTTGTAAAATCCCTATTTGCAATAAATCTATATCATTTAAATTTACTAAGATTAAAGTAGACTCGTTGTATAATCAAAGAAGGCAAACTCGTTGTATAATCGAATAAAAAAGAAAAGAAAGAAAGAAACGCCTGCTAAAGATATTTAACATTTGAAGAAAGACAAGCTTTTTATAAGCCATATTGACAGTTATATAATCATCATTTTTAGTTATTAGAGAGATTTGTACAGCTGTTCTTTGTGCTGGCTGTAGTCTATTATCATATAAAACGCTTTTGTGTTCATGTCATATGCATTGTGCGTTTGAGGAGTATGTTTGTGTTGTCTGGCATTTCGTCAATATCAAAGGGTTCATTTGGTGTCGATGTAAAAATTATATTTTTTTTTTGGAAAAGTTATTAATTTCATATTTAAAGTCGATTAATTTTACACTATGTTGTTGTTGTTATTTAAATTTAATTAAGCTATTGTCGTCCTAAAAGAGGAAGGAAGAAAAAATTAACAGTTAAAGTGAATTTTTTCTGTAATATGATGTTGATGTTGTTCTTTTATTTTGTCACACGTATGTTGAATGATCATTAAAATTTGACGTCTTTTTCAAAAGTCCAATTTTTTTTTTCTCAGCCCATTTGTTTTTTCCATTTTTAATTCAGCACAATTTTGTGTTTAATTTTCGACGAGTTGTTGTATTTCCACAAGTGCCTTATGGTTCTTTTTTATGTTTTTTATATCAATTTTAACGATTATGTCGAATCCGAAAAATTAAAGTTTCTTTTTTTTTTTTAAATTATGTTTTGTGAAAAAATAACAAAAAAAAAGGACTTACGAGGCTGCGCGAACTCCTTCCAATTTGCATTTTGTATTTATTATAATATTTAGCAATTGTTTATACAGTATTGGACAAAACATTTGCAACCAACATCAAACAATGGTAAAGGGTGTTCCTAATTTTACATGTCTTAAAAACGAAACAAACTACTACCACAGCAAACAGTTCAGGAGTCTAGACTCAGAGCATGCCATGACACGAGCAATCAGCTGACAGATGATAGCACACAGGCAGAATTTCGTTGACAAATGCCATTTTGCAGCGGACAAAACAAGTGCAACATTTTTGGTTTGTTTCATTTTCTTAAGTCTGGTCCGTCTCAACGTCACGGAAGTTTTTTAATAATTAAAAGAAGTATCCAGAAGTTTTGAGAAGCATGCAAAAGCTTCCTTGATATGGTCCATTTTTTCGCGTGAAAAAATGAGCCGTATTAAGACTATGTTCCAAATATCGTTCTACGGGGAAGTTGGCAGCAGATAACAAAGGTGGAAGACCGCGTTCCACCACTTCTAGAGGGGATTCTATGATTGTCAGACCCGTCAAGAAAGATCTCTATATCATCAGTTGAGATACAAAAGCAATAAAAGCTGCTTGTATTGGACCAAACAATCAGACAACGTGTTGTTGAAAGACCGTGTTCCACCACTTCTAGAGAGGATTCTATGATCGTCAGATCCGTCAAGAATGATCTCTGGATATCATCAGTCGATATACAAAAGCAATTAGAGCTGCCTGTATTGGACCAAACAATCAGACAACGTGCTGTTGAAGCCGGATTGTTTTCTCGACGCCCTGCAAAGAAACCGATGACTTCACTAAAGAACCAGATGAAAAGACTCCTGTTTGCTACATCTCATCTTGACTGGAATGTGCATAAATGGCGAACTGTCCTGTTCAGTAATGAATCGTAGTTCAACATCATTGGGAGCGATGGCATTTGCCGTGTACGTCGACCGGCCGGAAAACGCCTTGATTTACGTTACTGCCAAAAAACACCCCCAGACTATAATGTTATGGTGTATTTCTGATAACGGTCTAGGTCCAATACATCGAATCGATGGAATAATGGACCATTTTATGTATAAAAATATCATAAAAGATGTTATGTTACCTCATGCTGAATGGAATATGCCAATAAAGTGGGATTTTCAGCAAGACAACGATCCGAAACACACTGCAAAAGTAGTCAAGCAGTGGTTTCAAGACAACCACCTATCGGTGATGGATTGGCTGCCTCAATCTTCGGATCTCAACCCTATCGAGAACCTGTGGGAGATCGTCAACTGCAGAATTAATCGTGAAGATGTTCGTAATAAGGATCAACTGTTTGAACAAATCCAAAAGGCCTGGGCAGCCATTCCACAAAGTTTCATTGATCACCTGATCGAATCTATGCCTCAAAGTTGCATGGCTGTGACCGACAACAAAGGATTCGCCACGAAATATTGATAGCAAAATACAGCTTGGTCAACATTTTGCGGAGTTGCACTTGTTTTGTCCAGAAAGAAATCAACTTTTTTTAAATACTTTTGATTAACTTATTAATTTTCGTGTGCAAATAATGAACTTTGTGATGAATAAAACTTGAAGAACGTTGTCTCTAAACAGTTACATAGTTATTTCTCTAAATTGAAAAAATGCAGCACCTTTATATAAAGAAACTAAATTAGCATTATTTGGTTGCACTTGTTTTGTCCGATACTGTATATACGTTTAACAAATTGCGACTGAAGTTTCAGAAGCTTTTTTATAATGTTGTACACTTCCAATATCTTCATTTTGTTTTACCAAAATATTGTATTAAAAATATTATTTTAATATAGTATTTTTTTTAAGAATTTTATTAAAATATTAAATTAAATTTTATCTATAAAATATTATATCAAATTTTATTAAAATATTATATTGCCTTTTAATAATATTTTAAATGTCATACGAAGAATTATTTAATTGTCATACAAATGTCTTAAACTCAGTGTCTAGAAAATAGACATTTCTACATTCTAGAAAATATAGACAATAAAATGCAAAAAAATGTTAATAAAAAAAAGTATAGAAAGGCACGCGAGCTATTGAAGGAGACAGAAGAAAAAAACGTTTATGGCTTTAACTATCGAAGCTTTTGAATGTGTTATTAAGTGTAATTAAGTGTGTTAAATGTGCTATTAAGTGTTATTAAGTATGCTTTAAATGTATTAGGAAAAAAGTTAACTTTACTAGGTGAAGAGGGTTGGAAGGGAATTTTTTTCTTATCTATTTAAAAAATATTTTTCAGATTAAAATATTTTTGGATTACGATATACATAAGATTAAAAACTGTTGACGCTCGTTTCAGGATATCTCCAACGCAATTTTCTAGTTCATTCTCGGCATATTTGGCCATGGTTTCTGCAAAAATACAAAAGAAAAAATATAAATAAGATTGATAGAAAATATCGCACTGAAGACATCAAAAAAATTTGATTCGTGTTAAAATTTTAAATTTAAAAACGCAAACACAAGATAAAGTAAAGTAGATAAGTGTAAAATGTATTAAATATTTTTTAGATTAAAAATGAATTATTTAAAACAAACAAATATCAGCTTCCCATCTGCAGCAAGCTCAATATGTTGTTTATAAATATTTCGAGAATATAAATAATCTCGTGATATTTATAACCAGCAGTTTACTTGAGAAGACGTTCTGGAATTGCTTAAAATATTATGTAAAAAAATAGTATTGTTTACCATAAAGGTTGTATGGAGAAAAAAATTAATAGAACTCATTGGCCAATGATTTGTTGACAAATCCTTCTGTAAACAAAGACATAGAATATTTAAATATAAATATTTACTACTCTTGTGGTCAATATGGAGCAAATTTGAAAATGCATTTTCCAAGTACAGAGTGTATTTTTTTTATTAAAAAAAAGACAGGGCACACTCAAGACAAAGCCGTATTAAATGGGATATGAGTTCAAAATTGTATATGTAAGATAATTATTTTTAAAGAAAAAAAGAATATATATAAAAACATGGAATAAAGTTTTTTTTAAATAATCATATCTATTTTTAATTGTTAATTTTTTTTTTTCAATTTATTTATATTATAAACCTTTTTATAATTGTTTTTAAAAATGTTTTTTCAAAAAAAAAAATAAAGAAAAAAGATATATAATAATAGTTATATTTATCAACATGGTCAATATGTACTAAATATGTTCATTACGAATTAAAAAAAAATATCATGTTTAGTAAATATCAAAAAAACTTTTATTAACTTGGTTTAAAAATATATTACATCTAAATGATAAACATATGTTTAAATATTTACTCGTTTTAGATATTTAAATCAATTGTCATCAAACTCAAGATATGTCGTCATAGATAATTTATTAAAAAATAAAAAGGTGGTCAATAACAAAGACAATGACAATGGCAATCTGTTAAAAAATGAAAAATCTTTTAGTATCTAAGATATGTAGTTATAGGGACTAAAATATTTTAGATACTAA
Organism: Hydra vulgaris; assembly: GCF_022113875.1. Lineage (NCBI taxonomy): Eukaryota > Metazoa > Cnidaria > Hydrozoa > Anthoathecata > Hydridae > Hydra > Hydra vulgaris. Next base: position 21,366,166 of record NC_061161.1, read on the forward strand.
AAGATATGTAGTTACAGGGACGAAAATATTTTAGATACTAAAAGATATGTAGTTACAGGGACGAAAACATTTTAGATACTAAAAGATATGTAGTTACAGGGACGAAAATATTTTAGATACTAAAAGATATGTAGTTACAGGGACAGATAAACCTTAACAGCATATTTAATTTATCGTATCGTATCGATTAGATCGATTAGAATCATTGACAAACACGAAGAATTTTCGGAAAACAAAATAACGAATTTATTGCTTAATTAATGTTATACTTTTTTTTTTTTATTATATATAAGTATTAATTTTTTTAAATTGATATTTTTTAAATTTTTTTCTAATAACTATTTTTGTTAATTAACTATTCATAAAGTCTAATTGTGTTTAATTGTCATTCTTTTTTAAACGTTCATTACTTTGAAAGCTAATTTTGTTTACTTATACTGTGAATTATTTCATTTTATTATCATGTTATAAAGTATTATTTTTATTATTTTTAATACTATAAATAGACTTTTTTTTATTATCTATAAGATGTATAATATATTTTTTAGTATGCACAATATGTATAAGAAAAACCAATTCATAAAAAGTTGTTATATTAAGAAATAATTAATTTTGTTGATAATTTTATTTAATTTAAATCATGTTACGTAATTGATATTTACGTAACATGACTTTTAATTCGTTAATTTTGTTTAGTTCTTCAATGAGAACCATGTCAAATTGTTCGATATATTTTAATTTTGGGTAATTATTTATAAAGTCTTTGTCGATCTTCGTATTTGTAGGTGTCAATGACAGTTGATTTTACAATGGCAAGCAGGTTTCGCAAATTGTCATTTGCAAGGAAAGGTGTCGCTAGATCTTTAACGAGTAGCAAATTGTATTCTGATACAATTACTACTCGTTAAAGATCCAGCAATACATTGGTCGCAAAACAATACATTGCCACCAATGTATTGTTCTTTTTAATATCTTTTTTATAAATGTAGTCGTTAGGGGCGGAATAGGGTTTCGGTCTTCTTTGGTTAAACGAATTGAATGTTCTTTCTTTGGCGCCTATGCGGTCAATGATTTAAAATCTTTTTCAAATAAATCCTGCGCTGTCAGCAAAAAGCCAAAAGTTTATCAAAAAATTGTCAGCAAAAAGAAGTTTTGACAAAGGTAAAAAAATCTGTCAAATTTGAAATGCACTTATCTTTGGTTCTGTTATCGCCTGAATATGTGAAATATTGCTTGAGTATTGAGTTTATGGTGTTGATATCAATGTCTCTGGGACCTTTATGAAATCTTTGCCCCATGAGTAAATAAAGAAAATAGAGTATTCCCGAGCAGCACAACTTAGTAGGCCCAACTTTGGCCCAACGTATTTCTGATTGTTGGGCCTACGAGGCGTTTTGGTAGGCCGTAAGTTGGCGTCGTGCTGGCATATGGTTGGCTGCCCATCGTGCCTACGTTGGCGTAACATACACCTAATATTGTTGGCGCAACGTTGGCCCACTTATGGTTTTAAATTGTTGGCGCAACGTTGGCCGAACCAAGTAAAACAGTTGGCGACACGTTGGCATAACGCATTTCGTATAATGTTAATTATACGAAATGCGTTATGCATTTACCATACCAACGGTATGGTAAATGCATAACGCATTTCGTATGGTAAATGCATTTCGCAACGGTATGGTAAATGCATAACGCCAATGTTAAGTTGGCGCACCATACCAACGGTGCGCCAACTTAACATTGGCGCACCGTTGGTATGGGTTTGTAGGGGTTATGTTGGCGTAATAATGTTTAAAGGTTGGAATTGCGTTGGCATTTGATCGGCTGCCCATCGAGCCTATGTTGGCATAGTGTATACTCAATGTTGTTGGCATTGCGTTGGCACACTGTTAGTTTTATATTGTATTCGCATTTGTGCATTTTATTAACGTTGGCCTAAGACTTCAAGCATTGTTTCCAACAATGTTAGTAACGCGTTGTGTGACGACTGGGATGATTTGATACTCATTGAACTAACGTTATTATGAAAGTTGAAAATGTAAAAGTATTTAAAGTTACATAAAAGTGTTAAAGTTAATAAATTTGTTGGCTTCTAGTTAAATGTTTATTCGTTACAAAATAATTTAAACTATTACACACATACAAAAAAATCATAAACTATACATAAAACTATATAACTAAAATCGATAAAATGATGTTTCTTTTCCTCTCTCCACACGAATTTCGCGAATCGAAGCCATGCTTTAATGGCACAAGCAACCTAGCATCCGTACCGCGACATGTTGTAGGATTACGCCGAACAGCATCTAAATAAAACAAACATGTATTATGCATACACACTTATAAGTATTAACTATAAACTCATTTACTTTCATTTATATAAAACGATAAAAATTATAAGTAAATACTTAAAAAATATATATTAATAAAAAAAACATCAATAGTAAGATGAAATAATGACATTTTTAAAACAAAACAAAAAAAAAACGCACTATTTATAATTTGACAAAGCTTGCTATTCCCAAAGGCATACTTCCCCTCCCAATTACTAACTACTGCTATCTTGTTTGATATTAACCGCATAATAATATTTTTAGTTGAATCAGTGAAAACCCGAATTTTTTTTAAAAAAAACCGGCTTAGTGGGATTTTTTTTTGGGTAATTTAGGGTTTTATTGGGTAAACTTGGGTTTTTTTGGGTTTTATTTTTATTTCGTTTGTGTAAAATTGTTTTTTTTTTCAATGATATTGAAAAAAGAAAAAAAAAATTAAATGAAATTTTATACTTTAATTTTATTTAAAATATATTTATATATTATTATTTAATAATTCATAAGAACTTTTCAAATTAATTTGAAAAAGATTTTAAATACAATTTAAAACTATAATAGAAAAAAATTATTTTGGGTTAAATCTATATGTATTGGTTTAATTTAAATTTAAAAGTATTATTCTATGTAATTAAAAATGTCAATGAGAAATAGGAAAAAGAAGACTATAGAATAGGAGGTAGTAACTAAAGTTTCAATTAAAATTCGAACTTGAAACTTAAATGAACGAACTTGTTTCTTCGCGCAATGACCTTGTTTATAAAAAATTGTGTTTAGAAGTTAAAGAGTTGAAAGAAGATTGTAACCACAAGGTAACCTTCCTCGACTGTAGTGGCTTTCTCTGGCCACTAATATTCATTAAAATTCACCTAGGTAGGTGAATAAAATAAAAGATTAAAAAATCTCAACTCATAAAAATATTTTAATAAAAATTGTTATAATGTATTTCCAAGTAATGATTCAATATTAGTCTGATAGATGTTATTGTTGGTTATAATAGTTATTAATATCAGTTAATAATAATTTAGTTAATATTAATAATTAATAATTATGTTAGTTAATAATATTATAGTTAATAATATTAAAGTTGGTTATAACAGTTCATAAACTTATTAAATATCTTTAAAAAACTCAAAAACACTCAGAATTTTTTTAGGCGGGTTTTTTTGGGCGGGTTTTTTTAAGCAGTTTTTTTAATGCCAAACTTGCGCCACACTGAGCTAAATAACTAAAGGGAATAAAAAAGATCTTAAAGGAAAAAAACAATTTCAAAAGATATTATTTACTATGTAAAAAATTTAATGTAACTTGAATAAGGGAACTAAACAATTATAACAAATATCTTACAAGCTTTCCTCGGAGGTCATTGTCAAGGCAATCTGTTTCTAGTTTTTGTAAATGTTTCATTAATGAAACAAGAAGCCCAAACTCATCAAAACTTGTTTCTATATTACCACGCTGCTGTTGTGCTGATAATTGTTGCAGAAGAAAAATTATAGTTTGATTATTTTGTTTAATCTCTTCTAATAATATTAGTTTTCGATGATCATTTCCTAAATGCGAAGAAAAATAAAATAAATATATATTTTTTAAATACGCATAATAATAATTTAATAAAAATAATAGTAATAATAGTAAGAAAATATTTTCTATATATATTAAGTTCATATGAACAAACAAACAAATTCATCATTTGCTAATGCATAAATAAATGAAACACACCTCCAAAATGACAATTGACCAAATCAGGTGATAACTGCTCTACTTGCAGTGCTATAGTAAGAACTGGCGTTAATATTGATGATGGTAGTGTAGTTTGGTTGTCTAATTAAATATTTAAGCTTATTTTTACAAGCACACATATACAAACAGACAGTTTGCAAACCATAATTTAAACTTTAAAAATTGTAAAACTTTCAAGTTAAAAAAAAAAGTGTTAACCAACCTTTTTTACTAAAAGATAAACCGTTTAAAAATAATGACGAGAGAGAGCAGATAGTAGATGATGCATTTTGAAGACGCCCATTTTGAATTTCTATGTACAAATAATGCATTATAAACATATTTGTAATATCAAATATTTTTTAAAACAAAATATAGTATAATAGAAAAACATATTTTATTTTTTTAAATGTCATTAAAGGACAATTATAATTATTAATGTTAAGAATGTTGATGGATCATTAATGATCTGTAAAATATTTATTAAAATGCAAAAATCTAACCGGATTGCAACTGAGGAGGAGTAGGAAACTCCATGTGTGAGGTTGAAATTGATACCGTAAACTTCTTTCCATTTTTAGATTTTGTATAATCTGAATCTGAATTACACAATTCATTCCATAAAACTGGTAATGACCTAAATTAGTTTTTAACCCTTTTTATTTCAGAGACTACTGTTGTGTTATAGGGTTATTATGTTTTGGTATTTATTTTATCTATTGATAAAATAAACTTTTATATTACCAATAGATAAAATGAACATCATAACATAGAATATTGTTACACATAGCATAATTTTAAACATCATGTTAACAATTTACTGAAATAATCAAATAAATTGAGTTAGAATAAAAAAATTACCCTTTTCGCTTTCCTTTTTTTTGCTTCAATATCTGATTCTGTTGGAAGTTCTGAGCAGTCCTCTGCAATATCCAACTTGGAATTAGCAATTGCACAAGTGCTTTTAAGAAAAAAGTTGTATTTTTTGCATCTAAATATATATATATATATATATATATATATATATATATATATATATATATATATATATATATATATATATATATATATATATATATATATATATATATATATATATATATATATTATTACGTTTTTAATATTTTTTCTTAACTTTAATTTATGTTGAACTTAACTTTTGCTTTATTTTTTACACAATGTTTTGTTTTTTCACAGTTTATATCTTAAAGTTATGGTTTTGTTGCTTGTAAAGATTATTTTAAAAATTATTTGAGGTTGTTTTTTTTACTACATGGTGAACACGCTTCCTAATAAATCCTAAATTCTTCCAATATTTGAAAGTTTCTCGATAAAATTATAATCATATGACTTTTGTTTGGTCAACTCTTGAGAGTGATTATAAGATTAGATTGTATAGAATATATATTTGATCCTTGCTATTTGAAACTTAAACATAATAAAATTAAAAAAAAAAATCAGCTCCATTTAAAAAAAAAATTATTTAATCACTAGTTATTTACATTTGCCAGAAGAAATTCAAAGCTGCTCCATGCAAATTCAAAACTGCCCCAGGCTGTGGCAGGTTTGAACATTTTCGCGCACCTTAATAGAATGAGAATACTGACTTAAGTTTTGACTTACAATTTATACAAATGAAGTAATTTCTTTCCTTAATGATTATTTTAACTGCTTAAAACAAAAAAAGTTGTTAACATAATTTTTTTTTTGATTTATTATAAAAAGTGTAAAAATTGTTCAAAGGTGAACACTTTTTACCACCCTCTCCGCTATTTATATTAGTTTATCAAATATCGCATTTTAAGCAAAACAATATTTTTGACGTCAAAGTTTACAAATATTATTTACAAATAAATAATAGCTTGCAGAAAATTTTCAAACACGATATTCTTAATTACATAAAAACCCCCTCATTTTGAGGGGGTTGGAAGTTTTGTATGGTCATAACTTTTGTAATTTACAATATTTTTATATGAAATTTAAAGTCTGTCGATAAATTTAAGTTTAGTTTATGATTGAAAATATTACTTCATTAGTGCCCTCACATTTGGGCAGGGGGGGGGGGGAAACGTTTTAGAGCCTTTTTGTTCCCAGGCCTCCACCGTCCCAAATTTTTGCAAAACTTCGTCATTTGGCATAGGTATGAGCATACTTAAGTTTGGAGTTTGCACAATGTGTGGAAATTTTGTATCTGAAACATCAAAAAACGCTGGGTACGCGCATTTTCATTTCCCAAAAGTTAATGTTTTACGGATAATTGTTTACTGAACGAAGTTATCAAAGCCAAAACTCGGTTTATTTTGTAAAATTATTTCAAAAGAAAACGCTAAAAATAATAACTAGCTTAAAATTTTAGTAATAGAAACGCGTTAAACGTCCATCTATTTATACGTCTGTCGTCAAATTAACTTAAACATATATATATATTAAATAATAGCATATACTGATACAGGGGGTGTAGCTCAGTGGTAGAGCGCTCGCTTTGCATGCGAGAGGCCCGGGGTTCGAAACCCCGCTCCTCCAATTTTATTAAAATATAGTTTTTTTTTATTTAAAATAATATAATCTTATACAAAGATATATAATCTTTATGGTAAACTTTTATTATAAATTATTATATATTATATTAAGTAAAACAAAAATTACATTAAAAAAAATCTGGAGGAGCGGGGTTTCGAACCCCGGGCCTCTCGCATGCAAAGCGAGCGCTCTACCACTGAGCTACACCCCCTACAATAATAATGTAATATTAAAAATTAATATCCTATAATTGTATAAGTTCGGTCACTCGAGCTAAGAACATTTATTATGCATTTTTATTTACGCATGGATTCATGCATAAATAAAAAATTTTAATTTTTTTCCCTGAAACATACAGAAAATTGTATTAATAATTGATATTGTAAAAATAAAAAAATGAAAAATAAAAAGTAGTACTTAATATTTAACTTAAAAAGAAAACAGCTACTTTATATGTTAACAGGGGCCTATAAACTGGGGGGGGGGGGGCACACTGAAAAGGGCGCATTCCTTAGGTGTACCCCAAAAATAAATTTTGTTTTAAATGTTTCTTTGGAGTTATACATATTAAAACAACATATTATTAATTTGTATTTGTTGAATAGAGAATATATGGCTACTATAGTACATATTAGATTCTATATAAAATGAGAATACAAAAGGCTGATAATAACCAGAAATAATTTATAATAACCAGAAATAATTTACTTGAATGATTGTTCTGGTTGATTTTTCGTGGCGAACAGACGAGTTTTTCTATCACTATTTAGCGTAAACGAAAAGTTTGATAACTTTCAATCTAGTTTTTAAGAAGTTCGGCGAGAACTTGATGAAATGAAATCTGGCTTAAATTTTGTTGGCGATGTTTTCAATGATAAAGCTAGAGCAGTTGAGGAAAAAATAAATAAAGTTCATGACAATTTATCAAATGTAAGAAAAATGCAGGTTAAAATATCTTCGGACAATATTGAATTAAAATTAAAAAGCGTCGATATTGAAGACCGTAACATAAGAAATAATTTAAGAATTGACAGGTTTGTGGAAAATAGCGAAGAAAAAGATTGGGAAATCACAAAAAAAAGGGTAAAACAACTATTTAAAGATAACCTTGGTATTGAAAAAGACATTATAATTGAACGGGCTCATCGAGTGGGAGCAACTAATAATAAACGAGAGCGAACAATCGTCTTGAAACTCCGTGATCACGAGGATAAAAAAGCAATAATGGAGAGAGCAGTTAAATTAAAAGGAACTAATATTTTTTTAAACGAAGATTTTAGTTTCATAACTGGAAAAATTCGAAAAGAACTTTTTGATCAGGCGAAGATACATCGTCATAATGGCTATTTTGCGAAAGTTGTTTACAACAAACTTATTGTTCACGAATTTCGAGAAAACACCCGCAACACAGATGTTTATCCGACATACGTCAACGAGTAAGCGTTTTGAGTATTTTTTTTTATTATATTGAATATTTTTAAATGAGTTATTTTGAAAAAAAAAAACTAAAAAATGGCGTCGCTTTTTTCTGAGAAATTAGATTTTCATAATTTAAATTTCGATCTTTTTGAGGACAACTTTATAAATAATCTATCTGAAGAAAACATAAATATTTTTCAAGAAACTCAAATCAACTTAATTAACAAACCGTTTATTGATCCTTTTGATTTTAAAGTAAAATCAGACGATGGTTCATTTTCTGTATTACACATAAACATTAAAAGCATGCACCTAAATTTTGATAAACTTAAAGAATTTTTAAATGTTTTAAATTACACGTTCGACGTCATATCTCTTTCAGAGACTTGGCATGATACAGAAAGTACTCTTGAATTAAATTTTAATTATTCTTTACCATTATACAAACTAATTAGTTAACCACGAGGTGGTGGGAAAAAAGGAGGAGGATTAGGAATTTATGTCTTGAAAAAGTATGCTTTCAAGATAAAAAACATACTATGCTTTTCTAATAATAATTATGAAAGTCTTTTCATTGAAATTATTAATAAAAAATACCGAAAAATGTTTTAGCTGGATGTGTTTATCGTCCACCGAGTGGAAAAATAAAAACCTTTGAAACTTTTATCAAAAATACGATTACAAAAATAAATAAAGAAAATAAAACATTATATATTCCTGGCGACATAAATCTTGATGCTCTTTCTAACACAAAATTTCCAAAAATAAAATCTTTTTATGATATGCTTTTTAAATTTAATGTCTTGTCAACTATTAATAAACCAACGCGAGTAACAAAAACCTCGGCAACAGCAATAGACAATATATTTATTAATAACTATTTAGAAACGACATTTGAAACCGGTATATTTATGACAGATATTAGTGATCATTTCCCGGTTTTCATAAAAACAAAAAATCTAAAAGCTATGACTGATTGTCATTCCAAAATCATACATTTGAAAAAACGAAATTTAAAAATGAGTAACACTAATAAATTAACAAATAGACTAAAACAAGAAACATGGAACAACGTATATAAATGTCAAGATACGAATGGAGCTTACAATGCTTTTTTAAGTACATTTTTGGAGTACTTTAACCAAACCTGTCCGCAAGAGATTATAAGAATTAAGTCAAAAGCAATTGCTAATCCGTGGATGGATAAATCGTTATTAAAGTGCTCAAAAAAAAGCAAAAATATTACAGTAATCAAATTAACAAATGCAAATTTGATTGCAAAAAAATGGTCCATCATCAATGTCATAATGGGAAGAGAAAAATTCACCTTCTCTACCTAAACGAATTGTTATTGAAAACAACGTTATATTTAGTCAAAAAATTTTTTTGGAAGAATTCAATAAATATTTTACAAGTATTGGTCCAAATCATGTAAAAAAAATAGTACCAACATCTGTATCATTTAAAACCTTCCTTAAACCAAGGAATAATGTTATCATGCTTGATTATGAATTAACCTATGAGGAAGTCGAGGCAGCTTTTTCCTTGTTAAAAAAAAAGGCTCCAGGATTTGATGAGATATCTAGTAATATAGTTATTGCAAACAAACACAGTCTTAAAAGACGTCTAATACATATACTAAAGCTTTCGTTAAATTCTGGGATATTTCCGGATGTACTTAAATTAGCAAAAGTAACTCCATTGTACAAATGTAATGATAATTCTGACATTACAAAGTACAAGCCTATATCAATACTTTCTGTATTTTCAAAACTATTCGAACGTGTAGTTTATAATAGAATCTATGATTACTTCATTAAAAACAATTTTTTTTACCCAAATCAGTTTGGTTTTCAAAAAAAATCTCTCTACTGAGCATGCAATCATTGAAATATTAAATCAAATAACTAATGGTTTTGAAAATAATAAATTTACTTTAGGAGTATTTCTTGATTTATCAAAAGCATTTGATACAGTGGACCACTGTATTAAAGGCTATCTTACAAACTGAAAACAATATATAAATAATGCCCAATCTGGAGTGTTAAATGTCATACTTGGAGTTCCGCAAGGATCGATTCTTGGTCCACTTCTTTTTTTAATATATATAAATGACTTCTGTAATGCATCCTTAAAACTTAATTCAGTTATGTTTGCAGATGACACGAATTTATTTCTTACCAACAACGATATCAAGAAATTATATGCAGACATGAATATTGAACTAAATAAAGTAAATAACTGGTTTAAGGCTAACAAACTCTCACTTAATGCCGAGAAAACAAACTATATACTTTTTCATAAAAAAACACAAGAAGAAAATCTTCCTCTCAAGTTGCCAAACCTATTTATAAATGACAAATTAATTAAAAAGATGAAAAATTATCCTGACTTCCTCATATAATATATATCCAGTCAAAAATTACCAAAATCATTGGTTTAATGTATCGAGTTCGCTCGTACATCAATACAAATAGTCTTAAATTAATCTACTTTGGGCTAATTCACAGCCTCATCAGCTATGCAAACATTTCATGGGCAAGTACTCAAACAGCAAAACTTAAGAAACTTTATAATTTTCAGAAACATGCCTGTAGAATCATTTACTTTAAAAATAGGCGGGAACACGCTAATCGCTTGATGAAAGATATGAAAATAATTAATGTATTTGAAATAAATATCTACCAGCATTTAATTTTCATGTATCGTTACAATCACAATATCTCTCCTATAAGCTTTAATAGAAAGTTTGAGTTAAATAAAAATGATAACTATAATCTTAGAGCGAATATGTTGAACACATATAAACTGCCTAGGATAATAAATAAATATTCAGAATACAGCATTTTATATCGAGGTCTAAAGTATGGAATATTTTTCAAAAAGGGTTCAAAGGTACAGTGAGTTTGTTAAGTTCATTCAAGTTTTTAATAAAAAATGAAATTTTTAAAACCTGTGAAACATTTTTTGTTAATAATGCCTTGGATAAATTCTCTTAAATACGTTTTTGTTTTGTTTCTACTTTTGTTTGTTGCTTGACAAATTTTATAAGCGGATTACGCATTTTGTTATGATATTTTATTGAAATTTTTATTTTGTTTGTCATATTACGATATTTTAATTAAATCTTGTTAAAGGGGTTCTATGAAAAGATTGCGATGACGTTCTGTCATCCTCATCTTCTTTGAGTCCCTATCTGTTTTATTTATTTTGTTAAATTTTATATTATGTAGTGGAATTTGTAAAGTTCTTATGTTATGTAAACAGAAAAACAAAAAAAAAACAAAAAAAAAACAATCCGGCTTCAACAGCAGGTCGTCTAATTGTTCGGTTGATGATATCCAGAGATCCTTCTTGACGGATCTGACGATCATAGAATCCTCTCTAGAAGTGGTGGAACGCGGTCTTCCACCATTGTTATCTGCTGCCATCTTCCTTGTAGAACGATATTTGAAACATAGTCTTGATACGGTCCATTATTTCACGCGATATTTATCACAAATACTTTTTTGTGACATTCCTCTTACGTAATCGCCAAAAATTTTCTTTCTTAGTTCCAATCCATGACTGCCAGGAGCCATTTTTGCACTTGAAGTCATAAAAATAATAAAAATAAATAATCACGCTATTCAAGGCTTACCGTGTTACATTTACCTTGTGATTATACAATAATGCTCTGTGGAACAAAACGTCTTGGTTGGATGTCGACGTATTGATGTAATGAAGCACTTGTTGTATTTCACTTCTTGCATTGATGTTCTTCGATAAGACACTTTGACAAAACTCAATTCGATAAACTGTCTTGATAATACTGACTGATTGACTTCCATATACTGACTGAATTACATGTCCATTTACATGTCTCGTATATAGTAAAAATGATGCTTCTGATTGTTTCTGGATACTTCTGGATGCTTCTGGATGCTTTCAGATGCTTCTTCTGGAAACTTATGAAAGCTTCTGCATGCTTCTGGAAACTTGTGGATACTTCTTTTAATTATTAAAAAACTTCCGTGACGTTGACACGGACCAGACTTAAGAAAATGGAACAAACCGAAAAAGTTGCACTTGTTTTGTCCGCCGCAAAATGGCACTTGTCAACGAAACTCTGCCTGTGTGCCGTCACCTGTAAGCTGATTGCTCATGTCATTGCATGTTATGACTCCAGACTCCTAAACTGTTCGCTGTGGTAGCATAGTTTGCTTCGTTTTTAATACATGTAAAATTATGAACACTTTTTAGCATTTTTCAATGTTGATTGCAAATGTTTTGTCCAATACTGTATATTCTGAGCTTGTAATTAGAATACCTTGTTTGAAGAGCAGAACACACATTTGTGGATGCGAACCATCTAATCTGTATTAAGAAACCAATACATCTATTTTGATTTAGCTCGTTGATACGGGCCCACCCTGAAAAAATAGTCTGGTCTATCTAACATTTTGGAGTCTAAAATATTTTGTATTCTACATACATACATACATACATACATACATACATACATACATACATACATACATACATACATACATACATACATACATACATACATACATACATAAATACATACATACATACATACATACATACATACATACATACATTCTAATGTATGTATGTATGTATGTATGTATGTATGTATGTATGTATGTATGTATGTATGTATGTATGTATGTATGTATGTATGTATGTATGTATGTATGTATGTATGTATGTATGTATGTATGTATGTATGTATGTATGTATGTATGTATGTATGTATGTATGTATGTATGTATCTGGATATGTGTACCTGTATATATGTGTATGTATAAATGTGTTTGCGTTTGTATGTGTGAGTGTGCATATTTATAAACCTTTATACCAGAAGAGTAGCATTGTACCGATGTATCACAGAAGAGTTAACATTATTTGATCAATATTTATCAAAACACTAAAGATTAATACTATTAAACGAAAAAAATAACATCCTAATTATTTATACTTGTTGTTGAATTGTACATATACTTTAAAGAAAAAAAAAAACATGCAACTCATGGAGAAATTATTCGTAGATATAGAAATCGAAGTAGAACAACTCAATTGAAATAACAAATAATAATCATTGAAAAAAGATTACTTGATCATATATTTTGATTTTGAGAAAGTGAAGTTTATCTAAAAATCACAATTAAAAGTTGCATGAAACAGTTTTTTGGAAGGCTCTATAATTTCGTTGCAAGCATCTTTAAGCAAGTAACTTAAAACCGGTTCTCTGTGACAAGACCTTAAGGTCTTCTTAGAGTGTCCGCGTTCTTCATATTTATCCTTAACTTTTTCTTGTGTAATTTTTCTCTTTTATATTGATATCTCAAACGTTTGTATTTTAAATCATGTAATGAAGAACAAAAACTATACAATTCTTTACTATGTTTTCTTCATCATTTCAAAATTGTTGCTTTACTTAACATGTTATTATTAAAAATAAAAAATCTAAAACTTTGATAAAGTTAAATAACTTTTAGAATAACTTTTAGGAGTATTTATTGATACATTGATAAATATTCTACGCTTTTTAAACTTTTTTTAAGTGTCCCAAAAAGACCTAACGGTTTTGTCACACAACGCTTTCAGAACATTTAATCATTTTAAAGCTAAATTATTGGGGCGTTGGAGGCCGAATATTTATGTGGGTTTAAACCTAATAGCTTAAAAAAACCAAAACGTTATACAATTCCAAGATTTCTAGATATTATAAAGAAGACTCAATCCTTAACACATGATCATTTTAGCATTTTTTAACATACAATCTAATGCTGAGAAAATGTCTTCCCGTAAAAATATTTTATATAATGTCGTAGTGTCACAAATTTTGAACTAATTTAAACTTTCCATCTCTAGAAAACCTTTTGGAGTTTTATAATACACAATCAGGCGGTCATATTTATAATACACAATCAGGCGGTCATATTTATAATACACAATCAGGCGGTCATATTTATAATACACAATCAGGGGGTCATATTTATAATACACAATCAGGCGGTCATATTTATAATACACAATCAGGCGGTCATATTTATAATACACAATCAGGCGGTCATATTTATAATACACAATCAGGCGGTCATATTTATAATACACAATCAGGGGGTCATATTGGTATAAATCTCAAAATCAGAATATTACTTTCCTCTAAACAATTTTTTTAGAGTAACGTAAATAAAGTGTTGCTTTGTTCTGAATTTAGTTTTAATTAAAATCAAACTTACAAAGTTTGCAAAATATTTAGAGCAGTTTTAATCTGAAAGGGTAAATCTGGTTTTCTTTATTCTCTCAAATTACCAAATAAAGCAAAAAATCTGAATGAAATCTGTCTGATTTCTGTGCTTACCAAAAGCCAACAGAGAGATGACTGATTTTTTGTTTCATCGTTAACATAAAGTTTTTGCTCATGAAATTGGTTTCTATTATCCTTGAGAACCAAATGCAATTTATGAAAAGTGCTGCATAGATCTTGGAAGAAGAAATTCAAGTGAAGATGCTACTTTAAATCACTTGTCTGAATATCAAACATTGAAAATTCTTCCAATTACAAGAGTGTTAATATGTAACTGATTGATTTGTTGCATCGGTAAAAATAGATATTGTAAACCTCTATCTGCTTGTACTGCCCAAATAGTTCACCCTAAACAACAACCAGCAGTTGAGAAACGATGTTTGAAAAGCATTATAAATGCTTTTCCATTATTGGTAAAGGTCTTCTCATAGTCGTACTGTACAAACACTTCAGCAGATTTTTTGAACGCCGCCACAAAAACAGTTTTACAACTAAAAAAGTAGCTTCTTTGGTGATTTGAAGCAAGACTGCATCACCTCACGGTACTAAAAGATTGAATCAAGGAAAAAGAAAACCGCTACCTGTGGTTCTAGAAAAAGTATTTTTTGGGTTCATCATTTTTTTTAATTTTTTTTTTATAAGTTTATATATATTTGCTGTTTATATAATAAGAAAATATAATTACAAAGAAACATTTGCAAACAAAAAAAAGTTGATTTATAAAAACAGGCAGGGGCTCAAAGAAGATACTGATGACTTAAGTCACCACAATCTTTTCATAGAGCCCCAATGTGGTCTTTACAAGTTTAAAATAAAATAGGATTGTTAAAAATACAATTGTACAATTCCAACATAATAAAAAAAAACTTTCATAAATATTTACATTTAAAGAAAGAAAGGAAATAGAATTAATATAATTTTAAAAATAGTCATTTAAAAAATACTGACATTGTTTTAAATATAAAAAAAGACACAATTTTTTTTTTCAAACTAAGAATAATGGAACTTGATGTTTATTTAGAAAAATTGCAAAATTTTTTTATAATGTTTAAAAATTTCATTTTTTATTAGAAACTTAGAGGAGTTTAATCATTTTACCGTATTTAAATGTTTGGTTTTTTGAAATGTGTTCCATAGTTTCGGTCCACGGTATGCTATTCCATATTCAGAATACTTGCTCCTAATTCTAGGCAATTTATAAGTATTCCATTGGTTTATTCTAAGAGACTAATTATTGTTAACATTTTTCGTAAATTTATTATTAAAGGTTTTCGCAATCAGGCTGTTATTGTATTTATACATAAAAATTAAGCGTTGGTAAATATTAATTTCATATATACTCATCATTTGCATGTCTCTCATTAGTGGTTTTGCGTGTTCATATTTTTTTTTCTTTCATATTAGTCTGCATGCATGTTTTTGTAGAGAAATTTTTTTTTTTAAGTTTTGTTGGTTGAGTACTAGCCCATGTAATATTAGAATAGTAAATAAAACAATGTATTAGGCCAAAATATACTAGTTTTAATCATTATTTAAATTTAAAAATTTATGAACACTTAATAAAGTAGAGCTTTAGGAAATGTTGACCCAAAAATTTAGCAAAAAAAAAAATCGTTACCTAAAATATTTTTTGCCAGGCCTCCTAAACGTAGATAACTATTTCCAGCTGCAGGCCCATTACTGCTCAAAATCTTCTTGTTGTTCAAAGCCAAAATAGATTTTCAAATTCTAGGATAAACAAGCTTGAATGAGTTTTTTTTTTTATCGTGTGACATGAAAATATTGTATGTGGTTTACAATCTCATTTTTGTGTTCACCATTTTTGGATTCGACATTAAACCAAGTGAATATCTGAATATCTTCACCAGAGTGGTGAACTCAGAATTTTTGGGTCCACTCAATGTATTTACAAAGCTTTTAAAGCCGTCAGAGCCAACGCCAGAAGAGCAAGGGACTTTTAAAATCCTGTTTATGTAGTTAACTATTAAGTTGATACTCTGATTATACATTTTATGATTTTTTGATTTGTCACTTTTATGATTTTTTTCCATATAATTTAATTTTTTACCTGTCATAACTGCATACTTGGGATATATTCCGAGCAAGCAACTGAGTCAATGCATTATAACCTCTGCATCAATTGGCAAAACTATAAAGGTTTAGGAGGTCATCTAGGCAATCTTAAATTTGGATTGCCTAGATGACCACCTATACTTGCTATTGTAGTCAATGAAATAGCTCATTAGTTTATTTGGATTCCAGATATATATATTTATATATTAAAGTAAATTACTGTAATTTTAAAGACAGCTGCTAAGACACTCTGTTCTTCATCACTCAATTTATACTGTTCGCAAAATAGGAATATCTTCAGATAATAGATGCCTTTGTCTATTCAGATTGCATGTTTGATTGTATCTACAGATTTAAATCCCACTTTCGTTTTATTCAGTAACCGAACATTAAAACAAATTGTAGAAATTCCTTTCAATTGTTTCTGGTTTGTGATTCCAGAAGTTTAATTTTAAAATCCGCAAATGTATAGGCAATTACAGAAGGTAATTGGCAATTAAGGAAGGTAAATGTAACTTCAGAAAGTAAATGTTTTTTTTTTACAGTTTTGTTGGTGATAACTGTATCATACTGTTTTTTTTTTGAGCTATGTCTATGGTTTTTTGAATCTCTAGAATAGACCAGATAGAAAATTATTGATCTAAACTTTCATTTGAAAACACTTTAACATAATTTAAAGAATATGGTGGCGGCAAGCTAGCTAAAGCTGTCTGCAACATGAACTCCTAGCAGCTGTTCATTTTTGGTATAAGAAATTAAAACAGCAATTTTTTCCCTCTGCTCTGTCTTGAAAAAGTTGTGTAAAAGATTTCCGTCTTAATGAACCAAAGAGCTTTCTTCTCTGGTATATAAACTTGTTCCGAGCTCTTCTCAGTGTATTTTTATTTTAACATTTTTTGTTTTTCATGATGGTGGTTTTTAAAACTTAAAACTTGTCAGGATTTTTCTAATTGCTTTTATGGTAGCTTGGAATATTGTTTGACATTTCTGTTAGATAACTTTTTGTGATACCTTGCATCAATCCAACAGTAGAGATAATGTTATGGTTAAAATTTTCCACATTTATCCTTTTGTTTATCTTTTTTTATGGTAAAAAAAGTTTTTCGGTTTTTTTCTTGAGAAGTACAAACTACTAGTTAGCAGCATATCCTTAATCACTGTCATTATCGTCTTTAACTTTTTCATCATAATCTATGAACAAAAAAGGTGAAAAAAAGAGACAAAATAAATTATAAAATAGTTTAATTGGTTTTTTGTTTTGTAAATAGTTTTGTAAAAACAACAATAAAAATCAGGACGAACCTTTTCCTTTTGTTTGAAAAGAGACTCTTTGTCTTTTTTTGATTTTATAATGGCAAAGGCATGATAAAACATTGATGGGCTGTAACAAAGATATCATCTACTCTTGAGGCAAACTCTTTTATTTTGTGCAGTCCTGGTTGCAATTGTTTGTTTTTGTCCTTTTTAAATTTTTTCAAATCCGCATTTATTATTTTTAGGTGCCCCGAGAAGATCTAACGGTCTTGTCACAGAGCACCGCGGAAGTGCATTTAATCAGGAAGTTTACGCCTCCTTCCTTACCGTGACGCGAAAATATGTCCAGACTTCGTTTCAAACCTGGATCTCCTGCTTTTAAAGCTGGCGCTCTAACCACTGCGCCACAGCCGCATGACATATATATATATATATATATATATATATATATATATATATATATATATATATATATGTCTTATATAAATATGTCATATATATATATATATATATATATATATATATATATATATATATATATATATATATATATATATATATATATGTATATATGACATATTTATATAAGACATATATATATATATATATATATATATATATATATATATATATATATATATATATATATATATATATATATATATATATATATATATATATATATATATATATATAATATGGTAAAATAATGGTATATATATCAATAATGAGTACTTTTTACCATATTATATATATATATAATATGGTAAAAAGTACTCATTATTGATATACATATCAATAATGAGTACTTTTACCATTATTTTGAATCCCTTGAATCATTCTAGAAGGTAAAGATTTATACAACATTTTTATGTACTAGATGTCAATTGCATCCTATGCAGATGCGATGGATGGTCAGCTAGTATATTAAATTGTTTACCACCTTTAAAATTATATGTGACAGCTGTCCCTAAGCATTCCCAATATTATTCAGATATTTGTCTATCACAATCACTTAATGTTCATGGAAGTTCAAGACATTTTTTTATTTCAGACGTATAAGGACTATAAACAAAGTTTCTAATCACAGTTCGACTGCGTCCATGCGCTCTAGCCATGTAAATAATTGAATGACCCATTTTCGCTAAGTTAGAGAGCACGTTTTTCTCATCTAAACTCAACAGTATAGCACAATCCATTAATAATTTATTATTTTATACTTAATAAAAAAAACTTAAATTAAATTTTGGCAGTTCACAACAGTTTACAGTTAAATAACTGTCTATGGTGTTAAAAATAAATATTCATAACCGCCCACAACCGCAATTTGTAAATAAACGTTTTTTTGTAAAAGTGTCTTATAAATTGTCGCATCAAAAAAATATATTTTTTAAAATAAAAAATTTAGGTAAGTTAAAAGAGAGTTTTTAAATCGTCATTTATCTGTGTGGTCCGATTGTAAACATATAATGTTAAAACTGTATGGGCAAGTGGGAGAAGAACCGCCCCCGTAACGTTTGGATTAATGTTATATGAAAATAAAAACGAAATGTGTTTTTTTTTAAAGTTTATTTTACATTATTAAGTTTTAAATTACTGCAATTAAGAAAAACGGTTTATGAAAATTCTATTGCACAAAATTAACACTTAATTAAATAAATAATAATTAATTTGCAAAAAATTTGAAATCTAATTTCCAACTTGTCAAAACAAAACTCTTTTTTTTTAAGTTTTTTCATAAACGCATTCAAGTCGGGCGATTATAATCATTGTCATTCGTAATTATCTAGTTATGATAAATATCAAAAGTATGCAGTTGTGTCTCCTGTGTGACTATGCGGTTCAGCTCCAAAGGACAGTTTTTAGAAAGAATACAGTTTCATAGCTTGCTTATTAGGTCACGTTGATATAAAAAATAGTTTTCACTTGATGAAACAACGCTGATAACACATATGTTTAACACTAAAATCAAAAATAGCTTAACCCTTGTAAAAAAGGTCTGGAAAGGTGTGATGTAAATATAATATTTTTATCAAAATAAACATTGTTATGCACAACTTCTCAGAAACCCAATAGGCACTCTTATTGACATAAACGAAATGAGGGTAACTGGTTTACTAACGCAAGGTATGTTTGTTGCCCGTATTAGATAATATTTTTCATAAGGAAATGTTATAAAACGGTTTTGCTTCCATATGCGGTTATGCCCCCACTTTCTCTATTTCTTTATTTCTTTTCCTTTTTTTTTTAGGTACCCCAAGAAGTCCTTACGTTCTTATCACAGAGCACCGCGGATAAGCATTTAATCGGAAGTTTACGCCTCCTTCCTAACCATTTTCGACACTCTTGCCCAGAGGTGGGGTTTGATCCTTTGCTTCTAAGGCAAGTGCGCTACACGGCTGCTCATAATATAAGCTTCTGGGCACATTTGCGTTTTTTAAAATTTTGGTGAATACCTAATTATTTTATCACACAATGTATATATTAGGGCCCTGCGAATCGGCATTTTTAGTTTCGAATGGAATCTCGAATCAAAGCAAGTCTTAATTTGCAAATCAAATAGAATCACGAATTGAATCAGCAATAAGAGGAAAAAAAAAGACTCTTTTTGAAATTTTTTTTTGCCTAAACTAATTTTTCAGCTGTTGCTTCAAAACAGTATTAATTACAATTACTTTGCTCTGGCTGAGATAAATGAAAATATTTTGATATCAGTTTAGCGTTTGGATATTTGAAAAAACAACAATACTCACAAAATAAAATGTGATTCATAAAACTCGAATCATTTTTTTCGAATCGACACTTTAAATTGATTTACAGGACCCGAATATATATATTTCTTTTTCTTTTATATATATATATATATATATATATATATATATATATATATATATATATATATATATATATATATATATATATATATATATATATATATATATATATATATATATATATATATATATATATATATATATATATATATATATATATTAACTAGCAATATTAATTAGAATAATATTGATTTTTGTTTGAAACCATAAATCATGAGAAAATAATTCCCAATCTTCTACATTATGGCTGATCCTAGGTCAGGATGCAGATATCTATTTTTGTAGAAATATTTTGTGTATGATAGAAAAATCATAAGTATATAAATATAGTTAAAACTGAAATATTTAATGAAAATATCATAACTACAGTTACGTTTATAACCATCAAAATGTTATCAAAAGCATTTATCAATCATAAGTCTAATAAAACACTAAATAAAAATACTGCTTTAAAACACCATACGCTAGCTGTTTTAAAAGGCTATACACTATCTAACGGGAGTATTAAGAATCACAACAAAAATAGCTTGTAAATTATTTTATTTGTATTTAATATAATTTGCTTTAAATTATTTTAGCCGTTTTGCAGCTCTAGAAAAATTTTAAATTAAAAAAACACCTTTTAATAATAAAATCACACAAATATAGAATTCCTAATTATATTTGTAAATTGACTATATTTTGTCTTTTTTTACTATAAAAATTAAAAATTGAGTTTAAGTAGGTCATTCTTTTAACGTTGATAAAGCTTGAAGTTTGATCAGGTTTCAATAGGAACTCTGTATTTGGCTGCATTTTGATACGACTTTGGTTTCTCGAATTATTTAGATTAAATTTTGATTTGAATTCTAGGGCTGTTTAAATTCTATTTTAATTCTATTAGTATTTTAATTTAAATTGTAGTGGTATTCTAACTTAAACTCTATTAGTATTCTAATTAAATTCAAGCCCGTACCGTAAAGTTTTTTTAGAGAAGGTCGTTTTAAAAAAAATAGGTTAGAATAACAAATAAAAATCTTTTTCGACAAATTCACGGTACGGGCATGAAATTTTAACAAATTAATTGCAAAAGTAATGCAATTATTTATTTTCAAATCATCTAAGTTTTTATTTTATACAGTGTTAAATTTATAGATTATGTTTTAAGGCGAGTTTTAATAATCACGTGAGCTTTAGTAATAAAAGTTTTTATTTGTTCATAGGAAAACGGTGCATATGCTCAAGTGATTT
Organism: Hydra vulgaris; assembly: GCF_022113875.1. Taxonomy (NCBI): domain Eukaryota; kingdom Metazoa; phylum Cnidaria; class Hydrozoa; order Anthoathecata; family Hydridae; genus Hydra; species Hydra vulgaris. The sequence goes on from NC_061161.1 coordinate 21,387,864, forward strand.
TTTTTCCGTTCGTTTTCCCGTTCCCGTAAAAAAAACGGATGAGTGGAAGCTCACCTTTATGCTTATAAAAACGCAGGAACGCAGAAAAGGGTAAATTGTAACGAATTTATACAAAGCACAAAGACAAACTTTTTATTAAATTTTTGCAATAAATTCTAAGTAACAAAAAACAACAAAAAATAATGCATAAATACATTATATTGTAAATAACTTTAAGCCGACCATTTTATATGATTTTCTTCCAAAATAGATAAGCCCATGTCACTAATTCCAAGTACCTAAATTGTAAAAACCCTTTATATTACCAAGCTTTGTTTATAAATTTATTTTTAAATTTAAGCTTTATTATTAAATTTATTGCTTCTAGGATGTTTATTATATTTATAATTTATTTCATATTTAATATAAATACTTATAATTTAATATAAATACATATAAAATCATAAAAATTAGCCGTGATGAAGGCACCGAAAAATAAATGTTACATCGATTATGATGATAAAAAAACAACACAGAAAAAATAGTGAAAAAATCAACAAAAAAATACACGTTGTTATCAAAAAATAATAAACTATTTTTAAATAAATCTTAGATGTCTAACTAAAATATAAAACTGTTTATAAATTTATTTTTAAATTTAAGCTTTATTATTAAATTATTGCTTCTAGGATGTTTATTATATTTATAATTTATTTCATATTCAATATAAATACTTATAATTTAATATAAATACATATAAAATCATAAAAATTAGCCGTGATGAAGGTATACGTTCAAAAATCATCACAAAAGGTTTATAACGTTTTAGTATTGAGTTTAATTTAATTTTCTATTGATGTCCTGTAACAAGGCGTTTATGTATTATTTCAATTATAATAAGGCTAATCATGGATCCCTACTACTCTGTCCACCCAGGCCCATACAGATTTGATTGAATTAGATTTAGTGCTTAAGTTAGTCAGGGTATACACTCAACTAAATTTTATTTCACCTATGTCTTGATTGTACAAACTGTGTAAACAAGCGCTATATCTTGTTAAAATTATCACTATTTGGTTCAATAAATATGTCTGTTATTTGAATCATGAAGTTCTTGGGCGTCTCTATATAATTGTTGTATGACTCGTCCTATATACAGGTGGGAGGGAGGGGGAGGGGGTTAAGTAACTATTAAGGCTTCGTTGGCTAACATTTACCGACTGCTAAAAACAGATCCAATATGCCGATTAAATTTTTGAATATAATTTTCGTTAATCACGGCCCTGCCTATATAAATATTACACACATTTACTCAAAAATACTAACAAAATACTAACACTCCAATTATCATCTTGTAACCTTGGTACAACAAAACATATAATTTACTTTTCAATTATTTAATTATTTTTACAAGAATTTTTTTTTTCTTCTATTTATTACTTCCATGTTACTTACGACACTAAAAATTACAGCACCTTATTCTTGTGAACAGACTCTCTGACAACTAGCATGTTTTTTATTATGTAATTGTTAAACACCCATTTCGTAAGTAAAAAGCTTGAAACTGTACTAGAAACAAGTTTCTTACGGTTCTAGTTAAAGATGCTGGGAGTTCACAATAGCTTAACATTGGATTGGTTCCAATATAAGTTCTGTAAGCTCTGCATAAACGTTTCTGTTAAATACCACCTGTCAAATTAATATTTTCAGAGTATTTCTAGTATTTCCATTGCAATTCTCCGAATTTTTATTCTTTTTAATTAGTATTATCTAATATACCTGCTAATACATATACATATATATATTTATACATACATACATACATACATACATACTACATACATACATACATACATACATACATACATACATACATACATACATACATACATACATACATACATACATACATACATACTTACATACATACATAGTATAAAAGAATTTTATATATTTTGTAGTTTTATATATTTTGTAGTTTTAAACAAATTAATACTATTAATTTGTTTAAAACGAATACAAATTAAGTAACATTCAAGACACATAGATTGATCATCATTTTTTCAAACTAAAAGCCGAAATTTGATATTTGCAATAAAGATGCGATTGATATGTAATCAAATTAAACATTTTTTAACTTAACAATGAAGACTCACTACTAAATTGAAAATAAACAAATAATTGTCTTAAGTGACATTTAAATAGATTCTATAACATTTTACTTTAGATCTTCATAGCTTCTAACTCTTTTTAATAAACAGAAGTCTTTGAGGTTCTTTTCTGATACTTAATAATGAACTACATCGAGCCAGGGCTATTAAAAAGCTACTAAGTTTGGATGACACCATTTTATTTTGTTTATGTTTATTTTAAATATTGAATGAGGTTGCCTCTAATTCTTATGGTTTTTCTATGATTTGTGCTGGAGACCTGGAAGAAGTTTTTTTTTTTAAATGCGGATTCCAGATTGGTACCAAAAAATTATAATATGGATCTGACATAAGTTCAGTATAAGGTATGTATAGTTTTACAAATGGACCAATATATAAATGTGCACTTACATAAGCTTAGTTTAGAATAAGCTTTATTGGTTTTCATTGTGATTTGGTCTTTCCAGATTTGAAATTGTTACCTATGCATATTTAAATAGATTTTAAAAAGTTAAAATAATACCAACCTTTAGATTCTTGTCATACTTGAATAAAAAAGCTTTCCCATTGACATTAACTTGAGTAGGTTCCACAATCACCCCATAAATAGAGATTTTAGAGAATGTAGTATGATTAGGAAAAAATTTGTTATACAAAGGAATTGAATAAAATTCTCCCTGAATGAAAAATACAAAAAAAAAAAAAAACTATAAGTAGCTTTAGGATTTCAAACTTGAAAACGAAATATTAACAGTTACAAAAAAATACCTGATGGGAATGAAACTCAATAATGGAGCTTTTTTCCAGATTTTCTTCTAAAAAATAACTATTCAGTTATTACAAAAAAAAAAAAAAAAAAAAAAAAAAAAAAAAAAAAAAAAAAAAAAAAGAAATGAATATAACACTAACTAATCTGAAGCTATTAACGATGTTTTGTATCCTACCTAGAATTTGCTCACCATCATCAAGATAAAGAAAACCATTTGCTTTCCCATCATTATTTAATGCCACAATCATGCCAAAATCATTTTCACGACTAAATTTTATACAAATTATATAAACTTTCTTTTTAAATTTAACTTCGTTATAACATAACCAATTAAAATACAGTTAAAAAATACCTGCCACGTCTGCAGCAATTGTTTTTAACTGTGTTATAGCTCATTCAAAAAAATTTACTTTTAAACAATAACTGTAATTCTTATTAACATTTTGAATTATAAATAAGAACAATTTTCCTTACCTTTTTGTTGTTGTAATAGCAGAATCTTGAGTAGGTATAATCACACCTCCTCTGATATGTAAATTCACATATTCATAAGAAGCAGGAAGATTCACATACTCACCTTGACTATCAAACAACTCACCCTAAATAAATTTAACAAACATTTATTTTATAGCTCAATAGAATTTATGAAACTTTAAAAGATCTTCTAATAAAATGACTTCTTCCACCCATTGAAAAAAAAAAAAAAAAAAAAAAAAACTTAAGAAATGTAAAGCATAAAATCTTATACAAAATAAAGTTCTCAAAACACAACATGTAAATACCATATAAACTTATTAAAGGTTAAAGTACAAAGTATGTCTTGCTTAAAATAAAAAATCCTACAGTGTAAAAGTTAAACCAAAATCCAGCTGGTAGATATGCTCTCACATTCACTGCACCCTAAATATATAAAAATAATTATTTAATATATATTTCATCATCCACAAAATAAGTAATAGGCTATAAGTAAATTAACTTTGTGTGTGTTTGATATGGTAAAATTATTAGAAAAAAATATTTAAAAAAGGTAAACGCAAGATCTTTTAAATTAATATTAATTCAGTTACCTCCAAAATCACAGGGCTAATTAAAAGGCCTTTTCCCCACATAAACTGTTTATCATTGTTTAGACAGTTACTATCTGTTGGAAATCTAGAAAATTATTTTCAAATTTTCCTATATTCAATATTTATTTAAAAAAAAAAAAACGATTAGAAATAAAAAAATAAAAGAAAAATACTCAGAAAATAATCCCCTCGCTACAGGTGTACCATTTACATAAGCCTCAAAAAATAACGAGTAAAGATATGGTAACAGCTGGTATCGTGTATTTAATGCGTTTCGTGAAGCAATAATTAACATTTCACCAAATGCTGCAGGATCTTGAGACTGTCATTTAAAAATTTAAAAATATTTGATAATAAAGTTAGAAAAAAAAAAATGTGTTTAAAGTAAACTCAAATGTATTTAAGCAAACAAAAAATGTTGATTACTCTAGATTCGTGATCATTATGGTTCCTAGAGAAAGGGTAAAATGCTCCCAGCTGCATCCATCTGCTGCAAAGCTCTTCTGTAGTATCTCCTGAAAATCCACATATGTCTGCTCCAACCAATGGAATACCAAACAAATTAAAATTTATTATACCTAAATAAAAAAACACATTATTTCACACATTCTAAAATGCTTAATTTCTTGGTGAAGTTTATTTTGGTTTATAGGTAATAACTTAATGTTTTCATTTTTATTGAAATATGTATTTTTAATTTTTCTTGTTCAGTGTCATTAGTGCACATTTTTCATATTATAATTTCCATAAAAATAAATAGTTTAAAAAAATATTTAAAACCTGCTATTGATTTGTAAAGATCTTCCCATGTGCTGTGATTATCACCTAGCCAGTGTCCTGCATAAACACCAGTCCCAGAATATGTTGAACGAGAAATCACAAATGAGCGTTTACCACGTATCTTTTGTAAAGAACTAAATACATATTTTATTGCAATTTAAAAATATCTGCAGACTGAGTTTAACATAAACAAGTAAATAACATATAAACAATATATAATATAAATATATAAACAATATATAAATAATATATAAACAATAAAAAGAAAAAACCTATGAATAACTTTATTGCTATCAAGTCCTAAACTTGAAAAATTAATTATATAAAAAAAAAATGAACAAGTTTTGAAGAGTTTAACTTAAAAAGTTTATCAAAAACAAGTAACCAAAAATGATTAATAAAAAACTAATTAAAACCAATAAATTTTTTTTTAATTAAAACTAAATTTTAAAAAACTAACTTTACAATAAATCAGGAATTTATTGTTGTGTTGTGCAGGTTCGAATCGCGGTGCAGGGTGTATTAACATTTTATTACTTAATGTATTTTTTCAAAGTATATACTTTATGTGTATTAACTATTATTCTTATTTCAGGCCTTTTCATTAGATTTCATCAGGTAACCAAAAAAACACGAATAAATGTAGCTTTAACTCAGCTTTGATATCTACATTTATAAAAGTTAAATTGCATCGTGTACGCAATGCTGTGTATTTTAAATTACCGCATTGTAATTAATTTTAATTTCAAACCACGTTAAACATCATTTAAACAAATGTAACAAAATTTACTGATGAAATCTAAGATTCGTATTTGAAAACGATTATATTTCCTAATAATTTATTTCTTCAAAAAATTATAAATTACATGTTTTGTTTGTTTTTCACAAATATTTTTTTTTTTCTTATGTTTTTTTTTTTTAAAGATCTTTGCTTCCAACAAGGCTGCAAGCGACCTCTAATTAGTGTTGGAAGTTACTGGAAGAGAAAAGAATAAGATTGTAGAGCAAAATAGCGATTGAAAGACAACTTAAAGGGTTACAAATTATATGAATCAGGAAAGCAAGATACTGCTCCAAAAACTCTTATTCGTCAAGTTTTTTTCCTTGAACTGATGTTCAAGGAAAAAAACTAGACGAATAAGAGTTTTTGGAGCACTTAGAAACAGTAACAAAAAAAGGATGAGACTTAATTGAATGACACGAGAATGAATTTTAGTAGATAGAAAAAGAGACGCTAGCTCTTTAGAGCAGTGCCCATTATAGTATTTGTAGAAAAGAGAAAGAGAAGCAACATTATGACAATGTGACAAAGGTCGAAGGTTGGCTGCAAGAGCAGGTCCAACTATGTTTACAATACATAGTATTTTTGCACCAAAAGAGAAAGAGCATCATTAGAAGATCTGCCCCAGATATGGCAACAGTATTCCATACAAGGCCGGATTTGAGATTTATAAAGATAGAGAATAGAATCTAGAGTAAGAAAGTATCGAGCTTGATATAGAGATGCAACTTTAGCAGATGCTAATTTTGCAACGGATTTGATATAAAGTTTCCAAGAAAGATCAGAAGTAAGAGTTAATCCTAGAAGATGAAGGGTAGATGACTCATTGAGTACATTACCATTCATAAATATAGGAAGGTCTAAATTATTGCGATAATGATTGGCTGAAAAAACTTGAGTATTTAATGTATTTAATGAACTATTTTTAATAAAGATTATAAACAATTTTTAGATATATTTTACCAGTTACCAGTAAGGTAAACATAATTTATGCTTATAAATAACATAATTTATGCTTATAAAAATAACATAATTTATGCTTATAAATAAATTACATCAATAGAACATAACCTGATATTAAAACAAATAATTTTAAATCCACTTGTGAAAAGAATTCTCTTAAACAAAAACAATTTCCCTTCTTTATTTGCTTTTACACATTATAATAATAGATGGAAAGACTTATGTTTTATGTAATGAACTAGTTAGCCAATAGCAAAAACTCTTTAATAAATATTGTGAAACTATTTTACATTCTTTCAAAATTTAATTTAAATTTTGAAATTTCAAAATCATATTTAATTTAAAGTCTGTTAATTAAAAAATAATAAATAAAGTAATCAGTTTCTTTAACAAAAAAATTCAAAATAGCAGTTAAATGGTTTTTTTTACAATTTAATATTTTCTGGATAATCGTCACATAAACAACATTAAATATTCTAGAATAAAAAAGTTTTTGCTTAATGTAAAATTGCAGAAACGCGTACAAAAATAAATTCATACATAAATTAATCTACTGACTTAAAATGTCAATTTTAAGACTCAATTCAGGTTAATTGGAATTGAATCTTAATTGGAATAGCTGCAGAGGAGTGCGCATCAACTGAGAGTTTATGTTTCTAGGCACGCAAAAATCAAAAGAATGATTTTCTAGATTTAATCAAAAGAACCAATTAGATTTAATCAAAAGAATCAATTAGATTTGATCAAAAGAATCAATTAGATTTAATCAAAAGAATCAATTAGACTTAATTAAAAGCAAGATTTTTCTAGCTTTTAAACTTAAAAAAAAATCTTGCATCACTAAATTGAATATCCCCCTCTCCTGTAACAAATCACAAAATTGCTTACATCCCAATTCTTTATCACGTGACATAATTTGTCCATGACCCCTATCATATTTATAAAAATTATATTTAGAACTTTAAAACTCATGTAGCAGGCCTTGTTTTAAAGCGTTACGCCTAGAGCGATTTACGTACGCCTTAAGCGATTTTTACGTACGCGTAGAGCTGTTTTGGTTAAGCTACTTTTTATCATTTTTTAACTTTTAAATTAGCGGTAACATAAAAGAAGTAATTAATTTAAAAAAAAACCACATTAACTTTTAAATAACGTTATGTAAAGGTATTAAAAAAAAGAATTTACTTTAAAAATAATTATTGTAACTTTTCATTGCGATATATCTTTCCTTTTTATAGCAATTAATTTGACGCTAAACTTTTTATCCAAATATTTAGCAACATAAAAAATTGTTTGTCAATCCTTAACTACAAATTTTTTGCAATGTTTTTAATAAAAAGTAGTAATTTTTTAAAGTTTTTGGTAAAAAACTTTTAAAAAATCTATATTCCATATTTATTAATACAGAATATAAAAGTTTTTTGTAATAAAGATTTTTTATGAATTTTTTACTGAATTTATAATAAAAAACATTTGCAAAAAATTTTGTAATTAAGAATTGACATTTTTTTTTTAATAAAATCTCAAAAAATGTCTTAATATTTTTGTTATCATGATAACAAAAATATCAAGACATTTTTTCGAGATGTTAAAAAAAATGTTTTTGCTTTTCTTATTAGTTTAATAGTATATAGCTTATAGTTAGTTTAATAGTATATAGCTTTTCTTATTAGTTTATTAGTATATAATTTAAGTTATGCGGGGGGAGGGGGTCGGCACAGAAAAAAAAAAATTACCTGTTACTCGCAATATTTGAATGAAGACAATTTGTTAAAATTCTTCTGCGTGCGATTCAATAAGTTTTTTTTTTCATAAATCAAGTTATAATATAAGGTAAAGAAATCATGAGTAGACTACAACATCCGCTGATGACACTAATATTATGTTGAATATATTTATATAACGGAGGTTTTATTATGCACGCGCACATTACAGGTTCCGTTAAATAAATACTAAGGCACGTTTTAGTTTAATGACAGTCTCCATTTTTTACTAATGAATATGTATTTTTCTTTATAAAACAAAACAAACTAGTATATAAAAACGTTGTATATTTCTATTATCTCTAAATTGTTTAAAGTTCGAATATGGATTGTATTTTGAAGGACAAAAGATTTACTTTAAAAACTTTTAAATCTTGGGACTTTGCCGATGCTTTGCCGATGCGATGATCACAGAAAAAGAGAAGACTTACGTTATTAAAATCAAATGTAAGTTATGTGATCTTCATCAAAATAAAATATTATCCAAAAACAATAGTGACGTAAGGGCAACTGCCCAACGGTTTATAAATAATACGAGTCATGTTAAAATATTTTAACATGTTACTATATTTTAATTAAGTTGATATATAATTAAAAATAAAAATATAGTTCAATAAATAAATTAAATTTATTCTTAACAAAGATTACCTCATATTTTTTTTTTTTTAATTTTATTAAGTTAAATTGCTTACAAACGAAAAAAAAAAGAGTTTTGTAATTATACGTAGAATGAAAATACTTTTGAGTTTGTTTATAAGTTAAGGAACTTAATTTTTAATAAACAAATTTTACGAACGTTTATTATAAACAGATACGATTCAAATTATTAAATATACTTAAATTATTTCAGTTGAGTATTTTTTTAAGTTTGCACGATTAAAGTTTGGCGTAGAAGTATTTGTTTTTTTGTTTTAAGAATAATTAACAAAAGAGTTTGCATAGTTAAGACTTTTATATTTAATTTTATTTTTTTTTAATTTCCTAAAATTAAAAAAAAAAAAAAGATTTAATCGTTGAAAACGATTTTTCTCTATAGCTCTGTTTCTTTGTGATTTGTTTAAAAAGTTAAATATTTACAATAACATAAAAAATTTATGAATTAAATTCCTAGCGAACGCGTTCTTAACTACGTATCAAAAATATGCACAAAGCAGACAAAACTTTTTATATTTTTATAAAACGCAAGTTTGAAACGCTTTTAAAAATTTTAAAAATATTTAAAAACTTAAATTTTTCTTTGCTAGTCAAAACAAAATCGTTGTTTAAATAATAACATGGGTTTGCGTTTATCAATGTTAATATTTTTTGTTTACTCTAGAAATTTTTAAAAATAAAAAAAATCATTATTATTTTTTATTCAATAACAATTAAAAACAATTATTCAAAAACAAATTTCAGAAATAATTAATACATATATATATATATTTTTTTTTTACTAAATAATATTGAACTAAAATTAATAATAAAATAACAATTGAAAACATTACAAAATTTTCATAATAAATTTATATTTAAAACGTTTATAGTTTATATTTGAGTTAATTGTTAAATTGAACTAGTTTGCGGTTATTCATTTATTGAGGTAATTAAAACACTTAACGTCTATAAAAAAAAATAAAGATAACCTTATGACGTCAAATATCGCGTTAAGCTAATGCGTTGAGCACTTTTTTATTTAAAACAAGGCCTGATGTAGCCGAAAAAACTTATTTGAAACTAAATGTTTTTTAAAGTAATTTGGAATCGAAGTGCAAATATTAGATGGTAGGAAATTATTAATAAAAGAAGATAAAAACCTCAAATGCTAACTCATTTAATGGTTGTTATTGCTAAATACTATTTTTAACAATTATTGTAAATCTGTTATTAGTATGATTGGTTAACACTTATTATATATCTGTCATTAGTATTTGATTGGTTAACACTTATATATCTGTCATTAGAATTTGATTGGTTAACACTTTTTATATATCTGTTATTAGTATTTGATTGTTTATCTAAATTTCAGAAATGAATAAAATATTTTGAAAATTTATAAATCAAGATGTTAATTTAAGAACTCTTTAAACAACCTCATGGTTACTTTTGACTCTAAATGGCCATATAAACTATGCAAGTTGTAATGACTTCCACCATATTGTTGTGAATTCATGCATAAAGTTTTTTGAAAAAGTGTTCCACCAATTATAGCAGGAGTATAGGGTGGCTGATCATAGGCATTTTTTGGACACCCTTTTGATGATCCGTCAACAAAGCTAGATGGTTCATTCATGTCCTGTAAAAAAAAAGTATATTTGAAACAAAATTAAAACATTACAGAAAAAAATTCAACACTGAGTTTAGAGATAGAGTCCTTGCATAATCTTTTCTTTTTTTGATAGATAAGTTTTTGCAATAAACACTTAATAAGCAATTAAAGTTGATTTTTAAGAAATTAGTTTTGTTGTCTTGAACTTTCAAAAGTTAAAATTTAAAAAATGAACTTTTTATTTTTATTTTTTATACTTTTTTATAAATTTTATTTTAGAAAAATATTTAGCTAAAATAATTAATATGACAAAACCAAGAAAATGTCATGACTATATTAAGAAAACCCTTCAAATCAAAGCCTTCAAATCAAATTTTCATATTCATTTTTATGTCAATGACATTTAATATATTTTCTTGAAAGTTTTGCAAAATTTAAACCATCTAACTCTTATAACTAAACAAAGCTTTAAAATAACTCCATTTAATACAACATTCATCACCGTTAATGAAAACACCCAAATTATATAAAGTATGTTTAGCTAATTTAATCATTAACAAAAACGGCTTAGCAGTTGATTATTATATGGTGTTTGTTTTGTTTCGAGTTTGCTTTTTTATTTTTCTTTCATGCTGCATTTTACATATCTGTCAGAACATACATATACAGTGCAAGAATTAACTATTTTATGGAAAAACTGCAAATGGAAATAAAAATAACATTTTTAAAAATTATTAAATAAAATATTATAGCAATATTTTTTAAAACTGTTAAATAAAATATTATTTAATAATTTTATTCAAACTATCAAACGATATTTTATTTAATAATTTAAAGACAAACTTCAGCTGGGTTTAAAAAAATGTTGTCAGTAGTCTTTACTCACTATATTATATGATATCTTTGATATCTTTTTTTTTTCAATTATATTAAACTCTTGGCCTTGACCTTTAAAATTTTGGCTTTTGCATTAAAAGTTTTGACTTTTCAGCTTTTCCTATTGAATTCAGAACTTTTTTGCATGTTTCATAAATATTATTATTTTATAATTTCATTCGCCTTTTCTTTGATCTCATTTATTGTTCTCAATTGATTTCATTTATTGTTGCAGTACTTGCTGTCTGCAGTTTTGTTAATATTTGGCGTTGACTTAAGGCCAAAATTTAAGTCTTTAACTTTGAACAATTATTACTTGATTTGTCAGTAGTCTTTACTCACTATATTATATGATATCTTTGATATCTTTTTTTTTTCAATTATATTAAACTCTTGGCCTTGACCTTTAAAATTTTGGCTTTTGCATTAAAAGTTTTGACTTTTCAGCTTTTCCTATTGAATTCAGAACTTTTTTGCATGTTTCATAAATATTATTATTTTATAATTTCATTCGCCTTTTCTTTGATCTCATTTATTGTTCTCAATTGATTTCATTTATTGTTGCAGTACTTGCTGTCTGCAGTTTTGTTAATATTTGGCGTTGACTTAAGGCCAAAATTTAAGTCTTTAACTTTGAACAATTATTACTTGATTTGAAACTCTTGTTTTTTGGCCTTCATATTTTTGACCTTGATAACAACTCTGACTTGAAAATCATAAAAAAAGTTAAATATCTAGTAATTTAATTAGTTAAAAAATTAATAGATAACAAATAAAAAAAATAACAACATGAATAACAATATCAAAACAATAGATTGTTCTTACAATCCACAATCCATCAAATTGAAGTTTTTCATGGAAACTTTTGATCTGCATAAGCCAGTAGTTTGAAATATTGGGGTGTGTAAAATCAGGAAAAGCAGCCAATCCAGGCCAAACAGCACCAACTAATACTTCCCCTTTACTATTTTTTATGAATATATTTTCTTTTATTCCTTCATCATAAGGTAAGTAACCATGGTAATTGATACTTAATGCTGGATCCTAATAAATAAACAAACAAAAAATAGCATTTCAAGACTATAGAAAAATTAAAACATAAATTACTGTATATTGTATACTAAGACATAAACTAAAAATACTTTAAAACAAACTAGTTCTCACCAACATAATAACATAATGCATCCCTTGGTCATGAAGATTGTCTACAAATCTATTTAAACCTTTAAAACTGTAACCTATTGTAAAATCACGAAAGTTATCCATATAATCAATATCATTCCATTGAACATCTTGAGGAATTTGATTAGCTGCCATTCGATTTCTGACTGCATTCATTTCATTTAAAGAATTGTATCCCCAACGGCATAAATGAAATCCTAATGACCAATAAGGCGGCATTATTGGACGGCCAACAATCTAAAATAATTATTCTAATAAAGATCATATATTTAAATAAAAAAAAATCATGCAATTGATTAATAACTATAATTTATACAATAATATAACATACAACTATAAAATAAAAAAAAGTAAAAACCTTAGTGTATTGGGAAACAACATCATTAACTGTTGGTCCAAGAAAAATGTAAAAGTCCAAAATTCCACCAATTGTTCTATATGTTATTGCTGGTGTAGGCTGCAATATTATATCTAAAAATATATTACAATATGTCAAAATTTCTACAATAGTTTACTTAATAGTAATGTAAACACGTTATTTAATTTAACAATGCTTTAAAAACAATATGTTAAATTATCAATGCGTATCTCAACATCATACTTTCACCAATAATTTGTGTCATTTAGAAAACCTGAATTACACTCTTTACAACATTTACATTTTTGAAAACTTCCAAAGCAATTATTTTACACTTAACTTCTTAATCCTATATATAAAAATATTTTTTTTGGTCCTATACAAAAAAATTTTTTTAAGATTTCTTTTTTTATTTATTAATATAATTTATATTCAAGGCAGTTTAGTTATAGCTTTATGTTGTTTTAAAGAATGTTATGCACTTTTTATATATAAATACATTTGCTTTTAAAAATGGCAAAATCAAGTACTCTTTATATAAAAGCCATTATATGGTTTTTATATAAAAAGTAAAAACCATTTAATAGTTTTTACATAAAGAGTATACAATTTTGAGAAAAGACCATTGGCTATTTAAAGTACCATGTGCAAATTCTGCAATGATTGCATCTGCAGATGCAATCATTGCAGAATTTGTGCAGAATTGCAGAATTTCTGCTGAAAAAGAGTAACTTTTATAAAATTCTTTCAGAACACCTTTCATTCTCTTAGGATGTCAGTTTTTATTGCTCCAAAAATGGAAAATATTACTGAAAAAGAACACCAGATTTATTTAGCTTTGAAAGATGATGCTTGAAACTAAAAAGATCAAAATAAAAAAAGAAGAATAATGGCTGAAAGTATTTCAGTTTGAAGTATGGACACTCAGTCAGTGCTTCTTTTTTCTCAGAGCAAAGCAATTGTATTGTATTACAAGACAAAGCTACTGGTGTATTATTTCACAATTATAACTTGTGCAACCAAGATGTATATTAGTATGTCAAAATATACTGTTTGCATACTTGCAATTCACACATTTGAAAACTTTTAAAAATCTATAGTATAACAGTTGTGGCTATCAGAACAAAAATATCAATCAATTACTATTGCTTATTATGAAAATACTTTATTTTGACTTAATAGTACTTATCAAAAGAGACAGGTGTAAATATCCTTCAAAAGTATCTGTTTTCTTGTCATACTAACATAGATAATACTAAAAAAATACTGAAATCATTTTATTAATAATACTTCAAATTATTCATATCAAAAATGACTTAAAGCGATTATAAATTGATTGTGATGATATGTTTTATATACATAGATAATGTATATACATTTACATATTTTAAAATTTTATATATATTTTATATATTTACATTTATATATATTTTATCTATTTTATATGTATATATTTTATTTAACTGTAAATTAAATCTTTTGAAAATGTAGTAAGACTAAGAAACATGTCAAGAATAGAAATTATTGTGATTTTTATTAAAATTTTTATAAATGTAAATCTATTTATATTTTAAAACTTGATGTCAAAACTATTTAATCAAAAGCTTAAAAATAAATAAATAGAAAACAAATAACCCATTGCATTGCTGTTTTTCAAAAAAACTCCATTAGCCAAGCCAGTTTTCTCAATGTTAACATAAAAAGGATGAACTCCATACAAGTTCACTCCACCCTAAACAAAATGACTTTACTATTTAATGAAAAAAAAAGATTAAAAAGAAAAAACTATCTAAATAGGCAATTAAAAAAAAAATTGCCTCAGGAGTTGGAATGTCTCTAGAAAATAAGGTAAGAAGATTCCAGTCTGTGCTTAATTTTAAACCTAAAACATGTTCACCCAAACCATAAATGTTGTCAGATGGTAGAATAGAAGATATTTGAATAAATTGATCAGAGAATATAAAGCCACCAACATTTGAGTCAAATCTATTAAAATATTTATAAAGTTTCAAATTAGTATATATTTTTCATACTTATATACAAAAAATTTACAAAACTTTATTAAAAAAATCAAAAATCAAAAAACTCACATGACTTCTCCATTTGATATTCTAACAACTTTGAAGCTGAACAAATCATTTGTATAGGTTACATGATAGTTCAGAGATGTTGCTTTATTTTTTACATTAGGAGAAGGGGTAGGAACTTCATATCTTTTATTATAAGGATCAAAAATCTGAAAAAAAAGTATATATATTTTTAATAATAGGAATTATCTGTAAAATTATTTAAACTTATGAAATGTTTAAACAAACATTTCATAAGATTAAAAATTCTATATTAAGATTTTTTTCAAAAAATAAAAAAAATTTTTTGCATTAAGCGCATTCAACATATTAAGAAACAAATTGTGTTACAAAGAAAAAGGACAGCAAGTGATTAATTCTTTTTTAAGGAAAGAGACAGGAGAATAGAGAGAGTAAGAAAGAGATTCATTTTAAAGATGAAGATCAAGAGAGATTCATTTTTAAAAGTAAGGAAAAGTGGTAGAGTAGAGTTTAAACAACAGAATATAACAATGATGTTTTAAAACCATTGTTATAGTATACTCTGTGTGATTGTAATGCGATTTTAAAAAAATCGAATAAAATTTATTTCCAAGAAGTGTGTTTTCTAATTACAAGATGATGAATGTTAATTATTAAGAAACAAAAAAAGTTTAACATTTTTAAACACTGATGTGACTTATGGGCCACCCTGAATTAAAAAAAGAGCAATCATGTTAACTTTGGCTATAAAAATATTGTAACTGGTTATGTGAGAATAAAACATTTTAACTGAACGAGCAACAATAGAAAAAATATTTAAACAAAATAAAAATGAACAAATCAAAAAAGATTAAATGATGGAAAAAAGATTTTCAAAAAATAATTGATGAATCTGTTTCAAGAAGTCCACTATAATGCTATTCTAAGATAGATACTATGCCAAGAACTTTATCATTAAAAAATTTATTTCATTTAAAAGTATAAGTATATGCTAGTCACCATCATTATTTAAATTTATATATATCGTCTTTTGTCTAACTCGTTACTATGTTTCTATCTAAACTCAAAATTTAATTTCATAGATAGATTACAAAAATTTGCTTTTCTTATCTTTGCTATTATTGAATTTTTTAGGTCTAAAAAGTAACTTTTTGCTAAACCACATAACTAATTTACAATATGCATCTATAATAATTTGTTTACCAATATGATCTGATATCCAAGGAAAATTGTATGAACTAAAAATCAGTTAAAGTTTTTATAATTAACTATTTGTATTTAATTTTCTTCAAAACCAACTAAAAAATTGTTTTTTTAATTTTTTGTTAAAACAATGAAATACATAAACATTCCACCAGTAAATGCACAGAAACAATGAGCTACACTTCTTTTTTCTTCAATTAAATATGGTAAGTTTTCCATAAAATAACAAATTTTTTAATAAAAAAAAATTATATACTTTAAAAACAAATTCACTACCAACAATGCTGCATGCATGAAGAAAAAAAAATGAGCTAAAAATAAAGAAAGAGGTTGACTTAAAAAGTCAACTAGTGGCTGACTTAAAGAGTCAAATCTTGCAATGAATTGTATACATGGTTTCCATGAGAGGTTAATAGTGAAGGATTATCCATGGAGATGTAAAGTAGAGATTCAGTAAGACCGTTCATTAATATGAGAATATCAACAATGTGTTATTAGCAGTAAACAACTGAGTCATTTAGGTTAAAATTCACCAGTCACTGTGAACCCTAAACTTTCAAAATTAGATTCAAAATCTAAGCTTTCTAAAAGAGATGAATTAATTATATACAGTGAACAAATAGAAGAAAGATTGTAAGGAGATCATTAAATAGAGTAACAACACAGGACAAGGGTTGTAATCTTTTGGTACTCAAAAAAGTTGCTGGAAACAAAAGAGATTGCTCTTTATCAAAGATAAATTTAATACTTATTTTAGAAAGAATCAATTCAATAATTTTAAAATTTTTTTTTCTAGTTACAACACATAAAACATGTTTATAGAAAAGAACAGTATGATAAACTTTATCAAAAGCCTTTATAAAGAGCAACTTGTAATTGACCAGGGCTGGTATTTGACAGTGGCCAAAGCTGGTTCTATGGATGGGACTGCATAAACATTGGTGCATTTTGACTTATTTTCATATATCATATCAACATGCACCAATATTTATACAGCCCCAGCCATAAACCCTGCTTTGGCTCAGATAAAATACCAGCCCCGGTCCTTTACTAAGAGCAACAGCCCTTGCCTCATCTAATGCATGGTAAAACCTTTTTGCTATAATGGCTAATAAGTCAGCATTTATTTTTTTAAATAAAAATAAGGAGATATTCTTTTATTAAAAAAATATTTTGTTATTATTTATTGCTCAAGACCAGTCAAGGGAACTTGATTTAAAGACTATTGTTTAAGTACAATCCTTTAAAAGCACTTTAGAATTTTGAAGTATTATTTTTTTATAACTATTGTTAAAACTACTATCACTTATAATAATTTATCTCTTATAATTTCTTATCTTTTTTTTACTACCAATATCATTTTTAAAATAATAATAACTTTTTATATTATTTTCTAATTCTTAAGGAAACAAAGGAAAAGTGAAGGAAATTTTTAATAATAAAAAAGATTAGTTAGAAATAATGTAAAAAAAGAAAATAATTGAAGGGTATAAACGAAATAAAAGATTGAAGAAAAAATAAAACAAGAAAATGAATAAAAGAAAAAAAAAAAAAGAACAAATTTAATCAAACAAAAACAAAACAAAAAAAATCAATTAACAGAAAAAAGTTTGAAAAATGTTTGAAATAATAGTCGAAAGAACTAATTTAAACGTAAAAAATCGCAACCAATTTTTCTACACTTTTTTTTTGTGGCAAATATGTGATATTTGTTATATTATTTTTTATTATTATAATAATTATTAATTAATATTATAGTATTACCATTAATTACTTTTATTAAATATTATATTTGTTAAATATTATGATTTTGTGTATGCATTTTGTTTTGTAGTTTTTGTGTTTCTCTTTTCGTTTGGGTAAAGTTTGTTATTATTTATGCTAATTATTTTTATTGTTGTTTTCTATTTTACCAAATTTTCTACACCTTTTTTTTTTTATTTCGCAAATAATAACTAAAGTTTGTCCTTTTTTCAATTTTATTTTATTTTGTAGAAGTATTTGTGTTTGCCTTTTTGTTTTGTTGTTTTTGTGTTTCATCTTGTAGTTTTTGTGTTTTGCCTTTTCGTTTGTGTAACGTTTGTTTTTTATTTGTTCTGTTTTGCTAATTATTTTTATTTTTGTTTGCTGTTATTATTGAGTGTTTTCATATTTTTTGTCTTATTATTTAACTTATTTTAGCTTTATCGCTGTCATTATTATTTTATTTATTTTCTTAGCGATTTTCAGTTCATATTTGTTATTTTTATTATTATTTTACTATTATACTAATTGTTATAACTAATTGGTGTCACTCATTTTGATCATGAGTGACACTCATGTCATCATATCATTTGTATTATTATAGTTAATATTATTATTTTTAATTATTATTGTTATAATTATTTGGTGTCACTCCTTTGATTAGGCTTCTGTTTGAGTGACACCTTCCTTTTCAAATAATTATTTATATTTATTCTTATTAGTTATATTTTATTATAATTATATTGTTTGTATTATTATAAATAATATTATTATTATTACTATTATTGTTATTATATGATTATATGTAAATTTTAAAAAGGAAAATAAATATCTTGTTGTTGTTGTTGTTTTTAAAAGTGATAAAATTTAGGTTATACAATTTTTTTTTTTAATATTTTTATTATACTTGTTACAATTATTTTTAATATCATTTATTTCTTTTATTGTAAATAATTTTTTTTTCTAATTGTTATTGTTGCAGTAATAATCTTCTTCTTTTTTTTTCTTTTTTTTTACTTATTTGTGTTTACTACGTTTTGGTGTCATTCCATAGATTAATTTAAATATCTATGATGAATTTTGAAAATTTTATTAATATGGTCAAACTAAAAAATTTTGCTTGACCAGGTTTGAAGTATTTAAGTGTAGTAAATATGAGAAAATAAAAAAATCTTGATTTGCCGATCTTTTTTATATGTAGTAATTAATAATAATTATTTTCTTTCTTTTCCATTCTTTTAATTTCATTCATTAACTTTTTTTTTTTAACTTCTATTTTCATTACTACTTTACTTATTTCTTTTCAAATATTTCTTTTTCTTTTCTTCTTTTAAAACATTTATTTATAAATAAGTGGGTTGAAAGCCAGCCTAGTTTGTTTTTTTATTTATTCTGATATCATTTATTGGATTATTTTTTTAATGAAACTTGATGTTTTAAAATTTAAAGCATCAAATTTTATTAAAATTTTTAAAATTAATTTTACTTAAATGTTGAAATCGAGCTGTTTCATGTAAAAACTTTATCACACTAACATTAATTTAATCAATACTAAAAGATTGTTCCAGAGATATATAATAACTTATATTATTGTCAAGGAAACCTGTGTTGCTTACGGTTACAATAATGGTTACATTTAGGAATCGTCCATAAAGTACGTACGCTCGGAGGGGAAGAGGGGGTCTGCAAATGGCGTTTATGAGATGGGAGGGCAGTGAGTCAATTATAAAAAAAAAAGGAGATACTAAATTTAAAAAAATATCAATAAATAGTTTAAAAGCGTAGCTACTTTTAGGGAGGTGGAGGGTACTCAAAAAAGCGTATTGCGGAGGAGGGGTTTGACGAAAAAAAAAACGTACGTACTTTATGGACGACTCCTTACAGTTAAAACGCTTACGCTTACGGTTAAAATGCGTTTACGGTTAAAGTACGCTTTTATTTATTACCGGTATCGAATACTTAAATAGTCTATTAAGCATTTGCACCGGTCTTTATATTCATTTACTTTCCATCCATATATAAAAGTTGCATTCTTAGTACTTTAGGGTTGTCATACGTCCTCTTTTTCCGTAAATGAGTTTGCTAAACTACATGACAGTCAACAAGGATCAAAAAGATAATTTAGCGCGCGCTCTTTCATGAAAAGATGTCTGGTAACACTATAGTACCAGTATTGGTAACTTTTTCTTGTGATTTTTAATAGCCGCCTAATGTCTGAAGTTTTCAACTTTTTTTAAATAGCTATTAAAGCCCTTTATTTTATTTTTTTTTTTTTCAACTTTTTTCAATTTAGTTTCAAAATAAGAATAGTTTATGTTAGATTATTTTATTATAAAGACAATACGGTCTGATGCGTAATTTTTTTAAATATTTATTTTATAGTTTATAAAAACGTTTTACCTTGACATGCAACGTGTTATCTGTTTCCAAATAAAAATTAGCATTAAGTTTTAAAACATTTTTTCCGTAATGTCCTCCTAGTCCAGTTAGACATAGTTCCAAGGTAAATCCTGTAATAGTTTCTTTGTAACCACAAACATTGTAACCTATATTTGCTGATCCATAATAACAGATAGGTTGCCCTTCATTATTTGAATTGTCCCAACAACATCCTCGACTATAACAAGATTCTTCTGTAACTCCACTCTCAGGAAAACAGTCAAATCTTAAGTTTTTGTTGATATCGCAAATCGATTTATGTGTTGATACTTGGAAAATTTTAAACAAGAGAAATATGCCAAGTCCTAAATACATCATTTTCCTAAAAATATTTTTTTACTTCTTAAAATATATTTTAAGCTATGTTATTTAATTATGTTCATGCAGATTTGAATTGTTCATAAATATACTTTTGGCTGAAAATCACACACAATTACCAATAATAAAGCAACTGTTAATAGTTAACACGTAGTTTATAAATCACACGTTTACAACGCTTGAGTAAATCTATTTTAGTTTTAATAGTGTCATTAACACTTTTTTGGTATTTGACAAATTTTGGCAAAAAATTTTCATTAATATAATTGATAGTACTTTCTACAAAAAATAAAATCAAACAGGTTAGAATGAAATAGAGGATATTATGAAATAGTTATGAAAATCTTAATTCTTTTACTCTTAATACTCTTAATTATTGAAATTCTATGTAAATAATTTTTAACCGTGTTGTAGAAAATATTTTTCTAAATTAAATGACATAAAAATTTAAATAAAGAGTAAGAAAATTTTTGGATAAAGTTTTGGAAAAATGTGTATAAAACTTTCGGAAACGAAATTTCCCATCAGCGAACTTAAAATATATTCTTGTTACTACGCTGTTCAAGAACGTTTTTTTTTTCAAAATTAAATTTGCTATATTCGGTAAAAGTTAAAATTGAGTTTAAAAAGATAAGGTGTTAAATGAAATATAGGGTTAAATGAAATACGATTGCTAACTTAACGAATGGGGTTTTTGTAAATAAATTAACTCTAAACACACACACAAACCGAAAAAATATAAACGTGCCGAGAATCAAAGAGGGTCAATACACCTAAATTACTTAAAAGAAAACAATTCTTAACTCTAATTTGATTCTATTTAACTAATATTTTTTTAATTTTCTATTTTATTAATTTTTCATTTTTTTTTCTTCATATAGTTATTAAGGTGCTTCCAGAAGTCCGCGAGAACATCGCTGAAAATCATTTAACTAGGAGTTCACACCTTCCTTAACAATGTTGTTTATTGGGCTAGAGCCAGCGTTGAACCTACGACTTCTGGGTTCTGAGCCAGAACTATTAGAGCATCACGGCTGCTCAAAATTAAACGTGTTGAAATAATAAGTATCTTATCGCACTTTAAAGTTTTTAAAATGGAAATCAACGTTTTAAAAAAAAAGGTTTTTCTTTTCTCTCTTTATTAAAACAATATCTTTTTGAAGTTTTTAATTTTTTTATGATAAATAGAACTACGTAAAATTTACAAAAACTTCAAATGAGTGTTTGGATCTACAAAAAAAAGTCCACCAATTTATGAAAATTATTTCTAGACGTCATACAGGTTATGATGTTCATATTAAGGTCACTAAAATTATATTTTTAGTAGATAGTACCCCATGTAGTAATAAGACCCTTGTTACTATATTGCTAAAATGGATTACCCAGCAAACTCACAACTTCTAAATTTAAAATCTAAACGTTGTAATGACGTGTCAAAAACGCCAATTTGTCTAAAAAACGTTTTTTTAAACGTATAAAGCAAATATATATATATATATATATATATATATATATATATATATATATATATATATATATATATATATATATATATATACATATATATATATATATATATATATATATATATATATATATATATATATATATATATATATATATATATATATATATATATATATATACTTTTAAAACTGCGTCTACGTTTTAAACTTTTAAAAGCATCCTTTCGTAAAGTGACATTGATTATCTTCTGGTTATTGTTAAAAAAGATATTAGTTATAATTTTAGAAGCAAATTTAAACTCCCATTCCTTGTGTAAATCGCAGGTAAAGCAAATTATTTAAAAAAGTATTTTGATAAAACAAAGCTTGATAGAGTATATTAGAGTAATATGAGCACCTTGGTAATATGAGCATACTTGAAGATTTCTTAGATGTAAGCAGTGAAGTTAAAGTTGCTTTGTATTTTTTGAATCAACTTTATGTGGTGATAATAGGAATCATTACAATTAGCGTAAATTTATATGAAGAATTAGCGGCTATCATCTAATTAAAACGTTGATAAATTTTTTGCGTTGTTAAGATAATATCACCAGGCATGAATAAATCTGTGGCGCGAGATTTTAGTGCTAAAATAATGAAATTAGTTTTTTTATAAAAAAAAATATGTTAGCTAAAAATCCAATCCATTTTTGTTTAAAAAACAATGCATAGAAACATTTAGTTTTGACTTGATTTAAAGATGCCATTTTTGTGTAATATGAGCATGCTCAAATTACCCAGTGTTTTCCATTGAAATTATCTAGTCCTAAAATAGCAGTGGTTTTAATTGCTTTTTGAATAAAAACAAAACATAGTAAAAAATTTTAATATTTGAACAATACTAAATGTTTTTTTGTAATTTTAAAATCAAAAAAATTAAACTTTTATTGTTCAAAGGTTTGAGTTAATAAAACTGATAAAATAAAGAACGCATTATTTTTTTTTTATATTCAAATTTTAAGCTACTTTTCAACGAAAAGTAGCTTAAAGTTTAATCTTTTAATGTTAAGTTTTGTTAATAACAAATCATTATATTCCAAAAATTAGTTCTAATTGTCAGATTGGTATTTTTTTACTTAGTTAATGTTATTTTGAGCTAATTTAAAGTTCTCATATTACCAAGGGGTCTGGGTAATATGAGCACTTTTGCTACTTTTTAAAAACCTCTGTCTTTTTAGGAAAAATTTTTGGGTGTCTAAATATCTAAGTGGATCATGAGTAGGGATCCCTAAAAATTGTTTATTCGCAAAAATTTTGGATCCAGCATAATTATTTTTGAAAATACTCCAGCTTTTGCTTAAGGTGCTCATATTACCCTAATCTACCCTAATCTATGACCTTTAGCACCTTGTTTAGTTATTAAATTTGAAAGATTATTCAAGACTAAAAAACATCCACATAAGATGTCACATCCACAAAAAACATCCACATAAGAAATCCTTAAGTGAAAGTGAAGTTAAAGTAAGACCACTACATGAAAGTATTTTTAAATATGGAAAAATATTTATATTGCTTATATCTCTAGCAGGCATAGATTTGCAGACATTGTAGTTGTTTCATTTTATTAATTTCTTGGCTATATAACCAGCAAGTGTTGCTGGAACTTTTTCTGCTTCAAGTGAAAGAGTTAATTCAGATAACTTTTTTGAGTTTAAGTGTAATTTTATTAGTAATTCATCATTAATTTGTTATTTCATCATTATTTGTTCATTAAATCTTCCTCCCAAAAATTTACATTCTCTTTAATTAAAGTTCGACATGCTAAAATAATTTCTTAATTTTGAACTTCTCGTTAGCTGACTAGAAATCTCCCACCACTCATCTGTCGATATTGAGAAAATCTGTGCTCTATATACGGTCACTATGAAGTTGTGAAGTAAGCACATACAAGTATGTGGTTGGATAGCTGGATAACATACAATGTTATCTAGCTATCTAGCCATTTTTTATCCATATTTGATAAGTTCTATATCTATACGCATTGCTTGAGATCGAAAAGTTGTGATAAGAACAGATGATGTTTTTTTAATAAAGTAAAAAAAAAATTGAGATTTCTGCCAAAGGTTAATCCAATTTGCTAGTTGCTTAAAAAAAGTCGTTTTACCATCATCAAAAATAATTGCATTACCAAATTTGTTTGAATAAAATTGCTATTTTGAATTTGAAACTGTCCACATTTTTGAAAAATGCCTAAAAACCAGAAATGTCATTTTGTTTCAGAAAATAATTTTTCAAACTTGCACGAGTTTTTATTACCAAGGTGAAGACTTTGATATGTAATTTTTAGAGCTTTATTAAATTACCTTAAAGTTGTTCATCTTTAGAATGTAGACGATGAAAATCTCCCCAAGTAATATAACTAGCTACACAAGTATAGAAATCATCTTCTATATTATACCATCATGATCGGTTAAAATTTGGACGATTTTAAAATGAGTTTTCTCAAAAACCACTTAATCAATTGCAGTGATTTAATTTATAGTGATGTTTGTTCTTTGTAAAGAGGGGTAGTTTTGTTTATATTTCATTAGTTTTAACGAGAAGTAAGCAAAAATTTAAATTTTAATGTCAAGTAAAGAGACTGAAAATTAAAAAAAATTCAAATTTCACATAAAATATCCATTGTTCTCGTATTCCATGATTTCAAAAACATGTAAAGTTCGAAAATCAACTGTTAGTATTGTTATAAAACGTTATAAGGAAAACAAAACTGTAAAATGAAATTTAAGAAGTGGTAGGAAAATCAAGATTTATTTCCAAAAAGAAAATTAAATCAATAGCTGACTCAATTCATCGAAAACTGACTCAGTCATAACAAGGTTTAGCTATAAAATTTAAAAGCAGTAAATCTTTCGTACTAAGAATATTCAAAAAGAAAACTCTGAAGACATATTTCAAGAAAAAAATACCAAAAAGTTTGCTTGCTGGAGAAACCAAAGCAATTGGACAATCTAAAAATTTGCATAAATTAATTACAAAAAAAATTTTTATGGTATAATTATTGACAAACGATTTCTTGGAAAGCCCATATAAAAACATCAAATTCAAAAATATCAAAAAATATCGGCATACTTTACAAAGTCAAACCTATACTTTCCGAGAATCTAAAAATTCTTAATTTTTCTTATATACAAAGTTGTCTAACATATGCTAATATTGCCTCTGGAAGTAGAAACAAATCTAAATTTAGTTCTCTATATATACACCAAAAACACGCATCAAGATTGATTTATAATAAAAATAAACTCACTCATGCCGATCCTTTACTTAAAACCTTGAATGCTTTAAATATCTATCAAATTAACATCTACTAAAATATTTTATTTATGCTCAAATATAAGCTCGGACTTGTCCCAACTCATTATACTATAAACTTTTTTCAAACCAACGCCAACAGATATATCACACGAGTAACCGGAAACTTTAAGTTGCCCATTAAAAAACAAATTTTTCGAGATTTTCAATTGTATACCACGGCCCTTATTTATACAACAAAATAATACTTTATAATATAGAACTTACTAAATTGAAAAATCTTATTGCCCTAAAGAAAAAACTAAAAGATCTCATAATTAACAAAACCAACTTTATCGATATGTATTAAATATAAAAGAACAATTAATATAATAAAATGAAAAAAGAACAATTTAAGCTATAAAAGTAAATAAAGAGACAAAAAAGAAATAAAAACATAAATTTAAAAAAATAATAAATACATATAGTTAGCAACTATAAATAGTAAAATATTACTGAACAGAGGACTTCAAAAATTTAGTGTATGTTTTATAGATTTACTTTTTAAATGTTTAGTTTATTTTGTATTTTAAAGGTTCTCGATGAAAAGACTTTTCTTAGTCTTCTGCGAGTTTCTTTTTTTTTTTTGCCATATAATTTTATTCATAACATAAAACATATGTATATACAAATAGCAGGGGCAAGAAGAACATTTGTCTTATCGCCAAGCCCCTTAATCAATACCGTAATACAAAATATTAAAATATAAAAATCGTAAAACTACAGCACTACAGCATATAAAATTTTGTTATATAGACTTTTTATATAAGAAACAAACAAAAAGATAAAATTTATAGGTTCTTAATGCCCCTCTCTAACTATAAAAATCTACTTTTTTTCTTATTTTAATATAACAAAAAGACAAAAATTAAATGCCAAAGTAAAAGCAAATACTATAGTATAGCAAAAAATTATAATAAAATACTCATAATCCTGAAACTTTCCTTTTAAACCAGTATACACCTTTACATATACATCAGAAGAAACCATGCGCTACGTTGCTCATCAACAGTCTTTGCTTCAATTTGGTCTTAAACTCATTAAGCGTTGCAATTGTTTTAAGATCATTAGTTAATATTTTATCCCATACTTTTGGTCCTCTAGTAGAAATTGAAAATTTAGTAGCCGCAAAATACAACTTACAACTACATACACGCTTAAAAATAGTGTGGACAAAAAACACGACACTTAGTGTAGCGTCTTTTTGGCTACACAAATTGTGGACTTCAAGGCTACGCTTGTGCGCTTTAAAGCCACACTTGTAATTATGAAATTAAACTTCATTATATGCGTAAAAAAAGCCACACTTTGTGTTGCACTTTCTTGGATTCTCGTATCGAATTATTTGGAAAAGAGGCTAGAATCATGATTTTAGCGACATGTTTTTTTTTATGAACCGTTCAGTTTTACTGAAAATTTTAGTGTAACTTTTATTGCTCCATGGTAATTTTAAACACATACATAGTTAACTTTTTCATAAAGAAATATTTGGTTTGTAATATTTTAGTAATATCGTATTAAATATGTTAAGCGAGGAAAATATCGATTTTCAGTTGTTAAAAATTAGGTAAGACCTTCGGTACATTACTACATGAATTAGTTGTGTGACTTTATTTAATTAGACTAATGCTATTATTGTATATATATATATATATATATATATATATATATATATATATATATATATATATATATATATATATATATATATATATATTATATATATATATATATATATATATATATATATATATATATATATATATATATATATATATATATATATATATTGTATTAAAATGTTAATAAAATTATTTTAGTTACGTTAACAACATTATTATGAAGTTATAAAAATTATAACATAATAACATTAATTATATAAAATAATAACATTAGTCTAAAAAAAATGTGTAAAATATAGGTTATATTTTACACATTTTATATATATATATATATATATATATATATATATATATATATATATATATATATATATATATATATATATATATATATATATATATATATATATATATTTTCTGATAAAAGTTATTAAAATGTTTGTTTGCTATATATGTGGTACTTTTATGAAACTATTAATTTTTTTTCAAAATCATCTTCAACGTCATAATAGTATTGTCGAAATTGTTTATCCAATTAAATGTTTACAGAATGGCTGTAAATGTACCTGCACAGCTTATATGTCGCTAATTAGACATGTAAAATGTTACCATAATATTGATAATGATTTCATTGATAAAAATCCTGAAGCAAAATGTATAGTAATCCATTAAATGATAATCGTAACGATTTATTGCCTAATTTTTTAGAATATTTGTTGCCTAGTTTCCCAGAGAATTCTACTTATTAAGTTTACACTTATCCTGAAAAAACAATAGAATATATTGATCCTTTGTTAGTTTCTTCATTGTGAACAAGCAGCAGTGTTCCTTATTACATTATACCTGAAGTAATTGTTTCTGTTAACAATATTTCATAATCATTAGTTTCCTATATTGCAGCGCTCGAAATAGTTTTTCAAAGCTTGCCAATTTCACAAAAATAGATTTTCCTTGAATTTTTTGAAATTTCTTCAAGCATTGCTGATCATTGATCACCTGTTATTTCAAGCAATGATATTGCTAATGCTGCTTTATCAGTTTTCAATGACATTAGAGCAGATTCCACTCTATTATTGTTTAAGAGTAAGTTTGAAAGTAGTGTTATACATTGCAATGAGCCACTCACTTGAGTGGCTTATTGCAATGTATAACACTACTTTCTTGACACATTATATAAACAAAATAAACACTTAGAAAAAATTTCTCTTTTTGTAGTTTCTGAAACATGCAACATGGGCCCTCCTAGATATGAAACTAATGAGGGAATTTCAAAGATAGTTTTATTTCATTGAAGAGATATCAAGTAATATTACATTGCATGATGGCTTTAACACTTGCAAACAAAACATTTTTTTACTAGCAAGAGATTCAATGTTCAAAAATACTTTGTCAGAAGACTAATATAATGAAGGTATATATATGTCTACTACCCTAAGTGGGGAGAATTAATAAATAAGAACTTTATAACTTAAATAAGAATTTTTACAACATAATTGTCAATCTGCATAAGTACTAAGCTGCTGCAACTTGACTATGTGCCAATCTGCTAAAGTGCGAAGTTTCTCTTTCTCATCTTATTTCATTTATTAGTTCCTTACGTAATATACCCTTTTAATCCAAAAGAAGGTTTTTTTATAATCTACCTATAAAGGTTTATAAGTATATACAAGTTGTTCCCTGATTTATTTTTATTTTTATTTAGAAGATACAACTTTGCTTGCATTTAAGGCGCTCCCTTTTCTTATGATAGCACCTCCACAGAAGGGCAAGGAAAGTCCAAGAATGGATTTTGATGCAATTTTGGCTTTATTTTATAGAGAAATGGATGTAAGTTTTTTCTATACATTTTTTTTAAAGTTAAATTTGGTTTATAATCAAAAAGTATTACTTTTTTGAGCTTTGTATTTTCTGCATTTTTAAAATTTTTCTTAAACATTTAGGTACACCTTGAGTTATTGAAGAAGGAGAAAGTTTTTTTACTGATTTTATTCAAGTGTTGCGGCACTCTATTTATAATTCTAATTATAACTCTAATTATAAGTCGATAATACAGCTAAACGGTTGGAAGCCATACCGAGTATTAGATTTGCTTTTGAGTTGCTGCTAGTCTCTTATTATGTATTTAATGTCAATTTTCCTCATGAACTTATTTGTGTATATATTTTTATGGGAAATTTGCTTGGAATAAACAGCAAAAGAATTATCGTCAATTCCTTGTAAAGAAAGTATTACCAAAAGTTTAAGATTAAATTAAGCAATATGTTTGTGAAACGAAAAAGTATTTTTATCACTTTCTTATTTATTTTTGTTATATCGTCAGTCGAGAACCAAGAAGCCGTCTTTTTTTTTTGTGTTTCCAAGAAAATCAAGTTTTAAATTTTAATTCGCGAAGACTTTCTGCCAGAAAATTCGACTGATTATTTAATTATTTCCTAAAATTTTATTGTTGTGGTATATTTATGGAACACACACTCCTGAATATTTATTGATAATGGACAAAAAAAAAAATACACAAAATGTTGACATACGGTTCTTCTCTGACGGCGGTATCTATTTTTCAAAGTTTTGACTCGCTTTTGCATATAAATGTTTTAAGACTTGTTTTTAATTTAATATTCACTGAATTGAGTTTGAGTTTGAACTGAGTTTATATACTTAAAAGAAATACTATAACAATGCATTGACTCGGAATTAAAATAAAATTTATATTTCAGTTTTTATTATTTTATTGTGATATCGTTCCGTTATTTCTTGTAATCCAATATAATATACATATGTAATTTAGTATATGACTCTAAATGACAATGTGTAATTTAGTATAATATTTAGAATAATTTAATTGCGCCCGGTTATATACATAGTACGTGAAGACCTAAATGGGCGGAATAAATCACGCATAAATATACTTACAAAAAATCAAAACATTTATAACGTCTAGAAAAACACAGATTAGTGTATAAACTATAGTGTTGCATTTAGCGCAACACTAATTTTGAGGTTTTTTTACAACAGTTTTGTCGCGCAAAAAGAGCTTATATATACAGCCATTGATTAAATGCAACAGTTATGCCGAAAAAATTTCTACTAAAGTGTCGCATTAAAGACCACAAAGTGTGGCTTTCAAGTCTACATTTTATGTAGCCTTACGAATGCAACACTGAGTATGGCTTTTAAAGCTACATAGTGTTGGTGTAGCCGGCGTCGACACTCATTGTTGTATTCTACGCGACATAATGTAGCCTACGGCTCAACACTATTTTTAAGCGTGTAGTACTACTAATATTACAACTACATAGTACTATTAATATTACAACTACATAGTACTATTAATATATATTAATATATAGTTTCAACGACAAGCAAGTCCTTAGTAGCCCTGTGGTGCGACGGTCTTGCGTATATTTTTTAAATGCATGGGTTAATAGGCAGCACATAATATTATAAACTACGAATTTTTAAGTTTATTATTAATAATAAACTTAAAAATTTGTAAATAAAATATATTTTAACTCGATGTCAAACGCACATGCGTAAAACAGTTATAGCTCTTTATATATTGTAATTTGTTAACGCTTTTTATATATTGTAAATATTTGTGGTGGACATTTATATAAACTGGAGACATGTAAATGTTATTTTTTTTTGAAATATATAATAATGATTGTTTAAAAAAAAAAACTATAAAATAACATTCTCACTCTAAAATGCTTTAGTTTATTAAACCAACTTAATTTTTTCTTAATTTGGAAATTAGCAAGCTATAAATATATCAATTTTTAAAATCATTTTTTGGTATACGAATATTGTTAAAATTTAAAAAGTAAAGTTCTCTGGTCTTTTCTCCACCCATTTATCCACTCAAACTCTAAAATCGGTGTGTAAACACGAGTTTTTGATATACTTTACGTAATAAACTACTGCATAAAACTAAAATCCAAAAAGTAAATGTGGGAATTATAACAAGGTAATCCAGCAAATAAGCATTGGATAATCAGATATTTGTTTTCTATTTATACAGGTTGTAACAGCAGCAGAATGAAACATTCTTAAAATAGCATCAAAAATAGGGAATGTAGATACAAATTTCTTTGGTCACCGATACAATAACAGTTCAAGAAAAAACGAAGCTTTTGAAATGAAAACATTCATTTGGAAAATAAATGTCTACATTGTTTTAGTAGACTTTTAAAAGCTCTATGGATAAGAAATAAACGAGAGATAAGTAGAGAAATAAATAGATAGTATAAGCTTTCTTTCGCCTTTCAAGCTTAGCGAAAAGTCAATCCATGATGATACTTAGCAATCACTTTTCCTCTTCAAGTAAAGTCTTATGCCTTAACAAACGTCAATCCGTGGCGTTTGTGCGCTCTTTTTAGCTTCTGGTCAGCAAAGTATTTGTCGGTGCATCCAATACATAGCAAAAATTTTCAATTTTTTAAACTTCTTAAAACTTGATCTGACCTCTTGAACAAAAATAGGCAGAGAGTTTTACTCATATTTCAAATATACAAATTATATATTTGTACTATTGACAACTAAAAACTTACTTAAGACAAACTGGTTCTGAAAATTATACTTTAAAACTAATAAAATCCTTTTGAATACCAGAACACACAGACCAACTGTGAGAGACTTTTTGGTCCCCTAAAACAAATTTTAAGAGAAAAAGACAATTTGTAGCAACCAATGGAACAAAACAGCAAACCTAAAAGGAAAGAAAAATGCTGAGCATGTTAACCCAAAAACCCAAACTCATGTCTCTGTTAGTGTTAGAAAATTTTTTTAATAAAAGCTGATGATTATAGTCATGCAGAAAACTATAACATTATGACAAAGTTCTTTATTTAAAAAAAAGTGTTTGATAATATTGAGAGTTTTCCAGAAGCATATTGGTACCAGGCTACGTAAATGGAGAAAAGATCGCATTATGGTAATCGAGTAACTGGAAAGTGAATATTAACAGAAACTAAATGAATCTAAAACTATTTTGGTATGGCGATTTGACAGGCTGCAACTAATAATTCTTTAATTGAAATTGAAAAGGTGTTTAAATAGAAAAAAAAATTTTGTGTGGTAGTTTACCGTTGTACTAATTTTCCTGATCGGTGTTATCGCGACGTGTAATGTCCTGCGGGTTCTAATAGCTGGTGTAAATGAAACAAAAGACCCTTTGCAGGTAACAACAATAAAAAACCAAAATTTAATTTATCAATATGGATATATATCATTAAGAAAGAGTTTGAAAAACTAAGTGATAGGAAAGTTTTGAAAAATGCACTTACAGAAAAAAACAGAGTTCTGGTTACTCAACAACGTTATATGGTTCAGTTGCCCAAAAAACATTTTTAATCACAATGCTTTTTGGCTTTCACACAAGTTTTGGCAATAATTTTGATTCAAGCCCTTTATTTTATGCATATAAAAAGTTTTAATATTAAGCTCTAGTTTCTAGTGGTTTTCAAAATTAGGCTCCAAATGATTCCTGTTGCAATCTTTTTTTATACATTTTTGCAATTTTTATAAAACAATTTTTTTTTCTTATTTCTAAATATAAACATATTAATTAGAAATAATAAAATTTAAGAAATTTTTTTTTAGTGCACGGCGTTAATTTTTGCTTAAAAATCTCCCAATTGCCAGCTTGCGCGTGTTTTCACACTTACAGTCATAGTAACTGAAAACCATGTAAAAATAACGTTGGTGCGGCCGTGGCGCAGTGGTTAGAGCGCTTGCTTTATAAGCAGGAGATCCAGGTTCGATACGAGCTTTGGACAAACTTTGCGTCACGGTAAGGAAGGAGGCGTAAACTTCCTGGTTATATGCACTTCCGCGGTGCTCTGTGAAAAGACCGTTAGGTCTTCTTGGGGCACCTAAAACAACAACTAAAATAAAAAAACAAAACAAAAAAAAACAATAAAATTTTAGTAAACCAATCAATATAAAATGTTTTATGTAAGTGGCTTCTTTCGGTACAGAAATTTTGCGCTAAACATAAAAAATTTAGTGTTTTTAAAAATAACACGATAAAGTAAAATAAGCATAAACTTACTTAAAAAAATGATTTGATTGTATTTCTTGGTTAAATACGAACAACACTGATGTGTAGCCAGTTACACGTTGCAAGATATTTGTAAACATTTATTTATACTATTTTATAGATACTATTTATACCTACTAATAAATATTATTTTTACAAAATATATTTTATTAACTATAAAATCTTTTAAAAAATGTTTAAAATTTCAAGTGATGAATAAAAAAAAAATTTACAACATTTACATTTTAACATACTTTTAAAGTCTTTACTAAAAAAACAGTTTTTTTTAAAAATTTGGTATTAAAAAATACATTTTTTTTTAAAGATAGCTGCATATTTTAGTGTAGACAGAACCAAACGTAAAAATAATTCAGTCTACACGACACTTATTGTTAGTCGCGCGAACTATTCGCGCTGGGAGATTTTCGTCCAAAAATTAGTGCCGTGTGGTGTGCCAATTGAAAGCAATTTTAATTATATCAAATAAAAATATAAAAGCAATTTATAACTGCCAATTATTTGTAAAAACCGTTAAATTCCGTTAATCGTTAAGTTGCTGGAAGAACTCTTCGCAAATGTTAGCTGATAGATAAGAAGTGGCTTTACCTTGGTTTACTTGAATTTTAATATGTTTCGCCATGACCTACTTAAATACACTGCCGGACTTGTTGCTTACGAGTCCGATAACTGGTAGCTGAGTTTTTAGTCAAGTTCTTTATTTGCTTAAAGAGGTTCTCAAAAGAATTACAACTATAGTTATTGTAACAAAAACAAACTTTCATTTTATATTGTTTATTTGTCTTATAAAATGCCTAAAAAGTGCTGCGTAGTTGCTTGCGGAAGCCGTTACAAAAAGAAAAAAAATGACAATACTGAAGAAGGTTTTATAAATAAAACAGTAATAAATTTTCCCTCAAACATAGATTTATGCTCCCGGCGGATCTAGTTTGTAAACAGAATTAATTGGAAACCATCTAAATTCTCTGGAATATATATTGATTATTTCGAAGATAAATTTATTAAACGAGGCAAACAAAATACACTATTCCGACAATTCATACAAATAAAGATTGTTTTTTAAAAAGCCATCTTTACTTTCTACACCTACAACTTAAAGAAAGGTTCCGACAAAAAGATCTTATTTTCATTCATTGCCAGATGAAACACCAGTTTTTAACAAACTAGATAAGATTTGTTGAGTTAATGACTTGACAGGATAAGTTTGTTCTCAAAAATTTTTTTTTTAAGAAATATTGGGTGGCGTTATTTATTATCGTGCTATTGTTGAAAATATAACATCGTCAACTTACATTGAAAGCATTAATGTTGATACCAATCTGCATGTAAAATTATGCCACTTTATAAAAAAATTTTATACTTCTTCCCCAATGTACCAAAGTCAAAAAAAGAAGTGTACACTGACAAATGTAAGCATGTTAGAAAACTTAGTTTCTTATATGAGAAATCGGGATGAAGAAAAAGAAAAATATATTTAAGTGAAATTTATAGTTTTATGTATTATGAATCACATGGCTGAGAGTTATATGAACTTATTTGGTTTGCTTTGGTTCTACGATATACCTCTAGACAAGCCTACAACTTGCTTTCAGATGAATTTCTTTTTCCTTCATTTTCATATTTAAAAACTCAAGGTGGAATTAAAGCTTTAAAATATCTATTAAAAGAAGAAAAAATAATCTCAGATAGATTTTTGTTAATTGATGAAATGTACTTGCAAAAAAGTGTTCAATATCATGGTGGTAAATTTGTTGGAAAAGATAAGAACGGAGAATTTTATTCAGGAGTTGTATTTTACATGTTGGTTCGTATTAAATATTCTATATCTTTTGTTCTTAAAGCAAAGCGCGTGTCTATGGGATGTTTGCTACGTCGTTGGACGTACCCAAAAAAATTAAATAAAAGTTTTTCAACTTGATTATTTTTTTGAAAAAAGTCTTACTATATGTTACTATTAAAACCAAACTACAGCAAAAACTAAACAAATTATGCACGGTTAATTATCTGAAACGGTTTAAAAAAATTAAAAACTGGAAAACATAATTGTATATCGGTTTCATAATTTTGTGATTGTTAAAAAATAATAGTTACAATATTTTGATGAAGGTTAAACTAACTTTTGAGTTAAATAACTTAATTAGAAACTTGTATTGACATACTTTTTTATTAAATTAATTTATTTTATAACACATAACATGGCCGATGATAAGTTCAAAATGTCGCTTAGTTCACAAGTTTATATAGCATTATATAGTATTTTAAAGAAAAGCATCATGTCCTTTAAAGTTAGGCGACCAAATATTATATTAATTGTGAAGAATTTTTGATATCACGATATCCTTTGGATACAAGAAAGAAAGACAGAGAGTTATTACAAGTAGAAGCTGTTTATAGTTGCATCGATAAAAACTAGTATTTGTTTCTTGGTTTTCTTTGATAATCAAGAAGAATATTTTAGACGTATAATTAGACGTATATTTAGAAGAATAAATTTTAATTAGCCATATTGTTTATCCTTTATGAGAATCATTATAATCGTAATAGGAACTATGATGAACCATAAACTTTATGTAGTTCATCAGACTCTCATAAAATAATAAATAAACAAGTTTTTCCTTTATGATAAAGGAAAAACTTGTTTATTTAGTATTTTAATAAAAGCTATTATTGATTTTTCTTTGGATGTTTATGGAATGTGAAATTGTGGCATGGATACTTTACAAAAGTTTTTTATACCTGTGGTTTTCTTTCTCAAAGAATGTCATTAATGGTGCAACCCCTGCTACTGTTTCTTCTACTGAAGTTAATAAAAAAATTTTGATTTTTTTAATGCACTGTGTATAACAAAGCATGTTTTTAATATAACTTTTTTAATTACACGATTGTGCAAGCAAGTAATAATGATATTTTTTATAGTTTAAATTTTATTCAAGCATTAAAGGATTTTGTATCTAGTTAAAAACATTATTATTAAACACCTCCAAATAAGCTTTAAACAAGTCTAAAAATTGCATTTCAAATTATTTTATTTTAGTTATCACTGTTTCTTTGCTAGACTGTCTGATTACTGAGTTTAACACAATGTTTGATTGATTGATACAATTTTGAAGTATTAAAAACACCTGTGTTTTAATTTCTTCTTTCTAATATTCAGTTTTTTCTAAAAACAATTGCAGGATTTCAATATTTTGTTATACTAGTTGGGAAGACATATGTTTTAGTGTCTTTTGTTTAACCAAAGGGTATATTAGGTTTATTTATTATTTATTAACCAAAGGTTTTATTAGTTGAATTTGACCTGTGAAAGTTTAGCTGAATTTCACTTAACTGCCTGAATTTTAAAAATGAACTTTAATCTGATAATACTGAAACATTACAAGCCTTTTCTTTACTGAGATGCCTAAAAGGTTATAAGAGAATAGTAAGTAGACGTTGCAAAGCAAAATGGTAGATTAAGTCTAAATGGTTTAGTTTAGCTAGTCTATAGATAGTAAACAAGTTTTTAACAAGTTTGTTATAAATACTTATGAGTTGTGTTTATAAAATTCAAATATGATAAAAGTATAACTTGTCTAAGTTGTAATGTAATGTCTAAGCTACTTTTTGTTAAACAGCTATTCATAGCCAGACATCTTTGTAAAAACATTTAGCATTGTACAGTTATTGCAATAAGTTTTTTGACTCTAAATATTTATTAATTTTATTTATAATTAAAAGTTATTTATAAAGTTATATAAAAAAATTTACACAGCAAAATCTTGGAAATTGTTTTCACAAATCTTGTAAAAAATTTTAAAATGTATATATTATACATTATGACAATTGAGTATTTTCAAAAAATATTTTTTTTAGTTTGCAAAAATCATATTTTGAGCAATAGTGACCATTTTATCAATGTTACCAGTCATTTAAAGAATTAAAACATTTATATAAAATATATTCAATCTGGTCCCCCCTCACCCTCCCTAAAAAAATAGGGAGGCGGGGGGAGGGGGACATTTTTGTCTATGACATTTTTTTTGGACTTAGCCAAAAAATTTCCTGTAAACGCCCCTGCTTAAAGTATATCATGATACAAGTATTTCTGGAAATTGATTGATGACTGAAATTGAGTGTCTAACAAATCTTTTTGATGCTAATTTAAAAAATTCGCGCTATCATCACAGACAACCATTCAACTAATACACTTGCATTTAAAAAAATCATAAAAAATTCTGCAGAAAACTTTTTTTTTTTATTATAGGCAAAATAAAATTTACACATTATTTGATAGTATATATATTTTTAAAAACATCAAAAATACTACATTCAAATAAGGTTTTTTTTTCCAAAATTCAATTTAGATAAATTTAAGGATTCAATTAATGTTGAAGCTGGAGATATTCGTTAGCAGTTATTTCACCAAGTTAATAAAAAAGATAACTTACTGCCTGCTAATTTGAAAAAAGCTTAAAAACTTAATCCAACTGGTATACATCCAGGAAATCATAAACAAAATGTTAAGCTGGCTTTTTCCCATGTATCAACATATTCTGCCATTAAAAGTTATTTTCCAAAAGAAATAAGCGCCGCTAATTTCTTATATTTAATAAATACTTGGTGAACAATTTCAAGTTCAAAGAATATATATAATACTAATAATAAAATAGGAAATGCTGTTAGAAAAAAATAGGAAAACCTGAATTTTTAAATGCTTTTAGAATTTGTTCAGGAAAGAAGAAATAGTAAAATAATTAGTCTATATATTAAATAAATGAAATCGTTAAAAAAAGAGTAATTAAAACCAAGGACTCAAAACAAACTTTAGTTTAGTGTAAATAAATAAAATCATTAAAATATATATTAAAAAAATATTTTATTAGACAACATTTTAGAAAAGGACTAAAAAGTAAAAAATAAATATATAAAAAAAACTTTGTTTCACATTGTCGTAGGACATCAGTCTTTAGGGGCCATCTATAAAGGACGTCACCATTTTTTAGCCAATTTTTGACCCCTGTCCCCCCTTTGTCACCGGTTGTCCTTTTTCCTTATACCCCCTACCTTGGAAAAGGACGTCATAAAGTCCTGACCCCCCTCCCTATTTTTAACTCCAAAAAAATTTATTTCACCTTGCAATGATGTTTGAATCTGCTGCTACACCTTTAAAAAATAAAATTAAAAATATTCTCATACATTATCTGCTCAAAAACACATGTTTAAGTAGTTTTTCATGTTAATTAAACTAAAATAAAAAAATCTATAAAGTGACGTCCTTTTCTGACAACTTCCCCCCCCCCTCCGCTCGTCCTTTTTTGTCCTTTTTAACTCGACCCCTCCCCCCTATATGGATGACGTCCTTTATGGATGGCCTCATATACCTCTGTGTAGATACTGAAAAAGCTGAAAAGGTCTCATACATAACTCATTTTCACAAAAACTGGACAACCAACCTTTGTCTTCTGAGGTACAGATATGTAAGTGAAAGGTTTATTACAATTTTACAGGGATGTCGCAAATTGTCACTTTCAGCTCAGACATCAAATGTTCTAATTGTTACATTAAAAGGAACTGCATCTTTAATCAAAGATTTACTTTCAGAAGGATATAATTTCTTTTTAACCATTTGATTTCAAACTGATCCTCTTGAAAAACATTTTGGGAAACTTAGGCAGATGAGTGGCGGAAGTTTTCTAGTTAGCTTGCGTGAAGTAGATTTCAGACGATTTAACTTCGATGACGATTAAACGGCTATTTAATCTTGACACAAAATCAAGTTGACCAAAAAGGCCGTTTAATTTTTTTGTTTAACTAAAAAGCCGTTTAATCTTGACACAAAGAACATTTAAATTTGTATTAAATTTTTCTTTGTGTCAAGATCTTCTTCAAACAAACAAAATGTTTTTACTTTATATGAATATATATATATAAGGGGAGGATTAACTGAACCTAGTGAAAACATGGTAGAATAAGTTTGCTCCTTATTTTGCATATTAGACATCACTAATGAATTGTTATTAACTAAATATTCCAAAAATTTGAAAAGTTCAGCTCTAGCTGCAATTGATATGTGTTCTGACCATTTAGAAACAGTATATTCACACAACTCTTATTAATATATTTTATAATTATGAGCAATCAATTCAAAAGAGAATAATTCGATAAGATGAAGTAGAAGCCTTTAAAAATTGACACAACAAAAAATAAAATTAATTTATTATTTTTATTTTTGCTATAGATGAGCTTTTGTTTGGATTCTGTATATTTGTTTTTATTTGCTTATCTACAGTTATAGATAAGCTATATAGCTTAATGAAGCTATATAGCTTCATTATCATCTTTTTCTAAAGCTATATTACGGTGAACTAAGTTTTGCTTTTGTATCTTTTTCCATAGCTGATTTTTTTTGCTTATATATTTTTCTCAAGTTATATATTTTTTGATATATATTTGCTTGCTTTAATATTCGGATAATATTAATTTGATAAATGATAATTAAATCATAAAAACTGACCTACTATTTTTCGGACTTGTAAGCAACAAGTCCGAAAAATAGTAGGTCAGTAAGTAAAAAAAATAGATCGTTAGATTTCTATTAATAGACCTACATAAATATGTATATATTAATATATTAAAAGGTTAAAAAGATTAATAATCAATATATATGTATATATATATATATATATATATATATATATATATATATATATATATATATATATATATATATATATATATATATATATATATATATATATACGAAGTATATATATACATATATATATACGAAGTAAATCCAACTTTTTTATCCTCTCTTCATAACTGTATCCTTTCAAAATTTTAGTTCTAGAAGCTCCTTGTTGAACACAATCAAGCTTATTTTTATCATACTGACAATAAGGGTTCCAGATAGGAGCTGCGTATTCCCAATGTGGACGTACTAAGGCTATAAACAAGAGTTTCATTGTTTTTTTATCTAAATATTTAAAAGTCTGTTTGATCTGACCTTGCTTTTGATTTGCTGTATTTACTGCTTTATTTACATGGTGTTTCCATTCCAAATCATCTGAAATGTACACTCCTAAATCCTTTTTCATGCTTGTGTAGGCTAAAGCTGTATTATTCATGAAAAATTGGTGCTGGCTATTTCCTATTATCATAACCTTACATTTTTGCTGGTTGAATTTCATCAACCACTTATTCGATTATTCCATTAATAAGTCTAAATCTTGTTGAAGTTCAACAATATCTTTATCGGTTTTTATTGCTTAAAGGATTTTCATGTCGTCAGCAAATAGTTTACAGCTTGATTTTATTTTGTTGGAGATATCATTAATATACACTACAAATAATAGTGGTCCTAGCACTGATCCTTGTGGTACTCCACTCACAACCTCTTCCCATTCTGATTTATTATTTTCTATCAACACTCTTTGAAGTCTGTTCTTTAAAAACCCCTGGTACCAATCGAATAGTTTTAATTTAAAACCAAGAGCATTCAATTTTAACAATAACCTTTCGTGATCAACTGAATCAAATGCTTTGGCTAAGTCCAGAAACAAAACTATTACATTCAAACCATTATCAATTGAACTTGTGATAAAATCTAGAGATTCCAATAAGTTCGTCACACAACTTTTATTATTAACAAATCCATGTTGGTTTTTATTGATTAATTTATTTTCTACTAAATATTTCATCATTTTTTCTTTAATTATTTTTTCCATGACTTTACAAACTACAAGTCTATAGTTGTATGGGCTCAACTTGTCACCATTTGTAAACAGTGGGACGAAATTTGCACACAACCATAATTTCGGAAGTTTACCCGTTTTAAATGATTTATTGAGCAATATAGATAGTGGTTAGGCTAAAGTAGGTTTGCACTCTTTTAGAACTTTTGGATGAACTCTGTTCTTC
Organism: Hydra vulgaris; assembly: GCF_022113875.1. NCBI lineage: Eukaryota > Metazoa > Cnidaria > Hydrozoa > Anthoathecata > Hydridae > Hydra > Hydra vulgaris. Next base: position 21,428,906 of record NC_061161.1, read on the forward strand.
TCCAGTTGCTTTATTAGTGTCCAGTTTGTTTAAGTATTCTCCAACAACAGAGGCATTAAAATCTGATTTCTACAGAAATCAGATTTTAATGCCTCTGTTTTTGTGTTTCTATATCTACTATTGGAGCAGATATAGAATACTGATGCAAAATACCCATTCAATGTATTTGCAATTACTTTTAAATCTGTTTCGATGCTACCATTTTTTAGTTGGATTGCTCTTATATTGTCTTTGACTTTACTTTTATTGTTAATATTAAATTTTAAATTTAATATTTAAAACAAGATCATATTCAAAATCTTTAATTCTTTGATTTACTTTTATTTTAAATTCTTTGTATTTTGCAAGTAAACGATTGTCTCTGAATTTCTGCCTTCGACATTCGAACCAAAAGTTTTTTATTTTTTATTTTGACAGCGCTTTCAATTCTCTATTAATCCAGAGAGGTTTTGTGTTGGTTTGAATAGCTCCCGGTTTTATAATTGGAATAAAGAGTTTACATCCTTCTTCATAAAGGCTTAACCATTTTTAGTAACATTTGTTTATTTCTAAACCTTTGAATTCATCGTCATCGTTTAAGATTTTAAAATAATTATTTAATTCGTCAAATTTCCCTCGATTGAAACTAAATTTTTCGTTTATAAGTACAATGTTGTCAATACACTCTTCATGACTGTAGTTAAATTTAATAATGTGATGTGCTTAATACCTCCCAATGGTAAAAGGTGTACCAGTTTATAAACTCTATTTTTATTCTCAGTTATAATCAAATCCAGTACATTCGTTTCATTCCCAATGTTATTTTAAAACGTTGGCTTAATCACATTCTGATGCATGAAGCAATTGTTTAAACATTTTAAGAAAATTTTGGCTGGTGTATCAGTCTCACTAGTTAGTGTACCATAGTAATCTTCTGTCCACTTGATTGCGTTGAAGTTAAAATCCCCACAAATAAGGATTCCAGTATATTTATTTAATAAGTTCATCGAATGAGCAAAATTAATAGACTTTGTGAAATTGATGCAGTTACTTATGTTACTAATTCCAATTTTGTACATACTGCCATATAATATTTTTTCACTTCCTAATTCAAAAGCGCACCAAATCTGTTCTATATTAGGGTCATTTAAACATTTTTCTGAAACTTCAAACGCTATTATATTGTTTTGTACATATATACAAACTCCTCCACCTCTACCAATGCCTCTGTCTCTTCTAAAAAAGGTGTATCTATTGATATTAGTTACTGACTCATTATTCTACCAAGTTTTACAAATCATAACTAAATTAGCTTTATTAGAGTTAATCACTTCAATTAGTTTGTCAAACTTATTGTTTAATGAAGTTGCGTTCATGTATAAGCACTTTATTTCGCTGAGTTTTAATATTAAACTTAATGGTGCATTAATCTTTTTAGTGTTTTTTGATTTCAATTTTCTGCAGCATATCGTTTCTGATAACAAAGTGAAATGCCGAACTTTTATCTTTCTCTATTTTATTCAGCCTATTTCTTTCACCAAGTAGCAATTTAAGATTAGCGACACCAAGAGTCTTTTAAGATACCAAGTAGCAATTTTGAGTTTAAGACACCAAGAAGCAAGTTAAGACTAGCAATTTAAGACTACTAATATGAGCACTTTTATTAAAAACACAGAGGTTTTAAATAAGTAGTAAAAGTGAAAAAAAGTAAAAAAAGAAAAATTTCAAGTGTCCAAGTATCTAAGTGGATCATGAATAGCGATCCCTAAAAATTGTTTATTTCCGATATTTTTAGATCCAGCATAATTATTTTTTAAAATATTCAAATTTTCGTCTAAGGTGCTCATAAAATTCAAATCTACCCTACTTTAGCCTAATTTATTTTTAACTTTGCTCTACACTTGTTAAAAGCTGAAATAAGGTTTCTATGAAAAGATTGTGGTAAATCCGGTAAATCCATACCTTTAGTCCCAGTCTAATTATATAAATAGTTTTTTTATTTTATGAAAATGTTTTCAATTGTATGAGATCAAAACATATGTTTAAAATAATGATAATAATAACAATAATAATAATGATAATAGTTTCTTGCTGACTGACCTCTCCAACCGCCATGGCACCGCAGCGGCTGCCTAGGTTGGACATGGGTAAAAACGGGGCTGCTCACCCTTTTTTTCAAAAAAAAAAATTGTTTCATTAAATATTCTACTGCTTTCAACCAAACCACAACTTTTTTTTTTAAATAGATGCCATAAAATGGTTTTAAAACTGATTTTTTTATTTCAATCAATATAACAATAAATAATTTAGTTTTATCAAGATTCCAGTATTTACTTTTGTGTACGTGGTTTTAGTTTTTAAGTAGTCATGTCGCGAGTCAAATAATTATGTTTTGATATTATCACAAGTGAAATTCGAGCCTTAAAATAAAAATTGTTTGTTTTAAGATTTGTTGATAAAATTTTTTGAATTGAAATTTTTAAAATTCAAAAAAATGTCTTCAAGAATTGTACTTTTGTTTTTGTTGCAATTAATTTCACTTTCTTACCCACATCTTTTGGAAAATACTTGCGAAATTGAAGAAAGACTCCGATTTGATTGTTACCCTGAACCAGATGCAACACCAGAATTATGTAATAACAGAGGATGCTGCTGGCAACCTGCTTTAAATGATTTAAACACGCCATATTGTTTTTATGGGGCCAATAGTGTAGGATATACGGTTTGTGGAAAGAACGACACAGATACTGGTTTCGTTTTAGATCTTTGTCTAAAAAAAAGTGGTCCATACGGCAGTAATATTGCAAGTTTAAAAGCAGAATTTCAGTTTGAAACAGATGACCGCTTGCATGTGAAAGTAAGTTTGTACTATCGCTAAAGTTATTATTTACAGTTATATAAATTTTAAAACATTTATAAATATGAATTGAATTTAAATAATTAATAAAAATAGTTTTTGATGCTTGTCATTCTGAATTTGTATATCTTATGCATTGCATATAAACTCAACATAAACAAAGTTTTAAAATGTTTAAAGCCAAGTTGGAATTGTCTTCTTAAATATTAAACGATATTTTATATTTTAAAGTTAACTTCCCACTTAATTAAATACAACGGACCTTATTTGTGGTAAAAGTTTCTAGTTATTGCTAAAAAAAAAAAAAAAAAAAGAACGAAACTGCTCTAGAGCTGTTTGAAATGAATTAAAATGAATCAAAACGATTGTTAATATATTTCAAACGGTTATTAATATATTTCAACATCCGATTTTGAATGTTTCTCATATGGTAAACTCAATTGAGTAAAACTAGATTTAATTAAAACGATAATTTCATTAGATTTAATTTAAACGATAAAATAGATCTCTGAAAAAAGTAAACTCAATTGAATAAAATTAGATTTAAATAAAACGATAATTCTCAATAAAGTTTTTCATAATGACTATGTAATTTCTTAGTATTTTTTATTTATTTTACATTTCAGCCATGTTACCATTAGTTACTATAAGAGCGTTTTTTTGTTTTTGTATATTTTTTTATAATGATTAAATGTTGCTTCAGCCATTAGTGGAGCAACATTAAGTGATTTATCAATATATTTTAATCATATCGTGGCCGTGGCGCAGTGGTTAGAGCGCCTGCTTTATAAGCAGGAGATCCAGGCTCAAAACGAGCTTAGGACATATTTTCGCGTCACGGTAAGGAAAAAGGCGTGAACTTCCTGGTTAAATGCACTTCCGCAGTACTATGTGACAAGACCGATAAGTCTTCTTGGAGCAACTAAAAAGCAAAAAAAAACAAAAAAATTCCTAAACATCTGATCAAAAATTTCAATAAAATACGTTTTTTACTTTAGGTATATATAAAAGATTTTTTATATATACCTAAAGTATATATAAAAAGTTTTTTACTTTATGTACATAAAAAAACATAAAAAAAAAATTACATTAAAATTCAAGATTTTTTAAAACTCGTGCAATATAATTGGGTCTTTAAATTGATATTGACAAATAATCGCATATTTATAATTTATAAATAATATCTCTACATGTCAATTGTAGATACCAATGAATCTTTATATAGTGTAATAATTATTCCAATACTTTTAAAAACATGAAAAATAGCATTTCCTTAGGAAAAAGTCCGAACACCCTCGAACAACTTTTTGTAGCTTTACGCATAATTGAAAAGATAAATTTTGAAATTATGAAGTATTCTTACATATTTAAAAAAAATTTATTTCTTAAATATTTAATTAATTTTGATTTTACAAACTGAATAGTTTCAAAGAAGTAGTAATTTATCGCTTATTTTATTTATTCTATTACCAATTTACCGGAAGAAAAAAAAGAAGTAATTCAATACTTTGTTAGACTAAAGTCTTTTCATAAGACCTGTTTCTAACCGTCTGCTAATTCACTACTGAAGAAACTGTTTTGTAGGTAGTGTAGAATCCAGAAGGAGATCATCAAAAGTGTTATAAATATTTATAATATTACTCAATATACATTTTTAGTACTCAATATACATTTTAAAGCTCAACATTACATTTATGGGTAAAAGCTCTAAAACATTTTTTAACCCGTTTTTTTTTATGTTAATCAAGATGGAAAAGTTTATTTCCCCGGTCAATTAAAAAAGATTTGACTTGGTTTAAATACCCCTGCTATTAACAGAAATAAACATTTTATTTTAAAGATGTTGAACATCTTTTATAATATAATTTTTTAAACTCTAAATTAGAGCATTAAATTAGAGTATTTCCTTTAAAATATCAATTCTTAATCAGCATAATGTACTCTATAATAAACGTTTATAAAATGGGGGAGAAAAAGTTGGCTAGCACAGGAAATTACAGCAATCGCAGCGTTGTATTAGCATCCCAAAACTAAATTAGTTTAGTGTCGTGTAAATCTGACGTAGTTGTAAATCTTGACGTAGTTGTCACATTTAAAAGCTTTTCTAAACATAGACTTTACCGGGAAATCGCTGACTTTTTCTCGGAAAAACGGCGCGGATGTATATCTATGTAGTAGTACTATATTATAGTACCTACTCAAATTATTAGAATTAAACTTAATTTTTAAATTTTCGTGCAGGTTCTTTGTTAAAATACGTGGTTTCATCGGTTTTAATCCATCAGATTATAACCGATGGAACCAGGAACAGTCTATATTAGCAGTCCATTGGATGCTAATACAGACTGTTCTCAATCCATTGTAAAATTTTGAAGGTGAAGCACGCGATGAAGGCTCAAGAGAAGTGAATATTAACTTTAATTACAATACTGATCCTGCTTCATGAAAAATTTCTCCAGATCAAATACAATATTTTAACAAAAAATTTCCTTCTCAAAATAAATCGATTACGATATGTTAGAAAAATACTTTACCAGAAGATTGGAAAATGCCGAAGTAGTTCAGAGGGATTGGCTAATATATTCTCCATTAACTGGAAAAATTTATTGTTATATTTGCAAACTGTTTTTTACCTATGAATTTGTGAATACCTTTCAATCAGAGTTTGATGACTAGAAAAATGTGACTTTAAGAATATATTCTTGACTTCAAGAATATATCTTGACTTCAAGAATATATTCTTGACCCCTGACATTTCATGGGTTGATATTAATATCAACCCATGAAATGTCAGGGGAATATTTTAGTACTTTCTTAGTGGATTCAGTATCATGAGTGTTATATAATTAATGTAAAAACACACAAAAAAAAGAGGAAAAATTGTACACATACTAGATTGAAGTATTGAAACGAGTGGTTGCTGTAATTAAGTTTCTTGCTGAGCAAGGTTTAGCTTTTCGTGGTAACACTCAAGTTCACAATTGTGTTTTTAACGAAATTTTTTTTCGTTGTATCAGTCTTTTAGCTGAATTTGATCCATTTCTAAAAGAACATATTTGAAAATATGGAAACCCAGGAAAGGATATGTGTTGTATCTGTCTTCTAGTATATGTGAAGAGTTTATTGATATATTGTGATCCAAAGTTACTAATCATATCATATCTGAAATCAAAGCTACTAAATTTTGTGGGCTTATTATTAATTTAACACCTGATATTACTCATATTGAGCAGTTAACAATCGTTATGTAGATGCATATGGTTAAGTGATTTATTAAATTTGTTCCTATCGAACTGCGTGATGGCAAATATTTGTTTGATGTTGTACATATTTTTTTTGAGAGTCATGAAATTGATATAGAAAACTTTTGGTCTCAATCTTATGACAATGCCACTAACATGATTGAACTATATTTTAGAGTGCAAACTAGGTTCAAAGAAGTCAATATCCAAGCTGAATAGGTTCCTTGTGCAACCCATTGTCTCAGTTTAGTTGGATTAGCAGCTGTAGAGTTTTATCTATTCGCAGTGAATTTTTTTGAAATTGTGCAAGCAGTTTAAGTCTTTTTCCCTGTTACCACAAAAGTGGACTGAATTGTTTGAAAACATGAAATGGAGTATTAAAGTTTTAAAGCGTTTATCTGGTACATGACAGTCTCCATAAAATGCTCTATTTATGCTTATTAATGCTCTATTAGTCAACTACTCTGAAATTTTTAAAGCATTGTTAGAGTGAAATTGAACGTACACCACCTACTACTTATCATGAAACATGATGCTTAAATAAAAATTTAAAACTTTTAAAAACTACTTTGATGTGTGTAATTTGGAAGAGTTTGCTGCTAATATTGACAATAAAGCATAGCAGGACCCTTGAATCAAATTATGTGTCATTTTAAAATTATATAATAGCTTAATAGCACATTTTTAAGGAACATGAAAGGATGTTGATGAATTTAAAACTGTGGCAAGGAAACTAACAGCTTCTGAATACAAAGCATGTACACAACGTAAAAGAAAGCGAACTCATTTTTTAAATGAGGTTTTAGATAGCACAGACTCAAGCTTAAATTTTTCTACTAATGATAATAATTCCGTACTAAATTTTTTAATTCAATAAATGAGATGATTTTAGTAGAAATAACAATGTGATGACAAGCATATGAATTTTTCTATGAAACAATTTTTTACTGGACAGATCTTATTACATTTATTTTTTTACTGGACAGATTTAAAGAAGTAATTTGAAAAGATTCTGGTTAGAATATATTTTTCCAATCTTGAAAATGGGTTTATTAAAGAGTTTTTATTGTTTGCTAACATGTATAATGACAATAAGCAGTTACACAGATAATTCATGCACAAATTAGTAACAATCTTGTAACAGGTTTCCCAAAAATGAATATAGCATTCCAATTTTATCTATCTGTTGTTGGTACAAATGTAAATAGGAAAAGAAGTTTTTCCCATCTGCATTTGCACCATCAACTTCATCACTTTTTCTGAGAATGATATTCCACGTAAAATCTAAGTTTGCGACATTATTTCACAATTTGCATGCACAAAATTAAGTAAAATGTATATGTAATCATTTATATAATATTTTTAATCCTGGTATACGGACTGTACATGGCGATAATCCTGTACATAAAAACTCTGAAACTAAAATTTCGTGCTGTGTTAATTTTTTTCCCATAAAACCTTTGAAGGCCTAGGCAGCCTTTAGATAAAGTGGCCTTGAACTTAATACTCAGTGGTGAGTCCTTTAGATTTCAAAACAGCTTTGACATGCCTTGGCTATTTATTCCCTTTGAGATTGCTGGATCTCGATGCCATTTTTAAATCAGTCATTCTGTGAGCTTACGTTTACTCTTTATTATGTCAGTGCTGACTTTGCATTTTACAAGCATGGTTTTTTAATAGGGTTCATATCTGAAGAATCTCCAGGCCAATCAAGAATCTGGATATTTTCATTAACGAAAAATGTCTTTATGAATTTTGCAGTATGGCATGGAGCACCATCTTGTATAAAAATTGTTTTTTCACCTTTAGGAAACAACTCTCGTGTATGTAGAATCAGCTCAGTCTGCAGGACAGTCTTGTACTAATCTTATTTCATTGTCCCTTGTACAATTCAAATTTAATATGCATGACCAAACCATTATGGATGATGGTTGCTTTACAGTATTTACAATGCATTCTGGTTTGGGTTGTTCTTCTGGTCTGCTGCACATAAATGTTATTTTGTCTCAAAGATAGATTTAATGCTGAGTACAAGCATAATAAAGCAATCAATAGTTTAACAATATTTTAAATAATAATAAAATAAATCAGGGTAAGATATTAATGTAAAAATGTCTTTTGAAAACTTGTGATATTAAAATAAAATATTTAAGTGTATAGAGTGAACAAATAAAAAGTTTAACTTTCATTCCAGTCATCTTGAGAAAAAAGAAGAGTAGTTCTTAAATGAGTGACATAAAGTTAAATTACACATAACGCAAAGTAAACAGCAAAATCCATATAAACTCACAAAATCTGGAGATTTATTTTTTGAGTCTAATACTTTTAGCAGGTACTGTAGTTAAAACTGTGAAAGTTAAAAGGAATATTACTGTTCACTTTTCATTACATTTAAAAATCTTTTACAATTAGTTAACATTAACAAGCGTATTTATCAGTTTAACTGTTTTGAAAATAATAATTTTTAGGAATTTGTGTTGTAGAAATTTGTATTATAGGAAATTTTTTTTGTAATATTTATTCCTATTATTTACTATTATTTTTATTTTTTTTATTATTATTTTTAATTTATTATAATTATTATTCCTTCTATTATTAAGTTTTGAAAAATTTGCATCATTTTAATACATGTTATAGTTTTTTGTATTTAATTTCTTGTTTTAACTAGATTTATGATCCAACTGAGAGGCGATATGAAGTACCAATACCTGTACCTGATGTAACTTCAAAAGCACTTTCCCCAAATTATTTAGTGACTTACACAAATGAATTATTTGGTTTTAAAGTTACAAGGTTATCAAACAATGAAACAATGTATGCAATTATTTTTTTTAACATTAAACATTGTAAGTAGTTTTAAACTTTTATTTAATTTTATGCCAAGTTAATTATTTAAAGAAATTTTTTTTTTTTTTTTTTTTTTTTTAACATCTTCACTTCCAACAAGGCTGCAAGCAACCACTATAAAAGTTGGAAGTTACTGGAAGAGAAAAGACTAAAACTGTAGAGCAAGATAACGATTGACTGATGACTTAAAAGATTGCAAATTATATGAATCAGGAAAGCAAGATGAAGGAAGCGAATTCCAAAGAACTGATGTTCGAGGAAAAAAACTAGAAGAATAAGAGTTTTTGAAGCACTTAGGAACAGTCACAGAAAAAGGATGAGACTTAATTGAATGGCGAGTAACACGAGAATGAATTTTAGTAGATGGCACAAGGGACGCTAGCTCTTTAGAGCAGTGCCCATTATAGTATTTGTAGAAAAGAGAAAGAGAAGCAACATTACGACGATGTGACAAAGGTTGGAGATTAGCTGCCAGAGCAGGTCCAACTATGTTTACAATTCGTTTTTGCACCTTGTCTAAAAGAGAAAGAGCATCATTAGAAGATCCGCCCCAGATGTGGCAACAGTATTCCATACAGGGACGGATTTGAGATTTATAGAGATAGAGAATAGAATCCGGAGTAAGAAAGTGTCGAGCTCGATAAAGAGATGCAACCTTAGCAGATGCTAATTTTGCAATGGATTTGATATACGGTTTAAAAGAAAGATCAGAAGTAAGAGTTAATCCTAGAAGATGAATGGTAGATGACTCATCTAGTACATTACCATTCATAAATATAGGAAGATCTAAATTATTACGATAACGATTGGCCGAATAAAATTGAGTTTTATCTGAATTAAAGTTCACCAGCCACTGTGAGCCCCATGCTGTAGCAGAAGTGAGATCCTTTTCAAGCTCAGATACCCCCTCCAAGCAATCAGAGAGTGTAGGCTTCTTATCATGACAAGAGTAAATGGTAGTGTCGTCAGCGAATAATGCCACCTTAGATGTGAGAATATCTGGAAGATCGTTAATGTAAATTAAAAAGAGTATAGGGCCAAGGATTGAACCTTGAGGAACCCCTGAAGTTACAGGATGTGAAGAAGAGTGTTGTCCATCAAGGACAACTTTTATACTACGATTGGAAAGAAAGGACTCAATAATCTTAAAGACGTTACCAGATACACCATAAGAAGAAAGCTTATGGAGAAGACCAGCATGCCAAACTTTATCAAAAGCTTTAGAAATGTCAAGTGCGATAGCCTTAACCTCTCCACCTCTATCTAATGCACGGTAAAACCTATCGGTTATTAGTGTTAGCACATCAGCTGTAGAACGAGAAGACCGAAATCCATATTGATGATCAGAAAGTAAGTTATTTGATTCAAGATGAGAGATTAAGTGTTTGTTGATTAAAGATTCAAAAACTTTGCTTATGACAGGAAGAAGACTAATCGGGCGGTAGTTAGATGAATCAGATCGCTCTCCGGAATTTTTGAAAATAGGGATAACAGATGCTGCTTTCCAGCATGATGGAAAACAAGACTCTGATAAGCACTTGTTAAATAGTTTAGAAAGTATGGATGAAAGCTCCGGAGAACACCTCTGCAAGACTACAACAGGAATGTTGTCAGGACCACAAGCTGTTGAAGAGTCTAAGCAGGAAATTACTTTAGATACAGAAGCTGAAGTGATGCGAATGTCAAGCAAGGGATCAACCTGTTTGACAGCTATGTCAGGTAGAACGCAACTAGTGGAATCAAGAGATGATATTGATGAAAAGTTCTTTGCAAACAATTCAGCTTTGTCTTTAGGTGAGGTGACAAAGTCTGAACAATACAAGAGAGAAGGAATAACAGATTTGCCCTTATTATTGATACTGTTAAAGATTCTCCAGAAGTCTCGAGAGCCTAATTTTTGTGATGAGATACGAGATTTAATGACCTGGGAATAGCGAGCTTTGGCGTCAGACAAAACCTTTTTACAATGGTTTCTAGCGATAGTGAACAGATGTCTGTTTTCTGGAGAATTGTTTTGCTGATAGATATGGAAGTAACGGTTTCGATTAGAAATTGCTGCAGCACAATGTGAGGAAAACCAAGGAGAAGAGTGAGGCTTGACCTGGAATCGTCGAGAGGGAATAAAAGATTCCATTCCAGCCTGAATCCACGAAGTTATGTAAGAAGCACATTTGTCAGCAGGAAGACGAAAGATTTCTACCCAAGGGCCATCACGAAGAAAATCACGGAAAGAGTCCCAGTCAGCTTTAAGGTAGTTGTATGTGGTACGATGATAGGGGGATTCTGATGAAGTAGAAGAATTTGATAATAGTTTTAGAGAGATCAAACCGTGATCAGAAGTACCTAAGGGTGAATGTGGAGAAATTGAGCACTGACTAGGATCCAAAACAAGACATAAGTCGAGTAGAGAAGGTAAATGATTAGAGTTGTCTGGAAAACGAGTTGGAAAGTTGACTATTTGAGTTAGAGATTGAGAAAGGCAAAAGTTGAGGGCCTTAACGCCAGCAGAGTCACTGACACTAGAGCCAAGCCAATCGGTGTGATGGGCATTAAAGTCACCAATAACGACGATATTGGCCGATGGATAAAGAGAGAGGGCTTGGTCAATTTGATCAGAAATAACATCAAGAATAGTGCAATCTTGGGATGAAGGAGAGCGATATAGAACAAAGAGAAAGGCCATAGAGTGAAGTTGTGCTAAACGAAAGCACATAAATGAATAGTCTGGAGATTCAAACCTAGTTTCACGACAAATGGGTGAGTTCTTACGAATGTAGATGCCCAGGCCAAGCATGTGATTATTGGAGTCTTTACGAATTAAAGGAAGATAACCATCAACACTAAGATCACAAGATGGGACAGCCGAACTCAAATTAGTCTCACAAAGAGCAAGTAGGTCTGGTGAACTTTGCAAGAGATAAGACTCAACAGAAGAAAAGTTACTTCGAAGACCACGAATATTAGTAAATGATAGGTTTAGAGAACTTGGTGATGACGATGGTTTTTTGTGTTTATTAGTTTTAGGTACTTTAGTCATTTTAAATTTATAAAGAACTTGACTCAAGTATAGATAGTACTCAGTACACTATTTAACAACTAAGCAATAGCCTCATTACTATTAATAAACCCTAAGCCGTAGCAAAGGGCTCCAAATGTGGCCTCTGCAATGCACACCAAAAGTACAAACAGGGACACCATCCATGCGCAACATGGCACTGTTAGTACTCTGATATTTTTCGGCTGTTGATGGAATCAGCCTCTCTGAGAGCTACCACAGAGTTCGGGAAACCTGACTACCAGCCGGCCTCAGAACCATAAAACTGAGTTTTAGAGCTGTACCCTCATTAGGAGATAATAGAATGAGTTGCCCAGTCATAAAAATAGAGACACAAGCAATACCCACGCATTGAGTCAAGAAGATCCAGCGTTCAACATCCTAAACTGGAAACAATGTATTAAAAATACATCTGCGCCAGCCTAATAGATGAGGAAGAGGTGCGAGGCTGGTCAACAGATAGAATCTGTTTACCCCTTAAGTCTTTGCCTAGGAGGCCTTCTACAAGACAGCAGCTGGATGCATGTAACATCTGCCCAAGATGAGTATTTTTATCGAGACACCATCTCTAGCCTTTACTTTGTTTTACCATCTCTACCATCTCTAGTCTTACCATCATCCTTTACCATCTCTAGACTTTTTTTTGTTACTTTTACAAATGTAAAAGTAACAAAAAAAATAACCTTAACCCCACCATAACCCAGACCCAATATGTGTATGTTTTGCTATAAAATATTATTTGTTATGTTTTATTTGTTGGTGCATGTACTTTTCTTTTTGTATAAAATGTTGTTTACAATTGAAAAAACAGTTACTTGTAGAGACTTTTTTTTATCAGTGTAAACATCTGTTTTAGTCTGCTGGATTAACTAAAAAAATTTACCCTAACATAGAATAAAATACTAAAAAGCTAAAACTTTGCACTTGCTAACTTTAACATAAAATGCTTAACCAAATAAAAGCTCCATCAATTGAAGCATCAAAAGGTGTACTCTCAGGCCTAATTAGAAAGGGGTAATAATTTTTTTGATCAAACTTTTTTTTCAAAAATATATTTTTCATATATAGTTGAAAAGGTAGTTTAATGCTGATTCATATTCTTATAAAAGCTTTGGGTTGAAAATAAAAATTTAAGATATGCTTATTTTTATTTTTTTTAGTTTTAATTCACCCCCCAAAGCCATAAATGCTACTACATTTGAGGAGGCTACTTTAGTTGTGGTTACAACCCTCTCTCAACTCTATAACTCAAAAACTTGAATCTTAACAAACAATGCCGCTGTGCGTAGAAACATGTTAAGCGCTGTACTACCAGGGTCATTGTTTGGATCGAACTTGGAACTTCTTGCTTATGAGGCAAGCACTCTACCACTCTGAGAGTACCACTCTACCACTCTATCACTCTACCACTACACCTCTTCTGCATAATATTATTACTTTAACACAATATTCTAAAGATTCAATGAATTTTACAGTACCCATGGACATTAAAAGACATTCAATATTATATGCTAGTTAATTATGCATGTTCTAAAGATTTATAATTATAGTTAATTATGCATGTTCTTTTATATTTTTATTAAATGTTTTAGTGAACAATATCAAGTAGTAGTTAAAAATTAAAAAAATTGTTTTAGCATTTTATGTTTATTTAAGTTGTAAAAAGTGTTTTATTTATTTATTTTACTTATTTTGAACTTGACTTACACCTAATAAAAACTTTATCTTTAGTATTGAGTTAAGTTTAAATCTTTTAATATAATAGTTATAATTTAGTTTAAGTTTGCATGGTCATTGTGGGTATAACTTCCTTCTGATAACAATTACTCTAAAGTCATGAATTCAAGTCAACAATTACTCCAAAAGTCGGTATTCTGTATTTTTTAGATTTTTAGATATATTCATTTAAAAAAAAAAGTGTAAGGTAAGTAGAGTTCTAGTTCATTAAAGCTGCAGTTTGTAGATCATAAAACTCTGCACACAAAAAAACAACCTAAATTGTTACGATCTTTGGTATCATCTATTCTTGGGAACTCTTTTGAGTGGAGAAAAGTTTGTTTTTGCAAAAAAATAATGGCAATAAAAGAAGCCTTGTTATTAAAGTAACAACTTCACCAATCTGTAAAAAACTTTTTTAATGTTTTTTAGAAAGAAATAATATGAGGAGAAAAATAGTGATTGGAAAGTTTCATCAATCTTGTCATGGTAGGTAAAGTCTACCATAACATATGTATGGCAAAGTTTAAACAGCATGTGCCATCTGAAAATATAAAAAGAAGACTCCTTGATCTATCTATGTAAGAAACATTTTAAAAAGTTTGTAGTTGGTTAAAAGAGGACATGGATAGTGAGTTGTGCACATTGAAGAAGCTTCATAAGAAGATGTACCATCTTAATGGAAATGATGAAAACATATATTCAATCAATTGGCTTTAAAAGAATTTAAAAGATAATTATGGTAAACACATATTATTTGCTGAGTTAAAAGGTTGAGCAGATTTGGTTTGTTTTAAAGATATAGCATCTTATTAATAAAATGAAGAAGACAATTAAACGGTTGATTATATAGTTAGAGCAGCAGCAAAGGTTATTAAATTAGATGTAAGGGAAATGCCTCTAAATAAAGATGACTGCTTTACTACAGATGATATGGTTGCAAAGATGATCTGAACACTAATATAATATAATATAATATAAATGGGTAAATATATAATATATAATATAAATGGGTTATATAAATATATAATAATAATATAAATGGGTTCCAAGTAGCTTAATGACATTTCTTCAATTGCTAATAATTGAGAATCCAAATATTGAAAGATGATTATCTTTCAAAATTTAGATTTTATATCACACCAGATGAAATCCTTCACTTCAAACAATCTGACATTATAGAAAATGACACACTAATCTACAAGAAAGGCTGCCATCTGTTGTTAAGTGGGTTGCTGTTAATGTAGACCACAATATTGCCACACTTTCTGGAGAAGGCACACTTCACGGGATGGATATTATATCAGTTAGCTCATTATCTTGATGTCAAAAAAGTCTTATAAAAGGTTTAAAAAAGAAAATATCAGATTTAATTATAGATTGTGGTGTTAAGATATTAGTATATCTAGAATCTGTTAACTTTTTGATGATTAAATTTAAATCTTACATGAGAAATTATAACTTCTATTACACTGAGTACCAACTGCCAAACTGGTCTGGTTTTGTGAAACTAGTAACTGATACAAAGACTTTTTCACAAAAATCTTTAGTTTCATTCCTTACAATAACTAATCTCAATCATTCTGATTAAACATGCTTTTACTCCACCCTTCCTTTTGTTACGGATCAGGCTAAAAAAATAAAACATAGCAATACCTTGCGTAACGCTTGACTAACCGTTATAGATAAAAGCAACAGCAATCATTAGAGGGGAAAATTTAAATATAGTATGCATATTTAGCAGATTTTATACCATAATGCGTTACATTGGAAGCATCGGTAAACTTATGGGAGGATCTGGTTTGAACAAGTTATTTAATGAGATATACACAGAAAATAGTCTAACAGTAAGTGTCAGAACTTTTTTGGTTCTTAGTTTAAACTCTAATCCAGCTATACCCAAAGCCATGACAACTCTAGAAGAATGTGAAATAGAAACAAGCCAAAAACATAGAAATGCAGTCAGCAAGACGTGCACAGGACTTTTTAGACTGTAAAAACGACAAATAATCTCAAAACCTCCTAATTGTTATATGATGCAATTGTAAAATATCTTTAAAAAAATATTGTGATTCAAATACTTGAAGTTGTCAAAAACATGGTCTTAAGTGCATTTCCAATTGTGGTAGTGCAACACACTTGTGGTGGTTGTCAAGGAAATTTGAAAACTTGATCACAACAAAGAGGTGATTTGACTAAAACATTTGGCGTGGTGTAGTTTTTTTACCATTTTTTCACATAGAACATTCCACAATGGTAAATTAAGCCAGAAAAATATTTTTCTATATGCAATTATATCATATTATTTTATAGGAAAGAAAAACTTTAAAAATGCAGGATGATATTATCAATAACTTTAAATATTTTGATAAAGCAGATGACATTAAAAACATGTTTTAAGATATATTTAATTAGTTTTTTCACTAAAAAGTCATATTGTTTCAATTACCTTGTATTTTAGATTGTATATAATAACATGTTTTAGTTATCAAAATTATATACTAAATAAAAAACAATAAATACTGAAGAATCTTGTTACTTACTGTGTTTTTAGTAATTTGTTTCACAGACGTAGTTAATCATATTTTCTAAACAAACTGCTTTTGTTTAGAAAATATGATTAACTATGTCTTTTTTGGCAACATGACAACTTTATATGAATTAACTTTATACCATTAACATGAAATTTTGTGACATTTAAAACGTTATTAGGCAGGTTCTAAATAATACTTCAAGTAAAAACAGCTTAATCACTGATCCATGAAGTATTTTGGTTATTATCTAAATTGATTTTATGTTCCCTATTTTTTTGCTTATTATTGGAGAGAAAAGTATTCACTTTATCAAATATTTTTTATGAGAAATTTTGTCAATTTTTTTGCAAAACTAAATTATTATTGACTTTAAATTTAAATAGTTTTTAAACAAAATCATAAATTGAATTTACTGACATAATTATGAAAATTTATTGACATAATTATGAAAAAAATCATAATTTATTTATTGACTTTAAATTTAAATAGTTTTAAAAAAAAAATCATTAATTTCTAGCAGATTAGATGTACAACCTTTTGATGGAACCAAGTTTATTAGTTTGTTGATATTCCAGTATATCACTACCATTAAAAAAAAAGTAATCTGAAATGATAAATATTGAAAAAGTTTAAATATATGAATGCAAATATTTTTCGAGAATAAATTCAAAGTTCAGAAAAAAAATATCTTGAATTTTAAAAAACTTCTTTTTACCACTTAGTTTTGATTCAAGTGTGGGTGGATTTATATTCTCTGATCAGTTTCTTCAAATTTCTTCGCTTCTTCCTTCTGAAAATATCTATGGTTTGGGAGAACATGTGCTAGGATTAAAGTTGAAAACCAACTGGAATATGCTAACTTTGTTTTCAAGAGACATTGATACTCCTGAGGTATATAGTTTCATTTTTATCTTCTTGTTAACAATAGATATTTCTTTAATAGATATATATATATTTTAAATATTCTTTTTTTATTTAATCTCTTTAATGCAACTACAGATACTGCAGAATGTTATAGCAACTGCTTAAACAAATATCTGCATGAATGTTCTAACACTTGGATGAAAGTTATAAAATCTGTTTGTCACAACTGCATTAACCAGGAAGCAATTGGATTGATTTAATTTTGCTTTTGATTAGAATAAAGTTAAAAAAATTGCCTTCTTATTAATATAAGAATCAATAATTAGAATGTTTCTTTATAAAAATCTAAGTTTATATATAATGATAAAGTTTATATATAAAGTTAGATTTTGTATATAAAGATAAAGTTTATATATAATGACAAAGTTTATATATATATATATATATATATATATATATATATATATATATATATATATATATATATATATATATATATATATATATATATATATATATATATATATATATATATATAAATCTAAGTTTATATATAATGATAAAGTTTATATATATTGATAAAGTTTATATATAAAGAAAGTTTATATATAACGATAAAGTTTATATATATATATATATATATATATATATATATATATATATATATATATATATATATCATATATAGTATAAAGTATAGTATATATCATATATAGTATAAAGTATAGTATATATCATATATAGTATAAAGTTTATATATATATATATATATATATATATATATATATATATATATATATGTAAATATCATATATAGTATAAAGTATAGTATATATCATATATAGTATAAAGTATAGTATATATCATATATAGTATAAAGTTTATATATATATATATATATATATATATATATATATATATATATATATATATATTATATATATATATATATATATATACATATATATATATATATATATATATATACATATATATATATATATATATATATATATATATATATATATATATATATATATATATATATAATATATATATATATATATATATATATATGTATATATCATATATAGTATAAAGTATAGTATATATCATATATAGTATAAAGTTTATATATATATATATATACAGCTGTGAGCATGAAAATAGCAGTACCAAAAAATTATTTGTTTTTTCAATATTACTCTCCTTCTGTTAATACAGAAGGGCTAATTTTTTATGTGTGTATGTACTAGAATGAGATAAATAAATTGAGCAAATGAGAATTCATTACATTGTAGAATATCTTTATTTTTAATAAAAATATTGTAATTGACAAAATGCATTAAAATAGCAGTGGTTGTATTAATTTTAAAGTTAGTTAACAAAACTTGAAGAGATTTTAGTATTTTTCGTTGAAAAAGTAAGTACTACTTCAATTATAACATATTCTTTTCTTATTTGAGTATGCGTAATGGTAAAATTGTTTTCTAAACCTTTCAAAGTGGGCCGAGGACATCATTGTACACCAGCAGAACGCAACATTATTTTGAAACACTATAGAGAGGGTAAATCTTACTCATATATACAAAATATTCTCGGATGTTCAGCAAAGATGATTTCAAATGCCATAAATTATATAGCAAAAGTTGAAAAACGAGGGGGGAAACGTAAGACTACCGCGCAAGAAGACCGAAGAATTGTTAGATTTGTTAAAAGCAAACCATTTTCATCGGCCAAGCAAGTCAAAGATGATCTTGACCTACAGGTGAGTGAAACAACAGTTCGTAGACGCTTACGAGAGAAAAGTTTGTATGCACACAGTCCACGAAAGGTCCCTTTGTTGACAAAAAAACATACCGCTAAACGTTTGCAATTCGCAAACCAACATCTGAATTGGCCCATCGAAAAGTGGCGCAACGTATTATGGACTGATGAATCAAAAATAGTTCTTTATGGAGGTACAGGTTCAAGACAATATGTAAGACGTCCATCTAATACAGAATTCCAGCAAAAATATACCATTAAGTCTGTAAAACATGGTGGAGCCAAAGTCATGGTATGGGGCTGTTTCTCATATAATGGTGTCGGACCTATTTATAAGATTAATGGTATTATGGACCAACATATATATGTCGATATCCTCAATAATGTCATGCTGCCTTATGCTAATGAAGATATGCCGTTAAAATGGGTCTTTCAACAAGACAACGACCCAAAACACACTAGTCACAAGGCAAAAGAGTGGTTTCAGGTCAATGGGGTTGAGGTTATGGAGTGGCCTGCTCAGTCACCTGACCTAAACCCCATTGAAAACTTATGGGGAGACGTTAAAAAAGCAGTTTCTACTGCTAATCCAACTAATGCTCAGCAGTTATGGGAAGCTACTCAACAAAGATGGTACGCAATACCAGCAGAAAAATGTCAATGCCTAGTTGACTAAATGCATCGGCGTTGTGAAGCCGTTATCTCAAACAAAGGTTTTGCAACGAAATACTAAGGGTAAATATTGTTATATTAGACTTATTTTTAACTTTATAATGTTCAAAAGTTTGCAATTTTAATGTTTAATACCATAAAAAATAATTTTTTCTCTATTTTCAGATACCACTGCTATTTCAATGACTGCGAGCTTTCTTGATATTATTGTTTTTTTTTCTGAAATAAAATGTAAAACTATTATTGATGTAATTTTTTTTGTTTTATTAGATTGAAGTGTCAAAATAAATGCAATAAATTTTTTTCAGTAATAAGTAAAAAAAAATTGCGCAATAGTTTTCAAAATATTCCAGGTACTGCTATTTTCATGCTCACAACTGTATATATATATGTATATATCATATATAGTATAAAGTTTATATATATATAATATAAAGTTTATATATATATATATATATATATATATATATATATGTATATATATATATATATATATATATATATATATGTATGTATATATCATATATAGTATAAAGTATAGTATATATCATATATAGTATAAAGTATAGTATATATCATATATAGTATAAAGTTTATATATATATATATATATATATATATATATATATATATATATATATATATATATATATATATATATATATATATATATATATATATGTATATATCATATATAGTATAAAGTATATACTATATATCTCATATATAGTATGGCATATACAAATTAATTAAGTATGAAATGCAGAGTTGTTTATATTTTGACTATTTATTGATTCTTATAAATAATGAGAAAGACTTAATGATGCAGTACTAATGCTTAAAGTGTACAAGTTATTTTGTTTCTTCTTTAGGTTACTTAAGAGAGTTTACTTATTTTTTAAATTTATTAGGGTGGAGTAAATCTGTATGGAGTTCACCCTTTTTATATCAATACAGAAAAAAGTGGTTGGGCAAATGGAGTATTTCTCAAAAACAGTAATGCAATGGGTATGGAAGTTTACTTGTTTTTCTTTGTTTTTTTTTTCGACATAATAATATTTTATTTCTAAACATAGTTTAATTTTTAGATATTATACTACAACCTACTCCAGCAATTACCTATCGAACCATCGGAGGAATTCTAGATTTTTACTTTTTTCTTGGACCTACAACAAATGATGTTGTTTCACAATATACTGATGTAATTTAAACTTAGTTTAATTTTTTTTTCAGTTTAATTTTTAATTAATTTAATTTTTTAAAACAAAGTTGATAATAAATTTCTTTCTTTTAAATCAAATCTTTTCTTTGTACCTTAATTTTGTATTTGTAACTCTGAGCCCCTTAAGCTTTTTAGATTTTGTTTCATATTTCTAACGCTTAAATATTCTGAAATATTAATTTTTTTGACATTAAACTTGTCAGATGTTCCAGTTTCTTGAACAGAAGGTTATGCACTGAATCATGATTTAACCATTTTTTTTTTATGAGGTTTTTATGAAACATTTATACAAAAAAGGTAATGGCTATGATGGTCATTACTTTTTTGCAAAATATTTTTTTAGTATAGTTTTGTTCAATGAATCTTGCTTTTTTAGTATTTTGTTATCTATTTTATTTGAAATTTCTTCCACTCAATACTGTATCTTAGCTCTCCTTCCTGCTTGGATATTGTTAAACACACTATTTCTTATCAGAAATCTTCATCATTAATTTTTTGCACAATTAGGTGACTTTGTTATAATCCACATTACTAATGTAAATCCAACTTTCAAGAAAGCGAGGTTTAACTCTTTCCTTTTTCACTTCTATGCCAAAACTACACCCATTTTCTACTTCAATACTTCATCCTTCACAAAATTACACCCATTTTCTACTTCAATACTTCATTCTTCACAAAAACTGGACCCATTTTTTACTTCAATATTTCATTCTTTACAAAAACCACACTCATTTTCTGCTTTTTATAATTTCTTTTTATGTTAATTCGCTTCACCAAGGCCAAGAAGGCTACTACAGATGAGAATACTACTTAATTGTGGTTATAACCCTCTATTAACTCTATAACTCCAAAACACTACTGTGCGGAGAAACAAGTTGAGTACGGTACTACCAAGGATGTGGTGGGGATCCAAATTGGAACCTTTTGCTTATGAAGTAAGCTCTACCACTACACCACTACCACATTGAACTTCAATACTTCATCCTTCTCAAAAACTACACCCATTTTCTACTTCAACATCCTTCACCAAAAACTACACCTTTTAGCTACTCCTAATATTACTTTTCAATAGTTAATTTCATTACCATCAGTAGCCATCATAATTTAATTTCATTACCATCAGTAGCTTATTTACTTTTCTCATCTTAACTGCATTGTTACTTTTTCAACTGCATTGTTACTCTTTTCAAATAAAAAAATACCTGAACCTTGCACAACTTTTTTACTTAATCTCAAAGATTTCAGACCATTGTTAATAATCTGAACTCTATCACTTTTCCATCATTTTTTAAATTTAACATTTCTAGTTTTTTTTTTCTTTTGCAAAGTTTTTTGACCATTGGTCAGTGCTTCTTGACTAGTTTTTTGTGGCTAGCACTTGTTAAGAACTTTTTAAGAACCTGAAAAAGTTCAGCACTAATTTTTTAATTTCTTTTTACTAAGGTTGTTGGTCGTCCTACAATGCCACCATTTTGGTCACTAGGATTTCATTTGTGTCGTTGGGGATATAACAGTGTTGATAACACAAAAAAAGTTAGAGATAGAATGGCAGCCAATTATATTCCACAAGATGTTCAATGGAACGATATTGACTACATGGATAAATATTTAGATTTTACAATAGGAGAAAATTTTAGTGGTCTTAGTGACTTTGTTGGTTTGCTTCATGAACAAGGATTGCATTATGTACTGATGTTGGTAAGAACTCTGCATTTATAATTAATGGGTCAAATAAACTATCAAATTAGTATAAAATTTATGGGTTTTGTTAGGAAATTAGAGTTTTTCTAAGTTATTTTTCGAATTGATAGTATTAATATTAATTATAATAATATATTATATTAATTAATAATATTAATTACTAATACTATTTAAGAAAAATAATATTAGTAATATCAAAAAAGTTTCAAGGTAATTGGTTTCTAGAAAAAATGAGTTGAATTGACTTAAAATGAACTGTTGCAGTTTTATAAAAGACAGAGGGCTCTGTCAAAAGTTATCTTGTTTTTTGTCCCACTGATGTGATGTAATTTTTTGTTTATATTTTTCAATCAGACTATGAGCAAGACTTCTGAGATTACATTATATACCATTTGATATAGAAAATTTTTTAAATTGTTGCAGATAAATATATGTTCCCATTTATAAGGTATGGTTTATGTGTTCTCCTACTGGTTCAGGGTTACCACCAATCCTGGAAGGTTCTGCACTTTGAAAAAGAGTCCTGGAAAGTCTTTAAAAATATTGCATTTTATTAATATTTCTAAAAATTCTGTATGTTGTCTGGAAACTTACATAATACTATTCAATTTGTTTTATTAACTGTTTTAAGTTTAATTTTTTTGTTGAGCACTCTTAAAAATAAAAAAAGATGCTAATAAAAACACTTCAATGAAGTTTTAATTTCCTTGTTTTCCTTTTTTTTAGACAAAATACTTTCAGAGTTTTTAATTATTTTTAGTTTGAAGATTTTAGATTCTATATATTTATACATATATAGTATTGTATATTATTTATATGTATTGTATATTATTTACATGTATGTATTATTGTACACATCAGAGATTTGTTTATTGCGTTGTGGAAATATAAATACTAATATAAATAATTACTTTGTATTTCATTATAGTATAAATATTTTGGTGAAATATTTTTATATGAACAGGTTTAGTTTTTATAAAATATGGATCAAGTTATTAATAGAAAAGATGAATTATAAAGCGCCTGCTTTGGAAGTGGTCTGGAGTTTAAACCCCCTGGAAGTATTGGGCTTAACTTACTTTTCTTTACACCTTATTTTTCTTTACAGGGGGACTTTTGTCAATGATTTTATTTTGAAGTTATAGGGATATAAAAGTGATTTAAAAAAAGTTGAAAAAAAAAAAATTAAAAAATGCAAATAGCCTGCCAT
This sequence comes from Hydra vulgaris, assembly GCF_022113875.1. Taxonomy (NCBI): domain Eukaryota; kingdom Metazoa; phylum Cnidaria; class Hydrozoa; order Anthoathecata; family Hydridae; genus Hydra; species Hydra vulgaris. The sequence continues at coordinate 21,452,572 of NC_061161.1, forward strand.
TGCTCTCTGTACTTTAGGGAGATAAATATAGATTTATATGAAAAAAGTTCATTTGTTTTGAAATTTAGGATCCTGCTATTAGTAATCAACAAACTGGATATCCTCCTTATGATATAGGAGTTCAAAAGAATATCTTTGTTAAAAATAATAAAGGTGAAAATATTATTGGAGAGGTTTGGCCAGGATCTACAGTGTTTCCAGATTTTTTCAATCCAAATGTATCTAGCTATTGGACAGATCTGATAAGTTCTTTTCACAAAAAGATTAGCTTTGATGGTTTGTGGATTGTAAGTGAAATATTTCATGATTTTATTTTTGTGCTTTGTGTATCTTAATTAATGTTTATCATTAATACTATTTTAAATGGTATTTTAAATAATAATAATTAATTTTTTTTGTTTCTTATTTAATTTTTTCATATTTTTCAAGATAAAACTTATCTTAAATTTCTGATGAAACTTAAAATAATAATGCAATTTGAAGCACCTATGGTACTAGACAAAGTTTTAAAAGTTTTGGATAAACAAAGTTACCTTTTTTTTGACTTTTAATTTAAGTTTAAATTCTCTGATTTTAAAGTTATTTTTGTAATATTGACACTATAAATACTAAAGTCAGTTTCAACACCACAATGATTTGCACAACACAGCAAACTAAAATGACAAAAATATTTAAAAAGTGAGCCTTTGCCTTTTCTTACAAAAAAATATTTAAGTCTTTTGTTTGAAATGTCTTTTAGTTAGTTATGCAACCATCTTTGATTTTTGTAGTTTTTAACAGTTCAATAATTAATAACATAATCCTATAGAAATTTGAATATTTTTAATTGTAACCAAAATTGGTTTTATTATTTTCTAGTTTAAAAATGTCATAATTTTCTTGTTTACATATAAAATATTAAGTTTTTTTTACAAAACTTTGAAGTTTTATCAAACTTCAAGCACAGTTTATTTAACTATTATATTTTGGTTGTGCATGACATTTAATGAACTCTATAAAATAAATGTTGTCTAAGTTTAAAGCAATCTCATTCTTATTTAAGGATATGAATGAACCGTCAAGTTTCAAAGATGGTTCAGCACAAGGTTGCCCTCAAAATTCTTTTGAAAATCCACCATATACTCCTGCTGTCATCGGTGATAAATTATCTCAGAAAACGTTATGTATGAGTGCACAGCAACACATTGGAATTCACTACAATCTACATAGTTTGTATGGTCATTCTGAAGCAAATGTAACCATGAAGTTAGTTTTAAAAATTATTTGTTGATTTTTAATACATAATATATTTTTTGTTATTTATCTGATACTTAAGGTTTTATTTGAATTTTCAGCGCACTTCAGCAAATTTTGGGTAAACGCTCTTTAGTCATTTCTCGATCAACATATGCAGGAACTGGTAGCCATGCTGGACATTGGCTTGGTGATAATCATAGTACATGGAAAGATCTTTACAGTTCAATTGCAGGTACAAAGTAATTATTTTTAAAAAACTAGTATGAATGGGTGGATAGAGGGTAGATGAGCTATAGGAAGGTTACTTCCTATGAATTTTGCTATAAAATTTTTTTATTTTTTTCATAAAATATAATATTCAATTAATACAATATTATTAGACAATGAGATAGTGTTGTCACGTTACTCGGTATTTTGGTACCAACACGGTTTTTTATTAAAAAAGTAGTTATGGTAAAATTTTTTCAAAGTGTATCAGTGTTTCCGAGTGTATCAGTGCATTAGTACGAGCATTTTTAATAGTACAATTGTGCTATTTATGAAACCCATTCTTTATTCAGATATTTTTCAGAATTACCATCTATAAGTTAAGGGTAATAGCGTAAAATAAAGATGTAATAGTGTATAAAAAAAGATGACTTGCAATTTAGTTAAAGTACTCTTCTGCACGGAAATTGTCAAAAAATGATACTGTTTATATAAAATAATATAAAAAAAAGCTGCATATATAAAATTTGTTTTTCTAAAATAATTTTAAATGCTCTCTATGACCTATCTTATATTTGTCTTATATTGTATTCCCAACCCAATTAATTTTTCATAACCGACAATTTAGGATTGATATACTCCAATAAGTCACATGACATCAATCACATGACATTCTTAGTGATTGAATTATAACTAGTTGACTCTTTTTTCTATTTTCGAGCATAAAGAATTTTTTATTAGTATTAAATTTCTGAATTTTTTTTTTTTAATTAAATTTGAATTTTTTTCCCTTTCTTGAAACTAATTATAGTATTTAAAGATAAGTCATAGATTCCAATGCATTTAATTTCAGTGACTAGCCCACAGACTTTTTTTGAAAAAAGTAATTAAATTTTACAAATTGTTTGCCCTAAAATTAGAACTAAAATTTTTGAAAAAACCACTTCATATCTTTTTTAGTGGTAGCATTACCATCATTTAATACCTAATTTGTAATGTTTTGGAAATTCCCAGCAGCCTCTGATAGGTAGGAGGCTAGTTGTTTCCCAAAAATTGCGTAATATTTCTTTTTTTTTTATTATAAAATAGCAAAAAATTTGATAACACAATTTACATAGAACAAAAGAAAAATAAACTGAAAAAATTTTAAAAGAATTTTTAAAAATTATTGAGTTTATAAATTGCAACAAGCGTCAGAAAATATTTTTATATACTTTGTTAAGAAAGTTTTTAGGAACAAAATACAAAAGAAATACAAAAATTACAAGTTTTTGCTAAAAATGCGAATTTTTGAATTTACAATTTTCTTCCTTCATTTAGGCACCGAACTTGGTAACAAGTACCAATTATTTTGATAGATATTGGTACCGAATAGTGAAACTTTAGTACAATGATAACACTAAAATGAGAGTATTTTAAAGGAAATATTTGTAGAACTATAAATATTGTCTGAACCCATTGATATCATTGATAATTTTTTTAAAGGGAATAGAGGATACTGCCACCTATTTATCCAAAATGCCCATTAGTTTATTTGGGTATTTTCAGTCTTTTGTTTTAAGCTTTATAAAATTGTGTTAAAACGATCAAAAATAAATTATAAAATGTAAATAAAATTTTAAAATTTTATGCAAATTTCAATCCATTTCACCCTTATTACAGGCTTAACCAATGCATTTGTAAAATAATTTACTTTATTAAAATATAGGCAATTTTTTAAGCTTGTTTAGCAACTTATTATAATCCAAGTTCTACATATCACTTTTTTTTACAATTAAAATTGAAAAAACAAACCTAAACCTTTTTTTTCAAAACATTTTTACTGTTAACACTAATTATTTTTATTTTTTTTACAATTTTTAAATTTTTGCTACTTGATAAGCTTTAGTTTTTTTTTTGTAAATGAAATTCACTCCTAATAAATCTGCAAAAAATCACTATTTAATTTGAAAAAATAATATTATTATTATATGTTATTGAGAATTAAACAAAAAACAAAGAAGAGAGTTGAAAAGCAAAAGAAGCAGTTGACAGAAGAAAAAACTTTGTATTAAAACTATTTTCAGGATAGCATAAAGACAAGAAAGATTCCTCAAAGTCAGAGGGAGAAAAATTCCCCAGAGTTGAGAAAAAAAAAACTAGATGATTGAAAGTTTTCTGAGCAAGAGATAACAGTTTAAAGTAAAAGGACTTTGCTGAATAAAAAGTTACGAGAGATTTAGCCTTGTTTAAGATGGAGAGCTTAAGATAGGAGGCTTGCTTGAGCAATCAACATATTAGTAATTGAAAAAAGAAGAAAAAAAGATCCAACCTTATGACAACAGGAGAGTGTCTCAACTGAGCAGCTAGAGTAGGTTCAATATATAGGTCCAAGTATAGGTCTTATGTGTTTATGGAACTTATATATATACCATCCTTTAATGTTGACATAACAATGTTGTTTTGATGTCTTTCTAATGTTTTTATAAAAATGTCAATTCAACTTCATTACATTGACATTATTTTGACATCATGATTGGCTACACTCATGATATTGATGTTAGATTGACATGTTTAACAATTTTCTTGTATATCCAGCAACATTGTTTTAATCTAACGTAACCTTTTTCTGGAAGTTTCAAATTAAAATTAAATACTTGTCTTAACTTTAAAAAAACCTTGTGAAAGTAAAAAATATTAACTTTCTGCAATGGTCTCACAGCTTGAAACAAAAGACAACAAAAATTATTACTTTAAAAAAAACTATATAATTTTTATTTTTTTAGTTCAACAAATTTACAGCTGACTCACATATTAAAAAAAAAAAGAAAAAAACTTTTGGCTAACTGAGTTTTTCAATGTTTTGGTTTGTAAATTGCTTTAGATCCAAAACTACAAAAAAAAAACTTTGTTGTAAATTCAAGTTTTGTACAAGTTAAATTAAAAAGTTTTTTTTCTGAAAGTAAATAATTTTTTTTTTAAAACTACCTAAATATTAAAAATTTCTTATTTCTTTTCCAAAAACTTTTTCTTAAAGATTTTTCTAAAAAGTTTTTTTGTATTAAGACACTTTAAACTCAGTTGTCATTAAGCTTTCGTTTTTTGCTTATCTTTTCATAGTTTGCTTGTTTGCCCATCTTATCAAAATTTTCTTGCTTGCTCATCTCTTTATAATGCAATGTTAAGTTATGTGCATCATGAAAAGTTGAAACCAAAAAATTGCAAGTTATATGCATCAGGTACATTTTAATATAAAGTCAAAAAGTTACGCATTATATACATCAGGTAGAATTCAAACTGAAACCAATAATACACTTTAAAATCTTATGTTGTTTTTATACCTTATTTTGAGATTGGATTAAAATATGGAAGGAACAAATATTAGGTCTACTATTTAAATAAAATTAGCTTTTAGAATTCTCTGCCATTTGTTTCTGATAGGTGTACTTTAGAAAGCTCTCTGCCATTTGTTTCTGATAGGTGTACTGATACTAAGTATAGTTGTTCATCATTGAAATTATCCAAGTTTGAAAAAAAAAAAATTATCATTTTAAGTTTTTTATTTTTTAAGGTATTATTAACTTCAATCTGTTTGGTATACCTCTTGTTGGAGCTGATATTTGTGGATTTAGTGGTGATACCACAGAAGAACTTTGCAGCAGATGGATGCAGCTTGGAGCATTTTATCCTTTTTCAAGAAACCATAATGATATAAACTCTATTGTAAATTCACTTTTGAATTTTTTAAGTATTTACATCAAAACTTGTTTATCAAATTGATTCACCTTTTTATTTAGGACCAAGATCCTGCTGCTTTTGGTCAAATGTTAATTGTTTCATCGCGTAATGCATTAAATGCTAGATACAGACTACTTCCGTATTTATATACTTTGTTTTTTGAAGCTCATGTTAATGGTACGCCTGTAGCCAGAGCATTGTTTTCAGAGTAAATATTTTTTTTATATATTGATTAATTTTTTTTATATATTCATATAATTTATAATAATTAATAATATATTTTTTTTATAACTATTGATTATTTTATAGTGCTAAATAATAATTTTTTTGGCTAATCTAGATTTCCGCAGGATATTAACTGCATAGAAATTGACAAACAGTTTATGTTGGGCAACGGTTTGCTAATAAGTCCTGTTTTAGAGCAGGTTAGATTATCACTTTTTAATAAAAATCACATAAAAAATTTTGGCATTTACCAAAATTTAAACTTTTAGGTTTTTAAAATCTCAAAAACAAAGTCTTAACCCAAAATATTAAAAATCATTTTCAAAAATATTGCAACTTAAAAGAATAATTTTTAAAAATGAAAAGAAAAAATATTTAAAGTTACTAATAATAAAAGTGTTGATATTTTGTTCAAAAAATTAGTCTGAATCTTTTATTTGTTGGAAATATTTGTACTTTGTGTTTTTTAAAACGTGTACACGAAATAAATGTGAAAGTAGAAAAACAACTATTTTTTTATATTTTATTTTTTTTATATTTATTTCGCCAATAAATACAATTTTCATATATATACAACAAAATAAATAATGGTTGGAGCAAGAAGAAGACATAATTCTGTCTTATCACCGTTGTTGATTTCCCAAAAAAGGTGGTTCTGGGTTAAGCAACGATGGAAATACTACACGACATGTATTTTCATCATAGGAACAAAAAGCTCAAATTATCAAAGCCTTCAGGATTTAAATAGACTGCTTAAAATTCAATGATTACTGTTTTGACACTGTTAGATTAAATGTGTTCCTTTTGCCATGGTATTGCACATCTGTGCAAAAAGTATTGGTTTATGAACTTGACATAATTTGAAGTTTTCTTGCACTATATTTTGTTTTCATTATTCAGTAAAACATTAATTAACTAAATATTTAAATGGTGATAAAAATATTTATTACATTATTAATTCAGATCAATATTTATCATTGCTGGAATTAAAATCAAATAATTTCTTTCAGTGTTTGATATTACCAATTATATTTAAGAGATTATATAATACTAAAAGAAATGACAAAAAAATTATGAAGAGATTCTCCTCTTTAAATCATTTCACTTTTTTTTTTCAGGTTTCAAGTAATTATCTTCAATAAGCAATAATTGATAAATTTTTATTTGGTTATAAAGTTTTCAAAATATCTTTTACAACTTTATCATGATCAAAATGAGAATTCCATAAATGTTAAAAATGTAAACAAATTTTAGAGTCATTCAATTTTTAAATTTCTAAAAATCATAGTTCAAACCAACATTGCTCTGATTGCATTCAAAAAAAAAGATTGTTATAATTTCTTGTAAAATCTTTTTCTCTCGTTTGCAAATTTTAATTAAATTCAAAAATGTTTTTTAAATTCAATTTTATCTGAAAAGATTCCTTAGTTATAGAAGTTTTAATAAAAGTTGTTTTTAAAACCTTTTTTTTTATCCATCAAAAACTAATTTTTATACAATATTTTAAATTTTAAATTTAGTAACTTCAACTTTTGATTTATGATTAAATCTGTTTTGTTGACTGGTGATGAAGAACAGTAGTGACACGAATAATAGTAGCACTTAGTAGTGACCTGAGCACTAGCATTTTTACTGTTATTTTATTCATCTATTTTTAAAACTGCAATAGATGTTTGTAAATATACATACATACATACATACATACATACATACATACATACATACATACATACATACATACATACATACATACATACATACATACATACATACATACATACATACATACATACAACTGCATACATGTATACATATATGCATACATTCATATAATGATATTCTTCCATAATATGATATATTTGATATGGGTGCAGTGGTGGTATTTAAGAGGCGAAGATAAAATAGAAAATATTTATTCATTATATTAAATTCTGCATAAATTTTTTTTAAAAATTTAACATGTTATGTTGTTTTTATTGACTTTATTCTTTTACAGGGTGTTACTTCTATAAATGCTTACTTTCCTAAAGGGTTGTGGTATAACTTTAATACTGTAAGTTTATTTGTAGATATTTTTATATGATTTTTAGTATTACTGTATGATTGTACACTACATGCATTACTATGAAATATTTTTTAATTCTTATCAATTTAAAAAAATTTAAAAACAAAAAGAAGTAAAAAAATTGACTGTTTTTTTTTTAAATAAAAACTCAGTTAAACAAAAAAAAAGTGGGAAAAAGATGAAAGCAAATATTTTACTTGCTTTATTTAAACATAAAAAAAAAAATTAAATAGAAAAAAAACTACTTAAAATAAAAAATAAGTGGACAAATACTTAATAATAGATAAATTTTTATACATTTTATTAATCTTAAGAAAGTTAAATATTTAAAAATTTTTTTTGGTTAACCCTTTACTTAGCATTGGCGACAAATGGCGTCATTTACTTTCCATAAGAATTTTTTAATGTTCCATATAAGGCAATACATATAAGTTATTTTCGTGCATCTACTATAAATAACTTTATTTTTACATCCAAATCAGATCATAAGCAGCAAAATATTTTTTTTGAGATTTTTTCAATAATTTACCAAGTAATGGGTTAAGTATAAATATAAATGATTGTAATTACTGGAAAACATTATTTAAAATAAGTTGCTTGTATCAAATAATATTTTTTGTATCTATCCTATATATCCATATAATATTAATTATAATTATTTATTATTAAACATAGTTTGTTTCTTTAGTTAAGTTAGTAATCAACTGTAAATACAGAACAAAACAACTTTGTTAGACTTAATGCAGCAAACGGCATAGTAAAAAAAAAATTATTTGGTGTGTGTATTTAGCACATATTGATGTTATTATATGCTGAGTTTCATAGTTTTTACTTGAAGTTTTACAAGCTTTTTTATGTTTTTACTGTTGTGGCGGTTGTAACTGGCAGTCGTAACAAAAAATCCAATGCTTAAAAACAACAAATAAAACAATGCATTCAATGATGCAAGAAAAAAAGTATAAATGATTATTAACAACCATGTATATTATGTTAAAAAATACACTATAACATTATCAAAGATCTCAATTATGGATAAACAATACGATTTTTGACGCTACAATCAACAATCCGATTTTTGACGCAACAATCCTGTTGTGTAGTGTCAAAAATTTATGCTTTGAAACATGTTTGTACAACCTTTACAATTTTAAAACCATCTTATGGGATATAAAAAAATGATTTTTTTTAATAACTTTTTTGGTTAAAAGTATTTTTAAATAGTTAAAACAAAGAACTATAGAATTAAAGAACAAAGAATTTATGTTTTCATAATACTTTTGCTTTTTATTTTTCCTCTTTCTAACTATGAAAAATCTCGAAATTGAAAAATCTCGAAAAAAAAAAAAAAAAAACTATGAATGCGTGTTCAAATAACATCTTTGATTGTTTTTCTCTTTAGAAA